>JAUPFV010000005.1:119104835-119704835 GCA_036936605.1 Limnanthes douglasii subsp. nivea | reverse complement strand
TCCCTTGTCATTCGTCTCCTCATAATATTTGTTGAGCCTATATGAAAGGAAGATTCATCCGATGGTAATACTGCATCCATTCCATAAATGAGTGCGAATGGTGACTCTTGCATTGCAATCCGGGGAGTACTTAATAAGCCCACAAAACTTCTTATAGATAATCCGACCATTTTCTAGATTTACCTTCCAAGTTCTTTTTTAGGCCATCTAGAACTATCTAATTAGTCACCTCGACTTGGTCATTCTCTTGGGGTCAAAGGGTGCTGGGAAGCATTGTTATATCCCTTTAGATGGACAAAAGGCTTAGATCTCTTTGTTATCGAACTGTGATTCGTTGTCCATTGTTATTTTCCTCGGAATCCCAAAACGAAAATAGATGTTAGAAATGATAGATCTAATCACATCCTTAGCTCTTGTCACTACCAAAGGCTCCGGTTCCACCCACTTAGAAAAATAGTCGACTGCAACAATGATTGTCTGTCGACCTCCATATGCCATCGGTAAAGGTCCAACCAGGTCAATGCCCCATCTGTCAAATGGTAAATACTAACTTATTTTAGAAACCTTATATAGATCTTTCTGAATCTTTAGACGATGCTTAAAGAGTTACCGATTCATTCATAAAATATTATTTTCCATGTTAAATCTTTACTCCCCACTCCAAGGAAGCATAAGTGTCACACACAAACACTCAAAACTAAAATGGAGGCCAAAGTACTTGACCGTATTAAACCCAAGAAACTTCAACTTTTTTGCTAGCCAATTTACAAAATTTAATACGTATATTGACCTTATTCGTTAGATAATCTTTGGGTTATATGAATTATTCTTGAAAATGTCTTGCAATTTTTGGGAGACACTAATCTCAACTATGTCTTATGAGGTTTATTTATATATTGACATCTTCGACTAAGGTCCAACTATTCATTCATCTTAATATTTTAATATTCTTTCAGATTATAATTGATAAACTCAGTTAGTTCTTAGTAGTAAGTCCATGGGTGAAAATATTCGTATGGGAGAGTCAGTCTAAGAAATGTTCGTATCAGATGCTTTTAGAGATATAATCAGTATTTAATAGAGAGAGAAAGAGACAAATGACATAATTGTAGTAATGACTTATCATTGGACCTTTTCCCCGAAAGGGAATGTCCTTTATATAGTACATGAGGTGAATAATGAAAATACATGATTACCACTGTTAAAGTGGATTTCTCACCCCACTCATTTACTATTCATAAACAAGTTCACTAGTTATTACATTTTCCCCCTCAATCATTATGTTTGTTTTAAATTAGTCCTTGGCAACTAATTACACATATTTGACCATTGTATTTGCTAGACCAAAGCTTATTTATCATCATATTTTCCTTCCCTTATCAGATATGATGTTCCACCTGCTTGAGCAAGTAGTTAAAATTGAATATACTATTTTTCATTATGGCATAAGTCATATCAATATTCCTTTGTTTTATGTTGCAATCACCACTAAATCATAATAGTCGTGCAATTTATTTTGTGTGTCCATGAACCTCTGAGTATACTTCATTGTACTTCATTAGGTTGTTGATTATAGTGGATAATACACTATTTGGTGATCTTTATAACCTTATAACCAATAAAGTGGGTTTTCAAGTATTAAAACCATTGATACATCTCGGAGGATGTTGTCGAGCTATGTCAAACCCTTGTATCATAATGTTATTAAAAATCCATTCAGTTCATTATACCATCCACCTTGTATCGTATCGTATCATCTTTAAATTGCTCGATATGATGATCAAGGTTTCCTCCAGAACTATATTTATCAATCTTGTGGTTGGTAAATATTTTTACAAGTCTTCACACAAAACTTCTCAAGCTAAAGGATATTCTTATTTTAACAAGTCATCATTATCATTTAGGATAATATTGGCATGTTGTTGTTTGTTTATTGGAGGAATTAGTAAGCTTGCTTGTGTCATAGCTCATGTTACTTTTCATCGGCATGTTCCCGTTTTGAAACGTCAGCCGGTATCTTTGGGGTATTAAGCATAATATGGGTTTAATTGAGCTTGAGGGTGACTCCAAAGGGGGGAGTCGACTGAATATGTAGGTTTGAGATGATAGGTTCTTCTAATATTTCTCAAGTACGAGTACAGACTTGTTATTTTCTTGATTCATGTCAAGATAAACTAGTGCATAATTGTGTTGGGGTTGATGCATGGGTGGAGTTTTTTGGTAATTGATAAGGATATGAGTTATTAGGGACTTAATATGATAATATTAAGGTTATTTAAGATAAATTGTAAAGTTATAAGAATATATTTATGTTATTTGTTAATATAAGGGTTTGTAGTGAAATTTTCCTTATTTTGTAACTGATTCAGTTGATGAGGTCTTATATGCCGTGAGATGCTAAATGAAGGGACTTTTTAGAATTTCTAAAACAACTTTCTAAACTTTAGATTTCTCTATTTTTCAACAAGTTACTTTACTTTTTTCTCTCTTTCAACAAAGTTAATTTAAACTCAATAAATTGGCGACCAGAGCTAGAGGTATTCGACTGGTACCTCAATTACATATAAAAAACCAAAAATTATCGAAATTGTGAATCAATAATATTGATCTTGATCTTGATCTTGATCAATATGGAACCAGAGCATGAAAATGATCCAACGGTTCGCAAATCTATTGAAGCATTGAAAAGTGAATTACGTAAAGAAGAGAGTAAGGAAAGCCGTCAAATTTCAGCACAACGAGAATATTTTGATATTAAAGTCGGATGAATCAGTTGTTAGAAAAGATAACTGCTTTGAATGATAAATCTGTTCAAGGGGAACAAAAAATTTAGTCAGGTAGGTTAAGATCTGAAGTACGACATGTTGAGGAGAAAATGAATTGGAAAATCAATCCAATCAGTCATACACAACTCATCATATTTGAAACAATAGAAAGAAAGCGTATTTTGAGTCTGATAAAGAACACCGTACTCACACGAAAAGAAAAGAAAGATAAATATAGACAGATCACATCCAGTGATGATTAATATGATAGCTCGGAATTTGAGGGAGGATTGTTTAGATAAAAGAAGAATCAGGATTCTACGAAAGGAGAAAGAAGCAGTCATCGAAAATCACACAAAGTGTATAAATCAAAGATAGACAGTGAACCTCGTCATATGAGGGATATTGTATGGTATGAAGGTAAGACATCCAACCAATACACAGGTGTAGCAGATCATAACTTATATGCTGTTATGAGAAGGAGATGAAATGACTAGTATATGCAAGGATTTTTTAAGCAAACAAATTTTATTATATATAAATTGTGATGTGGAAAAGGGTCCATCGCAGACTTTACAACATTCGTTCGACAAATTGTAAAAGAAAGTGCCAAGAAATTAGAAAGAAGTACCACATTTGAAATTTGACATTTCAAAACCCGTCTGAATTAGAACAAAAACCAGAAACGCCTCAAGGTTTCAGAGAAGAAGAAAACTTCATTGAAGAAGACTCTTCAAAACTTCAAGAAAACCTCTAGCACCAAGCAAATAGAGCTTCTAATTTAAGTCTCCCTCAGCAACCAGTAGCTTCATCATTCTATCAAAACCCAGCTTTCTACATCCTACTTCAGGACAATAGAAAAACGGAGTCTTCAAAGACAAGAATTCTTCTCCTCCAAAACTGAGCTTCACTCTTTTCATGACCAAAACCATTGATAACGACAAATACTTACAAGCCTTCATTATAAACCCATCTCTCTGATATTTCTTCATTATCGAAATCTGAAACTGATAGAATCATTTGGTAAGATTTCGAAAATTTAATAAACCTGCAAGCATTTTATCAATCTGAGCTTTAGACAATATAACATAGCCCTAAGCTTTCTAATAGAGTAATTGCTATCAACTCATTTGGAGCTTTTAAATATGGGAAACTTATCTTATTTTTGGATTTCAGAATCTATTTGTCTAGAAAATCAGCAACCCGATTTTGAGTTCTCAGAATATGTCTAATGTTCATCTTTGAAGTTATTAAACTTCTGCAAATCTTGACAATGGGACTGAGAAACCATGGCTCATTTCCTTTTTCAATGATATTGACAAGAATCAAACAGTCTGATTCGATATCTAAACTGGTCGAGTTGTTTTTTTGTAAGTAATCAAGCCCTCCATTAAGACACGATCTTCTGCAAGCAATGTCGAAATATTTCCATAAGTATTGCCGGAACAGTGGATGATGTCTCCATTCCAGTTTCTTATTATAATGCCTCCACTTGACTTTTCGTTCCTGATACAAGAAGCGTCGATGTTCATCTCCAGTCTCTCCTTTTCAGGAGCCATCCACTTAAGGTAATTTATCTTGAAAGTATCATGAATAGCTGAACAACAGCCCAACCTAACACCTGCATTCAAGGCATTCGTCCAGTGCTTTCTATTTAATATTTTTGAGATATCAAGACCAGTAATGATCTTATTGATCTCTAAAATAACTTTGTGAACAGAATTTGATATGCCTTTATATTTGCGATTATTTCTACTTTTCCAAATCATAGAACAAATTAGCGCAGGAATAGAATGAGTAATATGCACTTTAGTATTTGAAAACCAAAACCAAATTCTAACTACATGAGAAAGAACCATGTATCTATTAATTTTGATGTTAAAAAATTCACAATATTGATTCCATATTTCCCAAGCAAATTTACAATTAACGAACAAGTGATTTTTATCTTCTGAGTTTTAACAGAACTAGCATTTAGATGCTATACTAACATGCCTTCTCTGGACTATCGAATCAACAAATATAAAAATTTAAGAAGCCTCTGAAGGAAGAAAGAGTACTTCCTGGGAGTCAGATAATTCCAAATTCTTTTGTATAAACCAGAAGCAGTAAATTGATGTCTAATGTTGTTCCATATTTGTTTTGTGCTGAAATTGTTATGTTTTGAAAGCTTCCAAATCAACTGATCTTTGATATTACTGTTAATAGTATATGTATTAATCTTGTTGACTCTATCTTCAGGTAAAAACACTTTATAAGGTCAGTGTTTCATTTGTTGTCCTTCCAAAAAGTATTGGCTCTAGCTTCCACAAACCAACTAGTCTCACTGATGTTGCTATGATTTAGGATGGGCTAATGGTTATGCCAATCATCTCTCTAGAAATCAACATATCCCTTTCCCAAAATCCACCTGATTTTCTTCTTTGCAACATCCTTTATTCCTGTAAGTCTTTTCCAAACCAATAAAGATTGCTTGTTAATATTGGAATATAAAGTATGAGTATGCTTGCAGTATTTGTTGTTCATGATGTTAGCCCATAGGCTCTCAATTCTTCTGAAGATGTACCATAACTTTTGAGAGAAGGTGTGCTGCATATTAGATAGCTTTATGATGTTAAGCCCACCTCCCTCAAAAGGGCAGCAAATACTAGACCATGAGGTCTAATGAATACTATGCTCATTATAATTACTTCTCTGGAGAAATCTGTTAAAAAATTTCTCAAGCTTTGTAATGATACTAGAATGGATTATACTGTTTTGCATCCAAAAACAAGGTATAGCCATTAGAACGGAAGAAATCAACGTAAGTATTCCACCGAAAGAGAGGTATTTTAAACTCCACTCATTGATTTTAGAGTTTACTTTATCAATAATGATATTAAAATTCTTAGCCTTGTTATTGTTGCAAAGATTAACACCAAGATAGTTTGTAGGTAGAATGTCAACAGAGAAGCCTGTTTGAGTTTGAAGGCTTTGGACTCTAATTTGTTGAAGCTTTGTAGATGTAATAATCTTAGTCTTTAGCTTGTTGATGGCCTACCCAGAAACAGATTGGTAAGTATCCAGTAAATTGCTTAGCAGATCAATTGGAGAGTTTAAGCTGTTTGTGAAGACAAGAATGTCGTCAGCAAACTCTAAACTAGGAACCAGGCAATCCATTTTAGTTGCATATTTCATCTTATTGTTAGAGTTATACTGATTTATAAGACCTCTAGATAATACTTCTTCCCCAACTATAAAGAGGCTAGGGGACAGTGGGTCACCCTGCCTGAGGCCTCTTTTATGGTTGAAGTATCCTTGAACATCACCATTGATTAAAATAGAGATGTTAACCCTATTTATCTGGTTAACAAGAGAGATAAAGCTCTTGGAAAAACCAAACAAAGACAAAACCTTAGTTAGAAAGGAGAAGGACATTATGTCAAATGCCTTTGACATGTCCAACTGAATAACTATGTTTCCTGTCTTTGGCTTCTTATTAATGTCATGAAACATTTCTTTTGCAACAAGAATGTTATCATGAATGGACCTTCCCTTAACAAAAGCTAATTGAATCTTAGAAATTATTTTAGGCAGGATATCAACAATTCTAGACTTTAAGAGCTTAGATAGGATTCTATTAGCATGGTAATAAGGCTTATTGGCCTGTAATTTCCCCAGTTTGTAGGGTTTGAAACCTTGGGAATTAAACATATACCAGTGGCCAAGATTCCACTGGGTATATTTTGACCCCTCAAGAAAGAATTAATAGAGAACAGAGGTTTATCTTGATGATTTTCCAACAAACTTTATAAAAAATGATATTAAATCCATGTAGGCCAACAACACTAGAGGAGTTCAAGCTACTGATCGCCTGCCAAATCTCATCCTCACTAGAAGTCTTCATCAGGTTTTCATTGTCCTCTTGAGAAACCATCTTAGAAATGCTGTTGAATATCTTGTCCTAAAGCAACGTAGACTCCTCATATTTACTATCATAAGACTCTTTGGTAAGAGCATATTTGAAGAACTTGACAGCAGAATTACCAATGTCTTCATGCTTATATATCCAGTCATTGTTCTCCTTTATTCCTCTTATGATATTCTTTCTTCTCCTCTTAGACACATACGACTGATAGACCTTTGTATTGCTATCACCTTCCATATGCCAGTTACTGAAACTTTTCTGCTTCCAAAACTTATGCTCATTCCTGAGAGCCTAGATAAATAAACTGTTGGTCTTCTTCAATTCATTCTTAACCTCAGTAGTATTATTGATTAACTGTAAATCCTCAAGTCTCTTCACCTCCTCCTCTAAGTCTTTCACACTGTTGAAAATATTTTTAAAATGAGCAACATTCCAGTTCTTAAGACATTTCTTAAACTTCTTCATTTTGTACAAGAAAATTTGATTAGGCATCCCTGCAATCGCAAGGTTCCAGTTATTCTCAACAACATTTAGGCAAGTATTATCATTTATCCACATATTCATAAACCTGAAACTTCTCTTTTTATTTATAGATTCATTAGAAAGATTAGTAGCGATTAAGAGTAGAGCATGGTGTGGTTAATTTTTGTCTAAGGGTAAATTTGTAATTTGTTTAGAGTTTTTTGAAGGTATGTAGGTATATAATGTTTGAGTAGAGAGTAGAGGGAGAATTAAGCAGCCTAGTTGTATTTAATTTTCATTACCCATATTAAATGCAGGTGGTTGGGTATTTATACCCTTATATTTGGGCTTTATGGGTTTTTGGATCATGTTTAATGGACCCGGGTCATGTTCAAAGACCCATGAGATCTAAGTAGAAGAGCAAGCTGCTTAGTCAAGAAGTGTTTAGGTTTTTAAGTACTTTTGTTATAGTCCGAACAGTCCAATGGACTAGGTGTTCGAATTGCCCTGTTCGGTCTGGTGATCTTGGTCCGAACTGTCCCTGTCCGGAGTGGTAGCAATATTCGGACTCATCAGGAGCCCCTTTTTTAGGTGTTTGCTCAAATACCTTTGCCAAAAACCTGAAAACAGTCCGATGTCAGGGGCAGTTTTAATCCGGACAGGTCTTTTGACTTGTGCTATGGTTTTATCCGGACTGAAGAAGCTTTGTGAATCCAAACGGTTTTTTGCCAGAGTTCATGGGACACGTGTCACTTATTGGTTGGTTGTTTCAGCCGTTTTTTCACCTTGAATTTTGCACCCACCTTCTTCGAAAAGCAACCTCTTCATTAATGAGGGTGATGTCATCGCCGTCTTTTAATCATTACTAATCTTTTCGAATTCTCCTAGGAATCAAGACTCCTTTTTTATATTTACTATAAATTGAAATACTTTCTACTGTTTCACCATCACTTTCATTTTTACTCTGCAAATTCTCAAAGCTTTTTCTCTCAAAAACAAAGTTCTACTCAGGTCGTTTATGTTCACAGCTAGGAAGGCTCTAATCAAAAGTGGGTGGCTCAACCTCTTTGAGTTAGAAAAAGCGCAAAAGGTTGAAAGGGAAAGGCGTATTGCAGTAGGATTACCCACTTCCCCTGTCGACAAACCAGCAACTTCAGCCACAGAGTCAGACCAGGGTTCTTCTTCTACAAAGGGCATCAAACCGAAGAGGTTATTTCAAACCAATCTCTCACCTATTATCTCAGGTTCTTCGGTTCAAGAATCGGAACCCGTCGTCGAACCAGGTTTAACAGTTACAAGCTTTAAAAAACCCTCCCCTTTCTTAGCCATGGGGTCAGATGTTGAAACCTCTCCTTATAAGTTAGTTGATTGACGTAAAGGCCGGCTGGTCAAAGGGCAGGCTTCTAAGGGCACCCCTTCGAAATCGGGTGCCAAGGACAGTAGTGCTGGGTCAGAAGCACCCATTAGAGCTCCCAAGGATAGGCTGTCCGGTCCGGAGGGCACTGGCTCAAGTCCTCGAAGAGAAATGTCCATATCAGAGCCCCAACCGGAGGCTAGGAATCAAGAGGATACTGAAGCGCAGCAATCCGGAAGTCAAGCTGAGCCAAATTTAAACCTCCCTCTCACCACTACAACTGAAAACCCTTCCTCAATTATGGAGGAAATAATGGAGGACTCTATTGAAGAGGCTCCATTCGAGTCTGAACCTTCCGGACATACTAGTGGTGTTGTTACTGCTCAAAAGGACAAGGGCAAAGAAAAATTGTGCTTGAGGCATCCGGATCTGTCGGAGTGTCTCAAAGGAAGGGTGGGGCCTTGTTTTCACAAGGTCAATGTTAAGTACCTCCTTGCCCTACAAAAGATCAACTACGCATTCATCCACACAGCTGAGCTGGGCCGGATGCGTACGAAGTGGGAAATTCCGGAGAACGTGAAGATAAGAATTCCTATAGACCCTGAAACTCCCATGGACTGTAAGTTGAGCGAGATAGTCATCTTCACGGAGCTGTTTAACTGGGGGCTCAGATTCCCCTTGGACCCAGAGATCGTCAAATACTTTCATCTGATAAAGCTCTGTCCAAGCCAGCTGAGTCCCAATGCTTGGTACACCCTTATGGCCTGCATTATGGCCTCTAGGCTCTCCGGGATCCCTCTACCAATGGAGGAGTTTGCTGTTGTGGCCAGCCTCTGTAGAAACCCTCACATCCCTTTCTACCACTTCAATATGGGGGACAACTTCAAAGCTGTGGATGACCTGCTAGAGTCGGAGAGGAACTGGAGGACTCAATTCCTATTCGTAAGTGGGGCTTGGGAAAACGGGAAGAAAATCAAGGCCGGAGTCAACCCAAGTCTCCTCACCAGCAGATGGAGGAGTGATCGTATGACTTTTTCTTTATATTCTTATCTCTTCTTTTATCAAATTTGCTTAAATTGACTGTTCTTATTTTTTTTCTTAGCAGTGCTACCCAAAGATTTTACGGACTACCTAAAGTCCGGACAGGTCACTTGCACGAAGATTAATATTTGGGCTTCTGAGAAATGGGAAAACCGGTTTCACGATGCTTTTACGGGGGGGCAAATTAGCAAGGTCTCACCTCTGGAACACTACTGGCCGGAGGGACTTAACCTGGGAAGAGCTCACCACTCAACCCCCTCCGGACGTAGTGCTCAAGAGGACGCACAAACCGGATGGAGCACTGTACTTGCCAGGCCGAGCCAAGGCCCCGAGTAAGATGAAAGGAAAAAAGAAGAAGGGCAAGAAAGTGGCAGGTAGAGCGGACCCTGCTGAGGTGGAGGAAGCTGTTTTAACCAATCCGGAGGGGCCACCTCAAGCCAGATTGATGCTGCTCTCTTGGAAGTGGTAGAGCAGGAAAATGTTAGGCAAGAAGCTCACTCCTCAACACCCCCAAGGGCTTCCAAAAGAGACCGTAAACGGGGAGCTGAAAGCAAGGATAGGGAGGCCAATAAGAAGAAGACCTCTAAGGGTGATGAACTTTCTCTCCGGCCTCCGGAGCCTCTCCCCTAGTTTGATCCCACTGACCCAACACAAGCAGAAGAGATACCTGGTGACTTCCAAACTAATGAGGTCGAAGGGGGAGGCCTTAGCATTGATGGGGTAGACAACACTGGTCTTGGTGGGCTTGGTGAGTACTTTATCAACCTTCCTAGAGACGATTTTGCTGGGCCTTACCTCCCTTCAAGTACTTCAAACACCGTCACTTTTAATGGTAAAACTTTTACTGTTTCAAGTGAAGGGACATTATAGCTCATTCTTTATTAAGTAGTGTTCAGCCGGTGCTTGCTTTGGAGAAACAAGTTCGAAGTCAGGCCAATATTATCAAAGACCTCAAGTCTGATAAGGAGAGGCTGTCCGATGACCTTCTCACTGCCACTCAACATGCTAATATTTTAAAGGGGGGAGAACGAGGAGCTGAAAAAGAATCAGGAGGAGTGGACCACCAAAGTTACTACTTTGGAAGACACCATCAAGGATCTCCGGGAGAAGTTGTCTGGAGTGGAGAAATATCTCAACTCTTCAAAAGAGGAGACCAAGGCCAAGGACCAAATTATCAACAACTTGATCAGTGACAAGATTGCGCTTGAGAACACCGTGTCCAAGGCTGCAGAGGAGAAAGCTGATCTGCTAAGGGAGCAGGAGGCCAAAATCTAAGCCAAGATCGACGCTCATGCCAACAACGTGATCGACACTCAAGAGCAAATGTATGCCAAGGTGAAATCAGACATGGTCCTGCTCTTCCATGAGAAGTTCCCGAAGAGGAACTTGGGTGATTTGTGGCTTCATGTAGAGTACGAAGACCTTCCTTTACACACCATGGCTGACAAAGACTTGCATGACTACTCCAGTGGTTCTTCTTCTGACGAGGCAGAAGAAAATGCCGGGGAAGGTCCCCCTGAAGAGAAAGATGATCCCAAGGGGAAGAAGAAGATGGATGAGGCTGAGCCATCTTCAAAGGCTCAGTCTTGAATTGTGAATTATTTTCTACTTTTCATGTTATCTAAACTAAAGTCCTTGGAAAGCCTAGGCACTCTTTTTGTTAATGTGTCCGGTATCTGATCGGATAGACCCTTTACTTTGTTTGACAATTCGGAAGTCCTTGGAAGGCCAAGGCACTTAAGTTATTTGAATGAATATCCTTGTTTTGCATAATTTTCGCATCCTTTCATAGTTTGTTTCAATTTTGGTGGCTAGTGTTTAAATAGCCCTTAGTTATTTCATAAATAGTCTAAAGTGAGAGTGTTTAAGTTCTCTGATGACAAATGTTTAAGTAGTCATCATTCTTTTACTTCAATCCGGATGGTGTGACAAAAAACAGAGTAAGAACACTTCGGAAATTTTTTAAGAAGGCATTAAATTTCATTAAAAAGCCCGGAAACCTCATTAAAACCTCCCCGCGCCACCAGGGTAGGAAAGAGTATGCCCCCAAATATTTACATGGATGTTTAAACAAGTAAATATTTACACAGATGCTACTCCAAGTACGTCCGGAGATGTTCGATATTCCAAGGGTGGGTCAAAATTCTTCCATCCCTGTCTTCTAGCCAATATGTTCCAGGTTTAAGCATTTCAACAACCATATAAGGTCCTTCCCAAGTTGGGGCCAGTTTGCCGAGCAGCTTCTCCTTAGTGTGTAAGAAGAATTTCCTCAATACTTTGTCCCCTGGCCGGAAATCTCTTTTTTTAACCCTAGAAGCAAATCTGCTTCTCATCAAACCCTGATAGTGTGTAGCTCTAAGGTGAGCTTTAACTCGTCTTTCCTCTACCAGGTCAAGCTGACCTCTGATCGCCACTTCGTTAGCGCATTCGGAGAAGTTGTGAACCCGAAATGATAGGAGAGTCGCTTCTATGGGAGCTACTGCATCCATCCCATAGACCAAGGCAAAAGGTGACTCCTGTGTTGCAGCCTCAGGTGTTGTCCGGTAGGGCCACAAGACCTCTTGTAAATAGCTGGGCCACTTCCCAGCAGCTCTTTCCAGATTCTTCTTTAAACCGGACAATATAATTCTGTTAGCCACTTCAACCTGACCATTTGCTTGTGGGTGGAAAGGCGAAGAGAAACAATGTTGTATACCCCTTGATGCACAGAAACTCTCCAGTTCTCTATTGTCGAACTGTGGCCCATTGTCTGTCGTTATCTTTTGTGGAACACCAAATCTACAACAGATGTTGGATAAAATGAATTTTATGACATCTTTTGATGTTGTTCCTGCCAGGGGGCTGCTTCAATCCACTTTGAAAAGTAATCTATAGCTACAATTATAGTTTTGCGCCCTCCGGACGCCATATGGAGAGGGCCCACCAAATCCAAACCCCATCGAGCAAAAGGTACAGGCTCAGAAATTGATTCTAAAGGGATGGCTGGGACATGAATTTCATTGCTATATCTCTGGCATGGATCACACCTTCTTACCAGCTCTTTAGCATCCTGCATAATAGATGGCCAATAGTATCCGGCCAGTAAAACTCTCCTTGTTAAAGTTCAAAATCCACAGTGAGCTGATCCCTCACCATCATGCAATTTGGAGAGAACCACTTGAGACTCATCATCTACCAAACACCTCAGAAGAGGTTTACTGTAAGACTTTTTATACAGAATGCCTCTTAGTATGATAAAACCACGAGCCTTGTGTTTCAGTTTTCTTGCTAATGATTTGTCCGGAGGCAAGATGCCGTCAGAGAGGTATTGCAGGAGAGGAAATCTCCAATCCTGAGGTTGTTTCACCTGTACTTCAAAAATTTCTTCCTTTTTACCCACACTAAGTTGAATGGAGGGGCTCTCCAGCACATGGATCCATGGATATGACTCTGTGTAAGCTATAGTTGCCAATGAATCTGCCAGCTCATTTTCTGTCCGGGGTATATGCTCATAAACAACGCTTTAAAACTTGAGTGCCTCATTTTTAAGAAGAAGCAAATACTTCACTAGCTGCTCCTTTATAGCCTCAGATTGACCTTGAGCATGGTGGATAAGAAGCTGGGAGTCACTCATTAGCTTGACCCTTTTAGCCCCACAAATATATGCTAACTTTAAACTAGCTATAGCTGCTTCGTATTCGGACTCATTATTAGAAGCCCTGAAAGCAAAACATATAGCCTGGTACATTTTGTCACCATATGGAGAAGTTAAGAACACCCCTGCACCACATCCCATAGTGCTGGATCCACCATCCGTCCGGACAACCCAGACCTTTTTATCTTTCATCTCAGTAGTCTGCTCCGAATCTCTATCAGAGTGGAATTCAACTGAAAAATCAGCCATAGCTTGGGCCTTGACTGCTGTTCGGGGAGCAAAATCTATATCGAAATCCCCCAATTCTACCAACCACTTAGTCATTCTTCTTGAGATGTCTGCTTTTTGGAGAACATTCTTCAAGGGAAAAAATGTCCGGACGATAATAGGATGAGCCTGGAAATAGGGCCTCATCTTTCTTGCAGCTGTTACCAGGGCTAACACTAACTTCTTGAGTTTCAAATAACGCTTTTCTGCATCTATCAAGCTCTTGCTGATGTAGTACACTGGATGGGGGTAGCCATCCACTTCTCTCACCAACATAGCACTGATGGCACAACTTGAAACTGCCAAATATACGAAGAGTGTCTCTCCATCAATTGGTTTAAATAGGGTTTTGGGAGAGGACGGATGTTTCTTAATCTCATTGAAAGCCTCATCACACTGTGAGGTCCAGTCAAATCCCCTTGCACCCTTCGAAGTTTGAAAAAACGGGGCGCATCGGTCCGATGATCTTGAGATAAATCTGTTTAAAGTAGCTAACTTCCCCGTCAATCGTTGCACTTCTTTAATATTCCGAGGAGGCTCCATTTGGAATAGAGCATTAAGCTGGTCCGGATCGGTTTGTATCCCTTGCTCACTTATTATATAACCTAGGAACTTCCCGGATTGTACTCCGAACACACATTTTTCTGGATTTAACTTCAAATTCACTTTTACCAAGTTGGTAAAAGTTTCCTGGAGGTCAGCCAAGTGCAATTACTCATCCACACTTTTCACCATCATGTCATCGATGTAGACTTCCATATTCCTTCCAATCTGATCAGCAAAGGCTTTGTTCACCAATCTCTGATAAGTAGCCCAAGCATTTTTCAACCCAAATGGCATTACCTTGTAGCAATGAAGACCTCTATCAGTGACAAATGTGATATGCTCCTGATCCTTTGGATCTACTTGGATCTGATTGTACCCGGAGAAAGCATCCATAAAGGATAACAGCTTATTCCCAAAGGTGGAGTCTACTAGTTGGTCAATTCGGGGAACTGGATACAAATCTTTTGGGCAAGTTCTATTGAGATCTGTGAAGTCAATGCACATACGCCACTTGCCATTTTTCTTTTTTACCAAGACTGGATTGGCAGTCCACAAAGGATATTGAGACTCCTTGATATGCACCATCTTTGTGAGCCTGTCAACCTCTTGCACAATAACATCAGCCTTTTCTTTAGAAAAATCCCTTCTCCTTTGTACCACTGGTGCTACATCTCACCGGACAGATAGGTGATGTGATATAACATCAGCTGGAACCCCAGTAACATCAGTATTGCACCAAGCAAAAACATGCTGATGGCTTTTCAAGAATTTTAACATCTTATTCTTCAAGTTGGATGGCATTTTAGACCCTATCTTGACTCTTTTCCCTTCTTCTAAAGAATGTGTTTCTACCTCTTCAACTGGTATCAATACTCCAGGGGTCTCTCTGGGGTCATCAACTTCACCCTCACCCCCAGAAAGCCCCTCAAACTGCTATTGCTCGTTGATTCGAACTGCCCCCAACGTCCGGGGAGCCAGGGCTGTAGCATAACATTCTCTTGCAACCTTTTAACTGCTGCGGACAGCTCCTACCTGTCCTTGAACAACATATTTCAAACATTGGTGGACTGTCGAAGCCACTGCATGCATCCTAGAGAGCCAAGACCTCCCTAAAATAGCATTATAGCAAGTGGGACAATCTACCACAATAAAAAGTATCCTGACCATCTTCTTGAAAGGGCCCTTGCCCAACAGAACTTCCTCTTCGAACTCCCCGATCACATCTGCTGAGCTGCCAGTAAAGCCCACAATTGATATGTCCGAACTCTGAATTACGGCTGGATTTTTCATTTTCTTGTAAGTGTTTAAGAAGAGGATATTAGCTGAGCTTCTGGTATCCACCAAGATTCGTCTTATGTCATTGCCCCCAATGGATGCTCCTATGACAACAACATCTTCATGTGGGCCAGCTATATCTCTTAAATCATCTTCATAAAAAACAATGAAGGGGAATGGAATCTGCGATTGATAGGAGGTCATGCCTCCTTCTAGCTGGGTAGCTAAAGTACGAACATGCCTCTTCCTCGAAGAAGCAGTAGGAGCTGTCATAGTATCCCCTCCGAAAATCGTAAGTGACTCAAAAAACTTAATGAGCCCGGAGACCGTTCTAGAACTCTCCTCAATGGTACCCACTCTATTTCGAGTTAGATCCGGATCAGTATTCTGATTCCATATCAAACCTTTCGATTATAACCATGGCTCCCGCCGGAGCAGCATTACTTGGACCAACTCAGTGAGTATTGTCAGGCCTATTACCTCCTCTTCTTTTGACATAAGCCCCCAGCTTTCCCCTTTCAATCAAGTTCTGAACTTCTTGTTTTAAGGCTATACAATCATCAGTGGTATGACCAGTATCATTGTGATACTGGTAGAAGGAGTTATTGCGATGCTCTCTAGGAGATTGTAGTGTGGCCGGTCTTCTATAGTGTACCTCTTCCTTTGTTTTATCATAAATGGTAGCCACACTTTCTTTCAATTCTGCAAACCACTCCGGTTGAACCCAAGGACCTCTCTTATTTCTGGATTATTGACTCTGGGCAGGTGCAGCTGGATGAGATTGAGCTTTAGCCCGGCCATGCCCCTGTCCGGTCTCCTTTGTCTTGTTCCCGGACTGATTCTGATTGGGGTTTGGTGCAACCGGGACAGACCTCACTTGCCTGTGCACTCTAGTTTTCTTCATTTCATCAACGTTAATCTGCTTTCCAACCTGATTCAGCAACCCTCCCCAAGTCATGGCTTTCTTTCTGGTCACTGAATCAGCCAAATTCCCAGGGTTTAAGCCCTGTCTCAAGGATGCTATTGCTACTTGCTCGAAGCAATCAGCCAACCCATTCTTGGTGTTCACAAAACGACTTATGTATTCTTTCAATGATTCGTTCGGTTCTTGGGCACAATGGATTATTGTGTCCCCGTTTCCCTTCAACTCTTTACTCCCAACAAACTGCCTTCGAAAGGCCACCCAAAAAGTATCGAAATTCTTGATGCAGGCTTGTGGTAAGCTATTATGCCATTTTAGAGCACTCCCTTAAAGTATTGGGAAAATGCTCTACAAAGTAGCTTGTCGTCATCATCAAAGTTCATCATGAAGTTTTTAAATTGGTCCAAATGGTTATCCGGATCAGTACTGCCATCGTACTTTTCCATTTTAGTGCTGTCAAACCTCTTAGGGAGGTTTCCGGACAGAATCTTGGAAGATAATGGAGATTGCCTCCAATTCCGACCACGACTGAACACAGTATCCTCATTGGGAGTTGCAAAGATACATGGTTCATCGTGGAAGGCAAAAGGATCCATCAGCATCCGGTCTACATCCCTCCGGCTGTGAGATGTCCCTTTGCCAATATTCTTCTTTAACTTTCCATGTCTATCTCTTCCTTGAATATTTTTTGATCAGCTTTTGCTTCTTTTTAGTTCGGCCCTCATCGCTGCTAGAAAAAAATGACTCTTCAACTCCATCTTCATCCGAGGAGCTATCAGAAGATTCTGAGCCTGAGTCAGAACTCTCCACTGGCTTAGACCGGTGAGATTTTTTGGAGCTGGCATGAGTCTTTTTGGTACTCACATGAGTCTTTGAAGGCTCATGCTCTCTAGGGTTATCGGTATGATGAGCAACCGATGCTGTTGGTTTTTCTTTCATGCCCATCTTAGCCTTTTCTTCCCTCAAAGCTTCTATCTCGCCTTTTAACCTATCGCGCTCCTCGATGGTGTACTCATCGTTTTCACCCACCACTTCGAGCAAAGCTGGTGGTACTTCCAGGGCGTCCGGATTCATTCAGACTGACTTTTCTTGTTGGTTTCGAATGCTTGATTCAGGCACCTTCGTGCTCCCACTGTGGTCGCCAATTTGGTGTGGTTAATTTTTGTCTGAGGGTAAATTTGTAATTTGTTTAGAGTTTTTTGGAGGTATGTAGGTATATAATGTTTGAGTAGAGAGTAGAGGGAGAATTAAGCAGCCTAGTTGTATTTAATTTTCATTACCCATATTAAATGCAGGTGGTTGGGTATTTATACCCTTATATTTGGGCTTTATGGGTTTTCAGGTCATGTTTAATGGACCCGGGTCATGTTCAAAGACCCATGAGATCTAAGTAGAAGAGTAAGCTGCTTAGTCAAGAAGTGTTTAGGTTTTTAAGTACTTTTGTTATAGTCTGAATAGTCCAATGGACTAGGTGTTCGAATTGCCCTGATCTTGGTCTGAACTGTCCCTGTCCGGAGTGGTAGCAATATTCGGACTCATCAGAGCATAGTCAGAATATGTTCTGACCATGTGAATAACTTGAGTGTTGTTGAACTTCTCAGACCAATTGTTATTGACCATAACTCGATCTAGTCGTTTCCACTTGGTACTTCTGTTCCAAGTAAATTTGAAACCAATGTACCTAGCGTCTTCTAGGTTACATTCATCAATTATGGCATTCAAATCGTCTATACTATTTTGGCAGAGAGCTTTGCACCCAACTTGCTCCTCAGAAGATGTAATCATATTAAAATCACCAACTGTTATCCACCCCTTTTCAGATGTAGCAACCTGCTTAAGCTGATCCCAGAGAGCCAACCTATTGACCGTCTAACATTTAGTGTAAATCACAGAAAGATTAAAGCTTAAATTATAATCAATTAAAGTAATATCACAGTGAAGGCGCTGATCATGGTCTACAAGAACTTCAATTTTAATGTCATTATCCCAGATTAACCAAATTTTATTAGAATAATTAAGAGTAGAATATTTAAAACCCAGAGTAGCAGTAATCTCAGACATCCGCTCCTTGCTGGCCATAGGCTCTTGGATTGCAATGATTTTTATTTTCTCTTTTAATACAATAGATTTCAGCCTTCTGAGTGTAGCTAAGTTATGGATGCCACGCACGTTTCGGTTAAGCATCCTTATCATTATTAGAGAATGATTTGTAGTTTCTGTTTGTCTCAGAAAATCTTAGAGATTTGATTATAAATTTAGTGGGTTTCTTCCTTTTCTTCTCGGTTTTTAGTTTGTTTTTAGAATGATCCCAAGGCCAGGATCATGAGAGGTAGTAGTTGTCATGGGATTTGGAGTAGCAGGGACACTTCCAATATTGTCTTGTTGAGGAGAATTTCTTCCTGAGCTATTATTGCCATTTTCACCTTGAAGAGCATATCATTGGTGCAACATTTGAAGAACACCAATTATCTCTGATTCTTCTGGTACAGGGTCAATTATATTTTGAGTATCTTGAACATAAATTTCATTGTCGTCGATTTTTTTATTCTGATGAATCATTATCGATTGGATATTTGGTCTGTATTTAGCATGAATTTTGCTTCTTTTGTTACTCTTGCTTTGAATTGTATAAGTGTTAGTTGAAGGATGATCTTCATTATTTTTAGAATCTTTATCCATCTCTAGGTTGTTCTTCTTGCAGTTAGTTTGTTTATGACCCATATGAAAGCAACATTCACAAAAATCTGGAATATTTTTGTATTTAACATTTAACCAGAAACCTTCATTGTCACCGAATCCAATCCAAATATGGTGATGAAGTTTACTAAGAACATCGACTTCAACCAGAGCATAACAAGCATTTGAGTATGCTCTGTTTTTCTCTGGGATGTTAGTTCTATAAGGGACTCCAACATACGAAATTATATCGTTTAAGATCTTTTCATTATAAAGAAACTGCGGTATTTTTTTTTTATCTTGATCCATATCAGAGCAATGGGGCTTTTTTTCTTGGTTCTGAATTTTGGTGTCCAACGAAGCAGCCTCATGGCACTGTTATCAAAATTTCACACTCTCCTAGCCCAGGATTTACACACATCCTCTTTCAGATCGAACTCGAAGAGTATGTAATGAGAGTCACACTGTAAAGATCTCTAAATCTGAACGTATTTAAGAAATTGTTCAACACATATTTTTTCGGAAATCCAACCGAAACATTTCTAACCAGAGTAACTCTAGTTTGCTGAATCAACGTATCTTTGATATTTTTATCATATTGGAAAGATATATGATCATCTTTCACTTTTACACTTTCCGGAGATAAATCAATCTTTTGAAAGGTAATACTGGGTTTGAAAGCTTCAGCACATATCGTTTTCACCTGAGAAATTTCGGTTCTGTTACTTCTATTTCTTACCAGAAGAACTGGGTATTCTTCATCTTCCTAAGCTATATTATCATAAATTTCCATACAATGATCTTGAATAGATGAGCAGGAGGATGAGAAGAAGGGGGAAGAAGAAGAAGATTCAGAGATTGAATCAGCTTCTTGACTCAGTTCTTGGAGATTTCATCGACTCTCAAGCAGATCTTCAACGGTATCTCATACTTTTGTTTAACTCTATTCGACCAGTATATGTAAGGATTAGATTGAAGAAATTATCATTTATTTATTAGGTCCATTTCCCTTCCGAAATGTTTTGATATTTCCAAGGTCAAAAGGTTTGATGGGACGCAAGACCCTAATAATCACATCGAACAATTCAAAAACTATATGATGAACTTCAAAGATGATGATAGGCTAGTGTGCAAAGTATTTTCTCAAACTTTCAATGGAACTGCACTTAAGTGGTATAATAGAATTCTAAGGGGATCTATTACTAAATTTAGAGACTTTTATACAACTTTCCGACGATAGTTTGTGAGAAGCAAAGAAATGCGAGCTAATGGCGATACAATAATACAGTGTAGGCGTGTTGTGGGTGAAAAACTTAAAGATTATATGAGGTATTTTATGTTGACAAAAGCGAAATTGGATGATTGTGAAAAGTTGGTTGATATAGCCATTTTTAGACAAGGTTTGTTATTAGGTGATCTAGCAAAGTAGACGATAAAAATAAAAACGTTAACTTTTGGAGCTGTAATGGCTCAAGTAGAATAGTATATTAAAGTAGAAGAGTCCATAACAATCCGAGGTGGATCTGATTTTGTACAAAAAAAAATTGGGGCAAGAAACTACTAATCAAAGCTATCAAGCACCTTATCGTCCGAGGATAAACAACAGTCCACCTCCTCGAACATGAGAGGTTTCTTCTCAAGTAACAACAAAGTATCAACATTATAGACCAAAGTCAAATTAGTTGATAAGGTCAAAGTATTACACAGACTTGACTGAGAATGTAGCTGCTATTTTTGGGAAGTTTAAAGGTCATGTAAGTTTTAAATAGTCGGCTTCTATAAACAGATCAAGAGAATAATGTAATAATAGATTTTGCAATTATCATAATGATATTGGGCACGAGACTGCAAATTGTATAGCCTTAAAATATGAGATACATATTTTAATATAAAATGGAAAATTAACAACTTTTGTTAAGGGTCAAACCAGTTGATCAAAAAATATGAGCACGTCAACACAACAAATTGCTAATCCAAATTCGAAGCAAGAAAGTGCATTGATGATTCAGATTCTAGATGTGATGAGTTTGATGCAGCCTCAGAATATTTAGCCATAGATCAAGATAGATTAATTTTGCTAGTTGTGGATGAACCAGTGGAGCGGGGACAGGCTCGAAGTTTGTGTGAGTATTTTGAATTTTTAGCAATTTTGGGGAGAGATTCTATGACTAGCAATACTAACGGTTCCAGGAAAAGATACGTTGTAAGTTTAGCCACTAAAATAGAAGAAATAATGTCTACTCACTTATACGGAAAGAATGATACTCCTTTTATTTTGTTTGGTGAAGATGATTTGAGGGGAATAGAAGGACCTCATGAGGACGCAGTGGTTATAGGGGAAAATATAGCCGAAACTGAATTTCGACGTGTTTTGATAGATACAAGGAGTTCTGCAAATGTAATGTTCAAGTCTACGTATGATATGACGCATAATCCGCCTCAAATTTATCGATATGATCGTACTATAATTGGGTTTACAGGGGTGACAACTCAGGTGATTGGTGAATTCGAAGGTGAAGTGTATCTGGGAAAAGGTCCTTTTAAAAATGAGATTCAAGTCTTGTTCATGGTGGTTGAATGTCCAACCAGTTACAATGCTTTTTTTGGGGGATCTTGGCTTCCAAGAATGTATGAAATTTTTTTTACTGTTCATTAATGCTTGAAATATGTCATTGAAGATCGTGTTTGTGTGGTTTGAAGTGACCAAAAGGTAGTCATAGAATGTTATGCAATAGTTCTTCAAATTTGAGGTTCTAATTGCAAGAATCAGATGGCTAAATAGAAACCAAGGGGGTTAACCTCGGATGAAGAAATAGTAGACGATCTGAGGGAAACCCCGGGTTCTTTAACAGTGAGTGAGAATATCAAGGAATATACTTTTTCTAATAGGAAGACTCTACGAATAGGAATGTTGTTCTCACCTTCTTTACGTTATCAGTTGTTATAATTCTTGTTTGACAATCTGGATATTTTTGCTTCGAAAACAAAGGATGTAGTATGAGTTCTATCCGAAGTAATATATCATAGCTTAGTTTTAAATCCGAGGATCTAGCCTCCTATTAAGAAGAGGTGATCCTTTTATGTGGAAAAATCAGAGGTTATTGTGGTAGAAGTGGATCGTCTATCTAGAGTCGGACTTATTCGAGAGGCGCAATATCCTTTGTGGACTGCAAATCTAGTATTGGGAGTGATTTTTTATTTTGATATATTTTGTTAAGGGACATCCTATTTCCTATCATGTTGGCCCATGAAGGTTTTGACGAGGTGTCACGTGTACATTTGAGGATATTTATAAAATTCTTTTTTTACCAATGGTTAAAGACTGATCATCTTTGAAGTGGTTGACCAAGAGTAACTATGTTTATTCAAAGTGCTATACGTTTATCAAAAGAAATGTTCGAGAAAATAAGCATATTTAACTATGTTTATTCAAAGTGCTATACGTTTATCAAAAGAAATGTTCGAGAAAATAAGCATATTCGAGGTGTTAATGTTCTTTAAACACACCATTTTTAGTCGAGGTGCTAATGTTCTTTAAACACACTATTTTTATTCGAAGTGCTAACGTTATTTAAGCGCACTATTTCTATTCAAGGTGCTACACGTTTATTTATAAGGCACTAATTGAAGAGATAATTAAGGGATTCGAAGAGTTAATGACTTGTTTATGAAGTAAAAAAACTATTCACAATAGAATAAAAGCTGACAAATAGTTAAGAGATAAAGAAGGCATTTGTTCATTAAAACACATTTATTGGTCTTACAAAGTATGAGTTCAAATGTTAAGTGGTTAAGCATTCACGCAAAATTGGGTCATCTACAACAACTAGTGGCTCAATAACACAAAATTACAAAAAGTACAAAAGATATCTTCTCAACCTTCTTAATCTTCACTAGGAGAATGGTCTGAGGTTTCTTCAGAAAAAATTCATTCTTGATCAGAGGCGTCCTCATCTTCTCCTGAGTCGGTCTCTTCGGAGGAGTCAGTTGGTACAGGTTTAAAAGCTTCACTTGGACAATTTTCCAAGGGAACTAATTTCCAAAAGCTTGCCAGATTTGCTTTTGAAAATACTATACGAAATTCAGAAACCCGAGTAATTGTTTTTTTTTCTCTTCGGCATTCTTGATAGCGGCAAGGGTGTCTAACCCACATTCAGTTTTGGCAGCTTCTATAACAAGTTTGTATGCTCCTCGAGCATTATCTTAAGTAATGATAATTGGTCCATCAACTTCTTTTTTTCCTTCTCACTTTTGTTTAGAGACTCTTTAGGAGAGGAGTGCTTTTTTTTCTCCTCATATATTTTCATTACATATTTTTCCTTAAGCTCAGCTAGCTCAACCTGATGAGAAGTCTTCAGTACGGTTGTTTCTTGTTCATAAATAACTCTCAAATTATGCTTGAGATAAATTACTTCGGTTATTAATTTTGACCTGTCAACTTGAAAAACTTGAAATTAATCAATAACTTATCAAATTTGAGGAGGTCATCAATTATTTTGAAGTCATCTTTGAGGGTGATATCATAAAAAGGAAGGACTGGATTCTTTGACGGACCTATCATTGCAATGAAATCTATATAGAAAGAGGAATCTAGCCCAAGCTCGAAGCCATGAGGACAGAGAGAAGGGTGAACCACAAATTTGGGCTTGCTTGGGTAGGTCACATGATTAGGAGTTCGAAGTACTCCACAATCATGGGTTTTAGTGGAAACTAAAGTCTCCAGTTGATGATCTCGGGGTAAACCACTAATTTATTTGCTCCACACGAAAGGGGAGTCTCTCCAAACTCTAGTAGTCAAAACACTATATTATTTGGAAATCTCCATTATATTCTTAGATAAACGTAAAGAGCTTGACTATAATAGTCATATGGTACATTCTTTAGCGCCATGATGTATTTGGGGAGAACAGGTGTTAAGTTTACACTTAGAATGACAACAACATCTTCAGGAAGCTAAATCGACACTTTTTTTCTTCTATTTTCTCTCTGCTGCCACTTTCTTCGAAGCATCGTCTTTAGTTTCAGAAGCAGCCTCGCTTTCTATAGCTTCAAATTGGAGTCTGTTTCCGTCCTGTCCTCGGATTCAGCCTCTTCTTTAGAAGCTTCATCTCATAGTTGAGGAGGATTAGAGCTTGACATTAGGTTTTGATGTTGAGTATTCAAAGGAGTTTGTAGTGACTCTAGGTTAGTCTCAACAATCTCTTTTTGGGGAGGATTCAAAAAGACCTTACACCTAATATTGACTATTCCAATTCGAAGTAGTCTAAATATGATTTTGTTAAAAAATGATAAGTGAATAATTTGTCAGTCTTGAAACAATAATGAATGGTTTTTATTCGAGGAAAATTTGGATATGGTCTCATTGGAAGATGATGGGAAGTTTAAATTCGAAGTGATTTAAAATTTGGCAATTAACAATCTTCATTTGCTATGACTTCGAATATTTCTAGTTCTTATTCATGATTATTCATAATAATTAGAGGGCTACTGATAAGGATATGAATTATTATGGACTAAATATGATAATATTAAGGTAATTTAAGATAAAATATAAAGTTATAAGAAGAGATTTATGTTATTTGTAAATATAAAGGATTGTAGTGCAATTTTCCTTATTTTGTAAACGATTCAGTTGATGTAGTCTTACACGCCTATATATAAAGCGCAAGACGATGAATGAATGAACTTTTTAAGCACTCTAAAACAAATTTCTAAACTTTGGATTTCTCTCTATTCCAACAAGTTACTTTACTTTATTTCTCTCTTTCAACAAAATGAATTTAAACTCAACAATAATGATTGAAATAAGCTCATAGTTATTGTGTTAATTCATGTTTATATCTAAATTGGATCCACTATGGTGCAATAAGAACTTGTTGATGGTTTATGTGCACTCAATAATACTGATTGCTTAGTTGAGATCCCAGAGAAGTTTGTTAGAGATTTGGTTGGTATATCAGAGAATCATATTAGAGATTTGGCTGGAACAACAGAGGACCTTGTTGGTAATATGGTTGGAGTCCTAGTCCAAATTTCCGGAACTTCTATCCATTTGGTTGGAGTAGAATGCTTGCTGGTAGTTTGTCATACATTTCACCAAGCTTATGGCTAGATGGCCATTGCTCTCGAACTTGCTCTTATGTGCCTTCATCAGCGTGTTTTGACATAAGGTATTTCCTCATTCTCTTGTTTCTCTTCTTGCATCATCATTTTCCATTCCGACCAGAGGATTCTCGATCCAATGTTTCCTTAATTTTATTATCTTTGTCCATAAATGAGAGGATTTGTGCCTATTGGTGGTGGTTTTGTGGAATTTTCTTATTCATCATAGAAAAAACATTTTTGTAAGAATATGTGTAATATCGTCACTTGATATATGAGATCTAATGCTCTGAAGGGAAGGTCGGAAAGGAAAACGAATAATAGGAAGATGATGCTAGATGCTCCATATTTAGATAACACTTTTAAAACATTAAATCAAGACGCAAGATCCCTTCCTTATGAGTTAGAGTTAAGAAGAGAAAGAATGTATTGGGTCAAGAATCATCCGATCATAGTGACAAACACTGACACAAACAGGGAAACAAAAAATTTATCAAACCCCAAATATCAAAATATGCTAGTGAATGAATAAATGAGAAAATGCCCGCCAACCACGGGCTTTGCGTAAGGAATTTTAAACTAACAAATATTCAACTCCCTCTAAATGGGCATCAACTTCAATAAAATTTGGAACAAGCTTTTCTGGTGTTCTAATTGAATCGTCTATAAGAATTTCGTTGGATCCAGTCGATCCAAATCAACCTATATTATATTTATAGAAACTTAGATTCGTCATGAAAAATAAAAACTTAGGAACACATTCGGTTCTATCAATTTTAGATAATACAACACTTTGTACAGTCAAACATCAGTCTTCTCAATTTCATACTAACTACGTCAACTATAATATTAAATAATATCCACTTTCTCTCATCGAGTAAATATCAGGGATCCATCATATGATAGTAATAAGAAGAAAGAAGGTGATGACGTGACAATCTCCATGATATGGAAGCGTCACCAGACAACCACCAACACATACAAAATTGTTTATCGGAAGTTAGACCTGACAACATCATGTACGAATTAGACTAAGGATCATGCGGCCAGAATGAAATCCACAAAAAAATAGAAGAAGCATGATAATTATACCAAAACAAAACAAGCCGGTAAAAACATAGATGATAAAATCCGAGAGCAAAAGTTCTCCAGCAAAAAGCTTGATTAAATATATGCGAGATATGAGTTAAATTAATTTATGAAATATCAAATAAAGGGTAAAACTGAAATGCTATTGAGAGTTAACGACAAAATATATGCAAATAAGAATTAAATGCAAAACATAAAAGAAATACAATTTTTTTAATATAGGTTAAATTTATTTGTTAAATACAAAAATAAAATATAAATTTAAAGTACATGTAAAATATTAAATAAAAATTAAATGAATTATGAAACAAATTCAAAATAACTTTTATTTCAAAATAAGAGATAAATTTATTTTTCAATCCGAAAAAATTAAATTTAAAATAAAAATACATGTAAAATATGAAATAAAAATTAAATGAAATACAAAACATGGATAGAATTATATATTTTTCAAACAATGAATAAATAAAAAATAAATTATAAAACAAAAAAAGAATTTAAAATACGAAATAATAGTTAAATATTAATTGGGATAGTTTTGTTTATACACATATATTAATTTCGTAAAGTGCGAATGAGACGAAGTTTATAATTCGTTTTCAATTTTATTTTAGAGTATTAAGGTAAAAAATAAAATTTGACAAATATTAGGATTTTTTTTCTCTTTTTAGCAAAAATCGAATTTATTTGGATAAATAACCAAATTGAGAGTTTTACAAAGTTTGAGGTTTAATTGAGAAACAACTCAAAAACGGGGCTCAATAACAATTAGTCCTAAAGAAGAAACCCCCAAATTAACAACTAAACCCTAAATCGAAGATAGACTCATCTTCAACCAATCGACACAAAAATCTTCTCCTTCTCCCTCCACCCAGAACACCCCTCTGCTTCTCCTTGGTCGACGCTCACCCCAAGTACACCACTCTTCCGATGAGGAGAGAGGACGGAACCGGGTGTAGTGCACCGGAGAACAGAAGACCCCCTCTTATGCTTCTCCGTGGTCGACGCTCACCCAAAGTACTCATCTCTTCTGATGAGAAGGGAGGTCGGAACAGGGTGCAGTGCACTAGAGAAGACCCAGAAGAACCCATCCTCATCAAATCTCCAGCCACCATCCTATAAAATCTCAGGTCCTCGAAGCTTTTCCTCCTGCTTTCGAAACCCAGCAATCCAAACAGCCACCATCGGATGAACGTGATGAGATCTGCTGAAAACTACGAGCTTCTCACAGATGAAACATGGAGGCATCGAAGATCCAACTGAAGGCCCTATGACCACGATGAAACTTAAGAGCATCCGAACAGCTTCAACAAGCTTAGGGCATCAACTGTAACAGGCCTGAAACTTGAAAGATTTGAGAACAAACGCAGAAGAGCAACTACACAGGGTTAATGTAAGGTATGCCTAAGCTCTCTAACACCAAAATAGACTTGAGACAAACAGGAGAAGAATTAAAATCATACTCCTGTTTCATTTTACATTTAATAGTCCATCGAGCCAGCCAATTGGCAGCTCGATTGATATCTCTATAGACGTGGTTAAGAGTCATAGAAGAAGTAATTATAGTTCTACAGCAACTTAGAAGAGGAGATAGAGACCAGGGAGTAGCTATATGGTTAGCAGACTTAATAAAATCAACAAGTAGAGAAGAATCAATCTCAATGTCGATATTGTTAAGGCCTTTAGACTTACAAATTAATAGACCATCCAATAGAGCCCGGGCTTCAGCCATAAGGGGAGAAAGCTTACCATATAAGTTACCAAAGGCATGAATTAGAGTACCTTCATGATCTCTGATGATGACACCAGCAGCAGCTTCCCCATTATAAGCCACAGAGGCATCAGTGTTTAGTTTTAGCCTCCCAGGGTTAGACGCTATCCATTAAGAGACAAGGAGTCTAGTAACATGCTTACAGACTAGGTTAAAGAGACCAAATCTAGCAGCAACTTTTCTATCATTAGACCAATGATGAACTTTAAAGATACCAGCAGTATTCATGTATGAAATAACTCTATAGACCTCCTTAATAATGAATGTAGAAGTTATGCAAGCATTTTTAAACTTAGCCTGATTTCTATATTTCCAAGTCAAACTAAATATGATTGAAGGAATAACGTTTCTTATATGATTTCCTTTGGTAGTGAATCTATGCCAAGTTTTAGTCATGTGTATAGGGGTCATGTATCTGTAAATAATAATGTTGAATTGATGAGAAAAATGTAACCAGACTTTCCAAACAGTGTCACAAGCTATAAAAAGATGATCAGTAGATTCAAAATTTTGACAGAATTGACATTTCGAAGTGATAATCATGTGCCTTTTCCTTAGGATAGAATCAGTAGAAATGAAGTTTTTTATGACTTTCCAGTGAATGAACGCATGCTTTTTAGGAGTTATGTCATTCCAAATCTTAGAAAACATACTGGATTCACTAAAGTGTGTTCTAATGCAATCCCAAGTGTTCTTAAGACTGAAATGACCATTAGTAGACAAGCTCCATAAGATCATATCTTTACTATTAAGGTTAATAATGCAGTTGTTAATGCGGTCAATGTCATATTTACTAATAAGACTAGCAATATTAGACAAATTCCATTGTTGGTCAGCCCAATACAGATTTACCTTTTCATGATAAAACCAACTGTTGTCATTAGAGTTGTCAAGAGCCAGTAGAGGCTCAGAATTAGACCATTTGTCCAACCAGAAGTCGATGTTGCCATCCCCAAGAGACCAACATATAAACTGCTCAACTACAGGTTTAATCTTCATCAATCTGTACCACACCATAGAGCCCTTTAAGTTGCTTTTAAGCTGCAGAGGGTGCTTCTTACCACAATAGATGTCATGAACAAGATTGGCCCAGAGCATTTTATTATCTCTAAATTGCATCCAAAGCTTGCAAGAGATGGAAGTTTGAACATCAGCCAAATTTCTGATGTTCAAGCCACCTTCTTTGAAAGTTTTGTAAACTCCCTTCCAAGTACACCAATGAATCATATGCTCAGTTCTTGTAGACCCCCAACTGTTAAAAGACTTTTCTATATTGTTGATGACATTGCTAAGAATAACATTAGTGTGCATCCAATAGATAAAAATATTCATAAGAACAGAATTAATCAGCGTTAATCTACCAGCAAAGGATAAATGCTTAGATTCCCGCAATACGATCGTTGATCTTCTTGAGGAGATTAATGTATATAGCAGACTTGTTATTGGTACTAATAGTAATGCCAAGGTAGACAGTAGGTAAAGAAGCATTTTTAAAGCAGTGATGTTGGCTATAGAATTTATTTTAGCTTCACGGGTACCATTAGCAGTAATGACCTTGGTCTTATTTTTATTGATAACTTGACCAGAAGTGGCTTGATATTTATGTAAAAAATTATTAAGTGATACCAATGAAGCATCCTTGTAGTTAGTAAATAATAGAATATCATCAACAAAAGCCAAATTGCTGATGCATAACTTGTTACGACATTTATACCTCATACCCTTGTTTTCAAGAAAAAGAAGAGAGATACCTCCCAAAAGCATTTCCTCAGCGATTATAAATAGGCTAGGAGAGAGGGGATCACCCTGCCTAAGCCCTTTCACAGTCTTAAAAAACCATAAGAAGCACCATTAATAAGGATTGAGACATAAACATTGGAGATCGTACTATGAATAAGGTCATTAAATCTGTTGGAGAAACCAAAGCATTTCAGAACTTTCAAAATAAAGGGATGACTAAGCTTGTCAAAAGCTTTGCACATGTCAATCTGGACAATGATGTTATTGTATTTAAGTTTTATGTTAAAGTCGTAAAGGAGCTCTTTAGTAGATAAGATGTTAGAATGAATAGAATTCCCAGGGACAAACCCACCATGAGTGTTAGAGATGATTCTAGGCAACAGAATTACCAGCCTATCATTAATGACCCTAGCCATAATTCTGTTAAGCAAGGAGCATAAACTAATTGGACGATAATCAGTCCAACTAACAGGGTTTATAGACTTAGGAATAAGGCAAATACCTGTTGCCAGGATGCCTTTAGGAATATTAAAACCTCTAATGAAATGATGAAGCGCAGAAATTAGATCAAGCTTAATAACATTCCAACATTTTTTATCAAAAGTAAGATTAAAACCATCCAAACCTGCCACACTAGATGCTTTTAGACTGTTAATAGTTTTAAAGACCTCATCTTCATCAGGAAGCTTTAGAAGACTTTTGTTATCATCCTGAGTGATCACTTTAGGAATAATATCAAACATACTATGGTTCATACTATCTAACTCACTCTGCTTGTCTTTGTAGGGACTGGTAGCAAGAGCTTTGGAAAAGAAGTCAACAGCTGAAGCACCAATAGCATCCTTATCCAGAATTCAAGTGTTGTTATCCTTGACACCATTTATAGCATTCTTTTTTCTTTTAGTTGTAACATAACTGTGAAAAAGCTTGGAGTTATTGTCTCCATCTTTAATCCAGTCAACATTACATTTCTGTAACCAATACTCTTCCTCAATTTTGTAAGCATTCAAAAGCAATGCATTGGTCCTATTAAGCTCATCTTTTGTTAAGTTGTTATTAAGTTGCTGATGTAAAGCTTCTACTCTACGAACTTCATCCTCCAAAGCTTTAATTTTGCAAAAAATATTCCCAAAATGCTGTTTGTTCCAAACAATTAGACCAACTTTTAACCTTTTCAATTTAAGCCAGAAGATAGACAAAGGGTCACCATTCATTTCTTGAGCCCAATTCTTAGTGACAAAAGGCATAAATTCATCATCCAATAACCACATATTCTGAAATCGAAAGTTCTTTTTAAGAGCATGAGACAAGTTAGAAATACTAATAAGAATGGAAACATGATCAGACCCAGTTCTTGCTTTATGCAAGACATTAGTATTATTGAAAAGATTGAGCCAAGTACTGTTAAGAAAGACCCAATCAAGACGACGCCATTTAGCCTTGTTAGACCACGTGAAGCGAGACCCAGCAAACCCAGCATCCTGAAGCCTGCAGTCTCTGATCATTCTATTAAAGTCATCAGCACTATTTTGACAGAATATAGCACAACCAACCTGGTCATCTATAGAACTAATAGCGTTAAAGTCACCACATACCATCCATGATTTATCAGTACAAGCAATATTATATAAAGTATCCCAAAGACTTAATCTATTCAGACGCTGGCATTTAGCATAAACAAAAGTAAACAATGTGCTAGTATTAAGATGAATATGACTGGCTTCAATATGTAAACATTGAGCGTGATCAATCAAAATATTAACAGAAATACTATCATGCCAAAAAATCCAGATCTTATTGGTAATATTGTTTGTGTAGTGACTAAAGTCAAGCTTAGAAGCATAGATACTAAGATTATCACAACTAATTAAGGGTTTGTGAATTGCAACAATACAAGCCTTATTCTTATTTGAAAGGTGTTTGAGTCTTCTAAAAGAATATTTATCCTTAATCCCTCTAATGTTCCAATTTAATATATTAATCATAATTAAGTGAACGTTTAGAGTTACTTGGAATAGAAAGCTGTCGAGAGTTTCTGGCCAGCCTTTTCTTCCTTGCTTGTTTAAGTTGTCTGCTGATTATGGAACTAAAATCTTCTTCATCCTCAGATGTGTCCTTCCTAAGCTGGCTTCTTGTTAATCTTTTTTTCAGGTTTAACACCCTTGGCCTTTGTAGACATAGCTGTTTGACTTGTAGTAGATACTTGTGGACTATCTTTATCAGCCTTGGGAGAATAAAATTCAGAAGCCAAGTTTTCATACTCCAAATTTTTATTAATGTTTTCAGGACTTTGAAGCGCCCCTATAATTTCATCCTCCTTGCTGTTATCAGCCAGGCCAATACCTTGAGGATCCAACTTGTTATTATCAGCATTGTTGACCTCAACATAATCGTGCATACCAGGATCAGAATGAGTATCATCATTGTTTAAACAATCAGCACGTTGTGGAGAAGATACAAGAATCCCATAGTAAGAGCCCTTTGGAGATGTATAAACTTTAGTGTTATCTTTAGCATTATTAATAGAGTTGAATCCAAACTCAAGTATTTGAACTGCCCTTTTTATTTCAGCTGAAGAAACCACCACGTCTTCTTTATTTTGAGCATCAATACTATTAACATTAATAGTATCATCTTTCTTGCTTTCTTGAGCCTCACCATTAGTTTGCTTGTCATTATCCTTAGAGTTTTTGCATTGATCAACACCATGACCAATATGGAAGCAAGATTTGCAGTATTTATACATGTTGAAGTAAGTGATTCTCACCCAACAACCTTGATTACTGCCAAAACCAACCCAGACATCATTGAATATTTTCCCAGTAATGTCCATTTCTATTCTGGCCAAGCAATGGTTGTAATGAGCCCTGTTCTTCGAAGGAACCTTAACCTGCATAGGGCTGCCAAGGGCAGAAGCTATATCGGTGATAACTTTCTCATTATACATGTGCTGCAGAAGATTTTCTATCTCTATCCAAATTGGAGTTATCGGGCTTTCATACTTAACATTAAAGTTTTTCGACCACTTCAACAACCTAAGCCTAGTGGAGCCAATCGTCCAAACGCTTCTCCTCCATAGTTTGCTGAAATCTTCATAAGAGTCGAACTCAATTAAAATGTGCCTAGAATCTTTAATTGTATAATTATATTCTTGAACAAATTGAAATTTGTTGAGGAAATCCATCAACATAGATCTCTTCGGCAGGCCAAAGGAACATTTGCCAACAAGCGTATGCTTCGACTTAGATTTTAAATGAAGCAGAGCTTTGTCACCATACTGCAATGAAACATGATCATTCTTATAGGCAATATATTCCTGCTCCAAAGCATCATCCTTGCCTTTGTTACAAGCAGTCACAGCATTAGCAAAAGAAATACCTTTCCACTGATTTAAATTTCTTTCCGTTTCTTGATGATCTTTGATAGATGAAGAACCGTAAACCTCTTGAACATATGGAAATGTTTCCATGAACAGCAAGAAACAAACAATGACAGTGGATCACTACCAATATGCTACAATCACAATGCTAAACCCAGGTTAAGATTACGAAAATAAAGCCAGAGTAATCAACATAGAGCCAATTTCCACTTTTTCTTTCCAAACAGAGGACTCTGCTACAAGCCAGATTAATGAAGAAGGAGGAGAAAATAGAAGAGAATCTATCGAGGGGAACGAAAGCAGAACAATGATGTTCTTATCAACGAAGAAGATGAAAGACTATGCAGTCTTGAATCTTGGAGTTTTCTTTCCATCCCCTTTTCGTAATTCTGATAGATGATTATTTATATTAGGATTTTTGTTTTGTTTATAAAAGAATAAGGATATTTTTCAAATCTTTTGGTTTGCTGGAAAAGTAAAAAAGTTAATAAAAAAAAATAATTGAAACAAGCTGTGTATAAAAAAATTAAGTCGATATGTATTGCACCTCACCTCACCTCACCGACAATGAGCCATGATTAATATTGATCAGAAGTCAAGATTTAAAATTAGTAATATATTACTCGTAGTACTTTAGCAAAAACTAACCATATTAAGAGCAGAGCAGATCAATTCGAAATTTGTATATAATTTTAGGATATCATCTTATAGAAAATAAGCCATAATATTATTTCCTACGAATCTAAATTAATTGAGCAAAATTTGGAAATTGAATGATGTTTTATAGATGCTATAAATGACATTAAAGATGGGGGTTGTTGGCTCACTAATCATGATGAAATTTCTAAGTCTGTTGTTTCCTATTTTACTAATCTTTTATCTAACAACTCTTGTGGTGATAATTCTGTTGACTCTCAGGATTCTATCCTTAACAACATCCCTAAGCTCATTTCTGAAAATGACAATGATGCTATCCTAAAGTTTTTAAGCAAGGATGAAGTGTGGTCTGTCATTCAGGGCATGAGAAATGATAGCGCCCCTGACATCTATGGTTTTAATTGTTTCTTTCTTAAGTGTTGCTGGGATATTATTTGCAGTGATGTTTGTATGGTTCTGAATTCTTATCTTAAGGGTTACAGAATTCCCAGTGGTGTCTTTCCCACTGGGATCTTCCTTATTCCTAAGGGTCCTAATCCCATTACTTGGTCTAATTACAAACCAATCAGTCTCTGTACTATCTTTAATAGGCTTGTTTCTGGTCTCACTAATCACAGAATTTCTTATCTTCTCCCTAATATAATTTCTAGGGGGCAAGGTGCTTTTGTAAAGGACAGGTTAATCCATGAGAATGTCCTTATCATCAAGGAAATTCTGAATAACATCAAAAGAATGCCTTCTAAAGGCAACATTATTCTGCAGCTTGATATGACAAAGGCATTTGACAGAATGTCTCATGCCTTTGTCATTAAAACTCTTCAGGGTTTTGGTTTTTCTAATGATATCCTTTCTCTTATCAATAGTCTTATTTCAAATGTTATGGTCTCTGTTCTGTTCAATGGGAATTGTGAAGGGTACTTCCCTCAGAAGAATGGTTTAAGGCAGGGGGATCCATTGTCCCCTAGTCTTTTCATTCTTGCTGAGGAGGCTTTACTTAGAGGCCTTGCTAATCTCTATCAAACTAATAATACTTTAAGATTCTACTTAAAATCTGAATTCATATTACCTTGTTTGGCCTTCGCAGATGACATTATCATCTTCACAAACAGTTCCTCCTCCTCCATTGAGAGTATTAGTAACCTGTTGAGAAAATATCAGACTGAATCTGGGCAGATGATTAACAAGCATAAGACTAAAGTTATTGCCTCTTCTACTTGCACTCTTGCCAACTCTGCCAGGATCAAGACTTCTACTGGCTTCAACACTGAGTGTCTTCCCTTCACTTATTTGGGGATTACTATATCTGCCAACAACAAAGGGAAGAATTATCTTCCACTTCTCACTAAAATTTATAATAGAATCTATGACTGGGATTTGAAGAGTTTCTCCTTTGGAGGCAGACTCTCCCTTATTAAAAATGTCTTATATCCTATTACTTATTTTTGGATGCAAAATAGTCAGATTCCTAATGGTATTCTTAATAAGCTTGAGCTCTGTTTTAATAGATTTCTATGGAGGTCTAATTTTTCTAATAATGCTATTCATTGGACTTCTTGGAAAAGTTTGTGTATGCCTTTTGATGAGGGGGGGGGGGTTAAATGTCAAGCTTTTATCTGACATTCAACTCTCCTTCTCTTTTAAGTTGTGGTTTCTTTTTAGGAAGAGAAATTCCCTATGGTCTGACCTCATGCATTCTATTTACTGTAATTTCTCTCACCCTTTAAATGTTGAGAGCAAGACCACTGACTCTACTACCTGGAAAAGGCTTAGTTCTATCAAGGGTCAGGCTGATAAATGGATTTATTGGAGGCTGGGCAAGGGGGATATTGATTTGTGGAAGGATTCTTGGCATGATATGCCTCCTATTGCTAATGAATTTGGTCTAAACAGGGTTTTCCTTCGTGTTAAGGTCCATTCTTACTGGGAAAAATAATCAGTGAGATTTCCCTACTCTTTCTTCTTTTCTTTCTCAGGAAAGATTATCCTGTATTGCTAAAGTCAGTATTAATAGTGACCTGGATGATTCTATTTATTGGAAGCTTTCTAATAACAATGTCTTTAACACTAACAGTACTTGGAATAATATTAGAACTACTTCTCCTAGCCAAGCTATTTTCAAGAAGGTCTGGCATTCTTTTATTCCTACCAAATTTTCTTTCTTAACCTGGAAGCTTCTAAATTTTTTTGCTCCTATTAATAGTATCCTCTCTAATAGGCACTTTGTGTTGGTCTCCAAATGTCAATTTTGCTGCAAATGTGAAGAGAAGAATCATCTCCTCATCAGTTGCAGCTATGCTTGGTCTCTGTGGAATTATTTTGGTAACCTATTTAGGGTCCATGTGAGAAGGTTCATGTTTGTAAGTCACATTTTGCATTGTTGGTTCTGGTCCTCTTCTAACAAGTTTCATATTTCATTTCTCATTCCTCAAATTATCCTTTGGGTGATCTGGTCTAATAGAAATAGGGCCAAATTTGATAATGTTTATGACTCTTTCTCTACTGCTGTTAATCATGTTACTAAAGTTATCCTAGGCATTGATTCTAGAAATAAGCTTAAATCTAAGCACTGGCTTGGTGTTGCTGATGTAGGGGCTGCTATGGGTTTCCTATCTATAGAGAAGAGCAGAGTCAAGTACCTAAAATGGTGTCTTCCGGTGACTGGAAGACTGAAAATTAACATCGATGGCGCTTGTAATTACTCTGGTGAAGCTTCATGTGGTCTGATCGTGAGGAACTCCCAAGGCCATATCATTGAAGGTGCTGGTTATATTCTTGGCAAGTTGACCCCTCTTCTGGCTGAAAGTAGAGCGTTGCTTGAGGCCTTTCTGTTGTGCAGAAATCGTCGTTGGCGAGATGTCGACATTGAGACTGATTGTCTCACCCTTGTTCACAACATGGCTACTGGTGCTGCTTTCAACAATCCTCTGATTCCAGTTTGCCGTTCTCTTTTTCTTTCGTCTATGAAGTTTCATTATGTCTCTCGCACCCAAAATGCTGCTGCAGATTGGGTGGCGAACTGGTCTTTGAAGGAGAAATCAGCTTGTCAGTTTACCAATTCTGATGCTCCAGCTCCTTTGCTCGCAATCATTACGCTTGAAAGCCTGGGGGTGGGCTACCGCGATCCTGGTTAGGATGATTGTGTTCTTGGAAGATCTGATTTCGAGTGCTTTGGCTGGTTATGTCTGATTTAGGGTTTGAGTTCGAGGAGAAGTTGTTTTCTAGGGCGGCCTGAAATTTGGTTTTGGGGGCTGTTTTGAATCGATAGATGGAAGATTGGCTGGTGGCGAAGCTGAATGATGGTGGCTATTTCGTTGGTTAGGGTGAAGCTGAATGAGGGTGGCTTTTTGTGTTCTTGTCTTCGATTAGGATCTGCTGTTGATTGAAGCCCTCTTTGAGTATGAATGGCTCTGGAGTTTTGGTGGTTGTGGCTGTTTCTGTCCTCCGGTGTCGATCTTGTGATTGTTCCTTCCCTTAGGAGCACCGTCCCCGTTCCAACCTTGTGAAAGGCGTACTGAGAGAGAGCTTCACCAAGAAATGGAAGTCGTGGAGCTTGAATTGGGCAGATATGCTCTAATGCTTTAGAAGTCGAAAGCGTCTGGTTGTCGTTTGAAGCTCTTTTTGTGTGTGAATGACTCTGGTATAATGATTTGGTGGTTATACTCGGGTTTCTGATGGGAGGCGGATAGGGTTCCATTGGAAGAGAATTGATTTAGGGTTTCGAAACGAGGCAGATGGTGTTGGTCTGTTTGTGTGAAGCTGATGGATTGTGTTCAATCTAGGGTTTCCTCTAATTTGGGGCTTTTTCTGTTGGGCTTTTTTTTAGGCCTTTCAGATTTTTGATTGGCTTTAATTTTGTTCCGAGACTGTGTATCTCTTTAATTTTAATTTGGTCATTAATATAAGTTCATTTTTGCTAAAAAAATAAAATAAAATAAATAAATAGTAATAATAATGTGGTATATAAATGAATAATGAAAAAATAATTTGGGTATTTGGTCAAAAGCTAATTAATCTAATGCTTTTGTTTTCTTCTTCCAATCGCCAACCCAATTTGACAATTCTTCAACTAGACTCTTTTGTCCTTCTTTTATTATCTTTTCTCAAAACCCTTCTTTCTCCAGATTCATTAATCAATCCGTCATCCAGAAAAAAATAGGCAATGTGTCCACTGAGATTAATTCTAATATTTCTGTCGGCAACTCTCGCCGGATTTTTCGTCATCAGGAATCTTAAATCTCCGGCACAACAACTCCACCGCGACGACGACGAGGACAAGGACGTCGCCTCTGACAGCGATTCGTCTGACTCGACATCTCGATTCTGCAAGGTTTGTGTTTGATTTGCTAAATGTTTAGGTAAATCTGTTTGATTGGTTAGTTGTAATGGGGTTATTGTTGTGATGATTCTAGGTCAAATTGGGGATAAAATCTGGATTTTGGACATGCGTTGACATGGCAAGTGGTCGGTACCTCTGGAAGCATCTGGTTTCTCCTTCCAAACCGATCTGAATTCGGATTGTTTTGTGTTTTCATGTTGTGTAATGATGTGGAATAATGAGTGTTGTTGTTGTTCTTCTTGGTTGATTGTGTTTCATAAGATGTATGAGTATGAGTGTGTATGAGTACTGTAAAGCTTTCTCATTTCGATTTCAGAACTTTCCTTTTCCAGGTTCCCCCTAGAAAAACTCAATTCTTTTATCTTTCTGAATTTCATCTTCTTCTGTGGATCTAATTTTCTATCATTGATAGACTGCTGTGTAAATGATTCAAACCTAAAAAGATGATAAATCTGTTACCCACAAACTGGATAAATGAAAGATGTTGAAATCATTATAATAGCATGTATCACTATAATCAATATTATTTAAAATAAAAAAATAAATTAATCTTATTATAGATGTTTAAATCCTATTATTTACTTTTTTTTTAACCTTACCAATATATCAAAATTTCCCGTTTAGATAAGAAATAAAAAACAAAAAGTTTTATATTTCTTTTCCCATTAAATCCATACACTTTTGTTTCTCTCTCTCAAGCTTTCTCTTTATTTATGATCACATTTATTGCTTTGTTCATAACTTTATTCACGAATTATGACATGGTGGAAGCTTTTACCGGCTCTAGAGCTGTCAATTTTGGACACGATCTATAAACCCAACACGAACACGATCCGAAATTTTAGGATTAGAGATCCGATATTTCAGATCCGATGAAATTAAGACACGACACGAACCCGACTCGAAGAAAAACGGGTCGGGTTCGGGTTGGGTTCGTGTCACCCGAAACTGACCAGTAAAACCCGAAAAGACCTGTAAACCCGAAAAAGACCTGTAAACCCGAAACTAACCTGTGAAACCCGAAACTGACCTCTAAAACCCGAAAAGACCCGTAAACCCGAAAAGACATGTGAAACCCGAAAAGACATGTAAACCCGAAACAGATCTGTAAAACCCAAAAGACATGTACACCTGTAAAATAAGATACTGAAAACATTTAATAAAATTTTATTAATAAAATAATATTATTTTAAAAATTTGACCTATAAATTAGAACACCAAGAATACTTATAAAACTTTATTAATGAAATAATTTTATTTTAAATTTAAAAAATATAAAATAAATAATATACTTGAATAAGTATATGAGGGAGGAGAAATGATGGTTCACATGTTTGCTATAAAGTTTTGAATTTTATTCTTCTTTCACATATATTAATAAAGTTTTGAATTTTTCATCTGTGTATATAGATTATAATATGAAATTTTTTTAGAAATGATTTATTATTTAGTTTTTTTTATCTGATTCGTATGAGTTTGCTAGATTTATTGATAGATATTGAATCCGTTCAATCTTGTTTTGTGGGATGATTTGATTTACAATTCTAGTGGTTATTGTTAAGAAGTGACACCTTAGTGGTTATTTGATATCTTTTTAGATTTATTTAATTTATTTCATGTATTTTTTTCATGTTTAGGGGAGATGACAAACCCATCATCATCATATATTTTAGAGTAAGAGAACTTCACCGGTGATAGTGAAGCCGATGTAAATATGTGAAGTAAGCGTATCTTGACTTTATATAAATATAGTGGACCAATAGAATATTAAAAGGGGATGTAGCTCAAATGGTAGAGCGCCCGCTTTGCATGCGGGAGGTACAGGGTTTGATCCCCTGCATCTCCATTTAATAAATTTTGCCTTTGACCCAAAATTCGTGTCAAACAGGTCGAGTTCGTGTCAAACAGGTGTCTCGTGTTGGATACAATTTCGTGTCAAACAGGTCGGGTTCGTTGAACCTGACACGAATCGTGTCACAGGTTCTAAAATTTCGGGTTGGTCAAACCCGACACGAACACGACCCGAAACCCGAAATTGACAGCCCTAACTGAATATGTTTTTTTTTTGAAATTTTTGGAGCCTGTTCTTATTTGGTAGTTTTATGTTTTTGTCTCCCAGTTAGGATTTGATTTGAAATTATTATTATGTGCTTTGATTTTTTTTTTTGAAGTAAAGGACTTTTATTTGATTAGAAAATTTAAGTTTGAATAAAAAAAAGGGCGCCATTAAATCCTTCCAAAAACAACAAAGGCAAACTTAAAACCCGATGCTAAAAGAATACCAAAGGTTTAAAATAAAGCCAACAATTAGCTTTAGGAAACAGACTTAGAATGTGAAAGGACAGCAACCTGTAGCTCTTCAATCTTAACAACACTTCAATCTTCCAAACAGAAACAACATATAAGCATTTAGATGCTTAACACCCAACAGCTAACTCAGACACCAGCATTAATATCAACTCAAACTCCACAACATTAGATACAAACATTGTCGATTGCACCATAACCACTTCCACCATAACTGCAAACAGCATGGCTCAAAACACCATCTTTATCCTTGAAGAAATCAAACAAGCTTCAGCAACACTCATTAACAACGACAAGCAGATTTGATAACTGCAATAGCCTCAGTCTCCAACAATGCTCTCATAGCTATCTCCTCAACCTCAGGTTAAAAAAATTTCAAAATCTCATGAATACATACAAAAGACAGATAGGAAAGCTTAGACAAAGTCTTGAAAACTAAGCAAACTTAATCCATCGAGTTTATATAAGGAATGCCCAAGCTTTCTAAAATAAGAATAGACTTAAGATTAGGAGGAGTAGATGAATAATCTAAAAATTGTTTCATCTTGCAGTTTAAAGTCCAACGAGCCACCCAATCGGCAGCTTTATTTTGATCTCTATACACATGCTTAAGAGACATAAACGAAGTCATCATCATTCTACAACAGTTAATAGTAGGAGATAGGGACCAAAGAATAACACCATGCTTAGGATTCATCAAGAATTCAACAAGCAAAGAAGAGTCAGTCTCTATATCCACTTTAATATAACCTTTAGAATTACAGATGGTCAGCCCTTCCATTAGAGCCCTAGCCTTAGCCATTTAGGGAGAAATCTTACCATAGACATTACCATAAGCTTGAACAAGAGTACCTTCATGATCTCTAATAACAATTCCCGCACTAGCCTCACCATTGAATAACACTGAAGCATCAGTATTAAGCTTATATCTTCCAGCATTAGGAGGGATCCAGTTAAGAACAGAAGGTCTGCTGTTAGATCTATAACTTAAATTTAAGAAGCCAAAGTTCTTAGCAACATTCCTAACATTAGCTCAATGTTGAGATTTAAACATGCCATCAGCATTCATGAAACTAATTATCTTGTGAACCTCTTTTATAATATAACTAGAAGAAATGCTTGTATTTTTGAATTTGGATCGATTTCTAAATTTCCAAATCATACTGAAAATTATGGAAGGAATGACATTGATAATATGGTTCTTCTTACTAGTATGCCTAGACCAATTTCTAGACATGTGAATAGGGGTCATGTATCTATAGATAATAACATTGAAATAATTAGCAAAATACAACCAAACATTCCAGGCAACCTCACAAGCAATAAAAACATGGCTAGTAGATTCATAGCTTTGGCAAAATTGGCATTTAGAAACGATAATAAGTAAGATTATCGTTTCCATTAGAAACAAAGTTGTTAATAACTTTCCAGTGGATAAAAGCATGCTTTTTAGGAGTTAAGTCATTCCATATTTTAGAAAACAAATTAGATTCAGCAAGATGAGTACGAATGTAATCCCAAGTATGCTTGTGACTAAAGTTACCAGTTTTAGATAAGCTCCAGATAATCTTATCCTTCCTGCTATGGTTGATAGTGCACTTGCTAATATGATCCAAGTCCTCTTTGCTTATAAGACCTTGAATAGAAGTTAGATTCCAATGATAATTATTCCAATACTGATTAACTTTTTCAGGATGATACCAACTATTATCCATAGAGTTGTCAAGGGAAAGAAGGGGATCTAATTTGGACCATCTGTCCAACCAGAAATCTACATTACCATCACCTAAAGACCAGCAAACAAACTGATCAGCTATGGTCTTAATCTTCATAAGCCTTTTCCAGACCATAGAACCTTTGATATTATAATCAAGCTGCATAGGATGCTTCTTTTACAGTATATGTCATGAAACAGATTAGCCCAAAGCAGCTTATTTTCCCTGAATTGCAACCAAAGATTACAAGAGGTAGTTTGCTGAACATCAGCCAGTTTTCTAATGTTTAAGCCCCCCTCTTTAAACGTTTTGCAGACACTATTCCAACAACACCAATGTATTTTACGATCCAAGCTGGTAGAGCCCCAAAGAAAACCATTAAAAGTCTTTTCAAGCTTGTTAATAACAGAATTAGGCAAGACATTACTATGCATCCAATAAAGCACAATATTCATAAGAACAGAATTGATTAAAGTGATTCTACCAGCAAAAGATAAATGCTTTGATTCCCAGTCAGCAATTCTATTATTGATTTTTTTGAGAAGATTATTGTAGATAACAGCCTTATTGTTTGTACTAATGGTGATGCCTAGATAATCAATAGGGAGCATTGAATTATTGAAACCATTAATGTTGGATATAGAATTGATATTGGCTTTATTAACACCACTGCCAGTGATAACTTTAGTTTTGCTTTTATTAATCACTTAACCTGAAGAAGCTTGATAATCTTGTAAAAAGAGATTAAGTGATGCTAGAGTAGAATCCTTGCAGTTAGTAAATAAAAGAATATCATCAGCAAAGGCCAGGTTACTTATACATAAGTTATTACGGCCCTTGTATCTCATGTGATTGTTCTCATAAAAGAGCAATGAGATGCCTCTCAGCAAAACCTCCTCAGCAATGATAAAAAGGCTTGGTAATAAAGGATCACCTTGCCTAAAGACTTTTACAGTTTTGAAGAAACCAAAAGATGCCCCATAGAGTAAGATAAAAACATAAATATTAGATATCATTCTACTAATCAGACTAGTAAATCTTTTAGAAAAATCAAAATAGGTCAGAAGTTTAATGAGAAAGGAATGACTGAGTTTATCAAAAGCTTTGCACATATCAAGTTGAATGATGATATTTTGATCTTTAACTTTTATGTTTAAATCATGAAGAATTTCTTTAGCTATTAAAACATTAGAATGAATTGTGTTACCATGCACAAAACCACCTTGAGATTTGGAAATAACCTTAGGCAACATGATAACAATTCTGTCATTCAAAATTTTAGCCATGATACGATTGAGTAAGGTGCATAAACTTATAGGCCGATAATCAGACCAACTAGTAGGGTTAATAGATTTTGGAATAAGGCAAACTCCAGTGGCAAGAATGCCTTTAGGAATGTTACAACCTCTCATAAAGTGATGAAGAGCATTAATAAGATCAATTCTAACAATACTCCAACACTTTTTATAGAAAAGAAGATTGAAACCATCCATACTTGCCACACTAGAAACTTTGAGGTTGTTGATTGAATTGAAAATCTTATCTTCACCAGGGAGCTTAAGCAAACTCTTGTTGTCCTCTTGGGCAATTATTTTCGGATTAACATCAAACATTAAGTGATTCAGCTTATCAAGCTCATCCTGCTTATCATTATAGGGGCTGCTAGCAAGAGCCTTAGTGAAAAAGGCAACAACAGATTCACCAATAGAGTTCTTGTCAAGAATCCAAGTGTTGTTCTTTTTAATACCATTAATTGCATTTTTCTTTCTTTTTCTAAATACATAATTATGGAAAAGCTTGGAGTTTTTATCTCCATCCTTGATCCAGTCAACATTGCATTTTTGCAACCAATACTCCTCCTCCATTTTGCATGCATTCATCAACAAGGCATTATATTTGTTAAGCTCCTCTTTAGAGTGGCTAGAATTATGTTGTTGATGAAGAGTTTCAACCCTAAGAACTTCATCTTCTAAATAAAGACATTCCCAAAGTGATGCTTGTTCCAAGCAATGAGATCAACTTTTAATATTTTTTAACTTATGCCAGAATTTAGTCAAGGGGTCACCATCATATCTTGAATCCAGCTTGTAGAGACAATAGAGGGAAAGTTATCATCAAGGAACCACATGTTTTGGAACCTGAAGTTTTTCTTAGAGCTATAGTTCAAACTAGAAACATTGATGATGATAGCCATATGATGAGAACCAGTTCTAGCTTTATGGACAACATTAGTATTGTTGAAGAGATCATTCCATTGATTATTTAAGAATACCTAATCAAACCTTTTCCATTTGGTCTTGTTAGACCAAGTAAATCTAGATCCAGAATAACCAGCATCCATGAGCCTATAGTCACTAACCATCTTGTTAAATTCATCAGCAGTATTTTGACAGAATGTTGAACAACCTATTTGATCATCAATAGAACTTGTAGCATTAAAATCATCACAAACAAGCCAAGGCAGATCTAAACAAGAGATACTACGTAAAATATCCCAAAGTTCTAGTCTATTTAAACGCTGGCATTTAGCATAAACAAAAGTTAAAAGAGTATTTTTGTTTAAAGCATTATGAATAGCTTCAACATGAATACATTGAGTATGATCAATTAAGATATTAACAGAGATCGTGTCATGCCAGAACAACCAAATTTTATTGGAGATACTAGATGCATAATGGTTAATGCCAAGTTTAGAAGCATAACAGTTGAGATTATCATTGCTAATCAAGGGTTCTTGAACAACAACAATTGCAGCTTTGCTTTTGTTAGAAAGATGCTTTAGTCTTCTAAAAGAAGATTTATCTTTAATCCTTATAATATTCCAATTTAAGATGTTAATCATAATTGAGACATCGTTTAGAGTTACGTGTTGCTGAAAGTTGGTGAGCATTCCTGGCTAGCCTTTTCTTCTTGGCTAGTTTTAGTTGCCTGTCTATAATAGTGTTGAATTCTTCATCATCTTCAGATGTCTCCTTTCTTATTAACTGACTTCTAGTTAACCTTTTGCATGGCTGCACAATTTTAGCTTTAGTAGACACAACAGTCTGACTTTTTGTAGAATCTTGAGGACTCTCTTTACTTGCTTTTAGAGATGAAAATTCAGAAGCAAGATTTTCATAGTCCAAGTTGTTTGTAGTATCCTCTGGAGTTTGTAATGCACCTATTCTTTCTTCTTGATTGTTATATTTCAAGTCAGGTTCTTGAAGACCCAAACTGTTAATTTCATCAACAAATTGTTTATCAATAACAATCTCAACAGAAGCATACTGACCAGGATCAAAATGAACAACCCCATCTTTACTTTTCTTAGGAGAAGATTGAAGACTCCTAAAATTTGAACTCTTAGGAAATGAATTGTTATGATCCTTTTCATTGGCATCATTCATAACGTTAGACCCAAAATGGAGAGTTTGAAGAGCATCATTAATTTTATTAGACGAAGACATAACATTAACTTTGGCTTGTTCTTCAACAGCTTTAGCAGTGTCTAATTTTTGACTGTTTTCAATCTCAACACTGATCGATCTCTCATTTTTTTGTATTTCTTGCATTGATCAAAACCATGTCCAAGATGATAGCAATAATTACAATATTTAGGCAGATTCAAATAAGTAATTTGAACCGAACATCCTTGATTACTTCCAAAACCGACCCAAACATCCTGATAAAGTTTTTTGGTGACGTCTAATTCGATCCTTGCCATAAAATGATTGTAATATGCTCTATTCTTTGATGGAACCTTAACTTGCATAGCCCTGCCCAAAGATGATGTTATATCAGAGATGACTTTTTCATTGTACATATGCTCAGGAAGATTTCCAATCTTGATCCAGATAGGAGTGATAGGGCATTCATATTTAACACTAAAGTCTTCAGTCCACTTCAACAATCTCATCACAGTTGATCCTATCGTCCAGACATTCTTGCTCCATATCTTGTCATAATCTTCAATAGAATCAAACTCAATAAATATATGTCTTGAGTCTTTAATTGAATAACCATAATCTTTCACGAACTTGAACTTGTTTAAGAACTCGAGCAGTTGTGATCTCTTAGGTAAACCAGAGGAGAACTTACCAACTAGAGTGAATTTCGATTTAGATTTAAGATGAGACAAGAACTCATCACCATATTGCAGTGATACATGATCACTTTTGAAACATACATTTTAAACGTTGAAAGCATCTACAGATCTTCTTTCACTATCATTCACATCATCGACGTAACTTTTAACCTTCCACTGATTTTCTTTAGAATCTTCAATGGAGGAAGAGTTGAATACATCATGAACAGATGGAAAATGATCCATGAAAAATCTGTAGATTAGATCATCAGAGGATGAAGGATAAAGATGAAGCAGGCATGAACCAGAAGAAGAAGCGTTCTTGTTTCTTGGAGCTTACGAAAACCCATCGAATTTCAAAAACACTCCATCAAATGATGGAAACTAGAACCAGTGGTCGGTACCTCTGGTCATCTCATTTGAAAGATTTTATTGCCTCTTATTTCTGAAGATACGAATAATTTTATCATCGACAAGTCCCGCTCTTAGAAACGTTTTTACTGCATCTTGATTGTTGAAAATTATATACAAGTTGGTTTTTATTTTCTATTTTAATGTTTTTCCTTTTTAAAATTAGAATTTTAACTTGTATTTTGATTTTTGCGTTTCGATTTTACTGTATTTCATCGAATGGTGTGGGATTTTTGGTATGCAAATTTATATAAATACGTATTTTTATTGATTGAATATTTTTTGAACTAATTTTTATTTTACTATAATCATTTCACTTTTTTTTTCGTGTCAATGGTTATCATAATAAATTGTGGTTTTTTGAAATGATGGATGATGCTCGTTCAAAAAAATCAAAAAAATCTAAAAGCACGTCAAAAATCCTAATTGATTTATGTTTCTCTTAGTTGTGCACTCAAGATTCGATCTTCGCATCTCTTACCATCTTTCTCCGATTCATTATCTGTATGTCAAATCTTATCAAATCAGAATTGGCTACTGATCCATATCCTCTCAAAAAACAAGAAGATTCTACAAAATAAATTAATAAAGATGCGAGTGAAAACCAGATTTTCAACAAATCTAATCTCGATAGGACAAGAACAACGAAGGAAGGCTGCTCAGAAGAACATTTCCTCCTTTTCCTCAGAAAGACTCCCAATCCACATAGAAGACAAGGAACCTCTCAGACTCAAGAAGTATTCGAAAATCCAGCGTTTGGATACGATCTTTTAAAGCCTCGAGAAAACTCGTGGAGCAAAGGAAACTCAACTAAAGAAATATTGTTTGGAGAAGCTTCCAAGAACAAAGTTAAAGGTTACAATCATTCACCATTCCAGGTTCCGGACAAAGAAGACTGCAAGATAATCATTTTTCCAAAATCAGATAAGTATCATCTCTTATCATATTCTAGATTCAAGATTATAACTAAATTCTCTTTCATGAAACCTAGTTTAGGATAATTTCAAAAACTCTTCGATAACTTTAAATTTGTTGGTGTTATCAGTGTCTCCAAATGGGATTACATACACTTCTTCATTGAATTTGACTTGATTGAAAATGTTTTAAAAATCCGGAAAATGAATGTTTGGTCAATTGACCTACATTTCGTAAGGCCACTGAAATGGTACCCGAGATTCAAACCCATGAGTGAATCCCTTATAACCTAGTTTGGGTTTCATACCCAAATATCTTTGAATATATGTACAACTACGACACCATTATATATATATATATATCCAAAACAATTGGCAGACCCCTCTATATTTGGGTCCCTGAACAAGATAAAGCAAGATTCAACAGTTTTCGGGCATGGTTGGAACTTGATGTCTCCCAACCATTACCAAAAAAGATTTGGATTCAATTTGGTGAATGATAGGACTCAACAAAAAAATATGAAAAAGATATTTCTTTTTCATCATCAAGTAGTGACCATGGTCGTTAGAAGAATAAATAGAGGTTAACTAAAAAACATTTTAAGACGAATGATAGAAAGGGCAAAGGGAAAAAGAAGAAATATCAAGGGAAAATAAAGGGATCCGTAGATTACGGTATTGATCATTTGTTAAGTGATCAATTTTATATCCAGTCCAAACCAGGTATCTTTGCCACTCTTTATGAGGATCATACATTTAACAGAAGTGATAACTGGAGGCAGTCACCTTTGTTTTCAAAGATTCTTTCTGGACATCTACCAATACGGTTTGATAGCTCTAAAAATAAGATATGTGATGGAAGCAACTCATAATCACCTTGAACAGTTTAAAAATTTCATGATGAATTTTGATGATGATGATAAACTATTATGTTGGGCCTTCTCGCAGACTTTCAAGAGGAGTACATTAAAATGGTATAACAGTTTACCACGCGTATCTATTAAAAACTTTGATATGTTTTGGATGGCTTTTCAGAGGCAGTTTTTGGAAAGTAAAGATCTTAAAAAAACTGTGATATTATCATTCATTGTGTAAAAGAACCAAATGATTCTTTAAATGACTACATCAACCGCTTTGGTGAACACAAAAAATGGATAAGCTGATTGTTTTGTGCAAATAGTTATCGCTTCTTTAAGATAAGGTTTAATGTCGGGTGATTTGGCTGATTCAGTAACTAGGAAGGAAGAAATGACATTGGGAGGATTATTGAATCATATCAGAAAGAAAATAATAGTGAAGGAAACCAAAACGTATAGAGTATCGCGCCAGAATATGTATACTCCTACAATTTTAATCCCACAAGCCAATACTCAGTCTCAAGCTACAGTCTATTACCGACCTAAGAATTCCGGATAAGGTTCACATCGGCCTAAACAAAACCAATCGAATCAGGGCCAACAGTCTAGACCAATGAGGGGTAAATGGGTCCAAGCTGAATGATTTTGTGAATTAAGTGAAAATGTAGCCACCATTTATAACAAAACCAAGAATTATGTGCATTTCTGAAGGTCGACACCAATTCAATCTCCTAGAGAAAATCAGAACACCTATTTTTGTAGATACCACAATGATGTGGGCCATGATACCCAAGATTACATTGCCCTAAAACAAGAAGTGCAAACCTTGATTGATAATGGGAAGTTGTCTTCTTTTGTTAAAAAACAAGGGGGAAACAGGAAAATTAATATGCGTACCCAACCTAGTGCAAGTACAACATAAGTTACATCACCAAATGTTTAAAGATAAAGTATGGAGACGTCTAAACAAGAGAATAATATTGTAATTATAGAGCGATTTGATGTAAATTTGGAATACTTAGACCCTGACATGGATCAGAATCAAGTTAGGATGATAGTATAAAAAAAAGGATAATATCCGATTTATGCAGCTACTTCGAATATTTGACCATTTTTGGGGGAGTTACTGTGACTGTGCCCTCAAGCTGCTCTAGAAAAAAAATATGTGAACAGTTTAATCACTAAATTAGAAGGGAAAATGCGTACACATCTCTATCAGGACCCTGCTCTTTTCATCGTCTTTGATGAAGATAACCTAAGAGAAATTGCAGGCCCGCGTGAAGATGCTGCGGTAATATGAGCATCAATTGAAGGTAATGAAATAAGAAGAATCTTGATTGATACAAGCAATTCGGAAAATATTTTATTTTTATCAACCTATAAGAAAATAAAGAATCATTTAGTCATCCAATATTCGAATCGAACCATGGTGAGGTTTATTGGCAACTTGGCTGATGTAATTGGGGAATTTGAATAAGAGATCGTGTTAGGAAAATGATCATTCAAGAAGTTAGTGAGGGTTTTGTTGGGAGTGGTTGATTATCCAACGCCTTACAATTCTATATTCGGTAGGTCTTGGCTATGTAGGATGTATACAGTAGCATCCAATGTTCACCAATGTTTGAAATATTCATTGGAAGGTTAGGTAGGCGTCATCCGAAGTAGCCAAAGGGTGGAAATGAAATGTTATGTCACTGTTGTTGCTCCAAAATAGTTGGAAGTAGTGAAAGTTGGAAAAGAATAACAATTAGTGTAGTCTTTTTCCAAATCAAATGAGATAGATGATCCAAGGGAGGATCCTAGTGTTGTGATCCCAGCTGAAGGAGTTGAAATTCATTACTTGGCAAAAAAGAAAAACGTCAGGGTCAGATCTAAACTACCCTTAGAATTGAAGGAAAAGTTATTATTCTTTTTGTCTAATAATCTACATGTGTTTTTTTGGTGCAACGACGATATAACTAGAGTACCAGCAAGTGTAATTAGCCACAAACTATATGTTAGATCTGATGCGGGGCCGTTGGTGAAAATAAGAAGAGCTTTTTCCAAGGAAAAATAAAAAATCATAGTCCAAGAAGTAGATCAGTTAACCAAGGTAGGGCATATCAAAGAATCTTAGAATCCTCTTTGGACTGTTAAACCAGTCATTGTCAAGAAAAAGAGAGTAGAAAATAGCGTATGTGCATTGATTTTACAGAGCTTTTCCTAAGGATCCATTTCCCGTACCCCTAATAGATCAACTAGTGAATCCTTTTGGGTTGAAGAATGCTGGAGCCACTTATCAGCGACTGGTTAATAAGGCAGTTGCTAACCAGATTGGGAGAAATGTAGAAGTTTATATCGATGATATGATGGTTAAAATCCCTTAAGAGGAGGATCACATATCTGATATCCAAAAAATGTTTTCTAACTTGGAATTCATTAACTTGAAATTAAACCTTGAAAAATATACCTTTGGTATCCAATCCAAAAACTTTATGGGTTACATTATAAGTGAGAAATGAATTCAAGCTAACCCATATCTATTAAATGCTTTATTGGCCATGGATCCACCTTGGAATACTAAATAAGTTCAAATATTGACTGGAAGATTAGTAGCGTTAAACACGTTAATTTCGAGATCGTCAGACGAGTGTGCTCAGCTTTTCCAAGTCTTAAGAAATGCCAAAGACTTCAACTGGTCCACAAATTGTGACCAAGCTTTCCTTGAAATCAACTGACGTCTATTTTCACCTTAAAGATTATATAAAGATATAGAAAGGGAAAAACTTTATATGTGATGAGTCCGGTTTTTCTCAACACTCACTGTAGAAACCGGACAAAGGCAATTCAGACAAAGGCCACCACTGAACCATCCGAACTGGACAAAAGTATTAAAAACTAATCACCTTTTGACTAAGATAATTGATAACCTGCTTAATAAGCTAATGGGTTTTTGAATTCGACCCGGTTTCATGAGTTTGAATCGAAAACCCATGAGGCCCATAATTAAGGGTATAAATACCCAACCACTTTCATTAATGAGGGTAATGAACATTTAATACAACCAGACAGCTTAAACCTCTCACTACAAAACACCAAAATATTAAATACATTTGAAACACCACAAAACACCTGACAAAATTACCCTTAGTAGAAAATAATCCACACCAAATTGGTGACCACAGTGGGAGAAGAAGGTGCCTGAATCTAGCATTCGAAACCATCAGGAAAAATCAGTTCGGATGAATCCGGATGAGCAGGAAGTTCCACCAGTATTGGCAGAATTAGTGGGGGAAAATGATGAATAAACGATCGAGGAGCGAAATAGGTTAAAAGTTGAGATAAAAGCATCGAGGGCTGCTAAAAGGGCAGAAATGGGCTTGAAAGAAAAATCAAGGGTGTTAGCAGTTCACCACACTGACAATCCTAGAGAGTATGAGCCATCAAAGACCCGTGTGAGTACTAAAACGACTCATGCTAGCTCAAAGAAGTCTCGCCGGTCTAAACTAGTGGAGAGCTCAGATTCAGACTCAAAGTCTTCTAGTAGCTCCTCGAATGATGATGGAGTTGAAGAATCCATGTCATCCAGCAGTGATGAAGGCCCTTCTAAGAAGAAACAGAAGTTAGTCAAAAAATATTCGAGAAAGAGGGACAGGCATGGAAGGTTGAAGAGGCACCTGGGTAAAGGGTCGTCTCACAGCGACAACCATGGTCGGAGACATGTAAACCGGCTATTAATGGATCCTTTCGCCATGTATCTTTGTAACTCCCAATGAAGATACTGTCCGGAAACTTTCCTAAGAGGTTTGACAGTACAAAGATGGAAAAATATGATGGCAGTAAAGATCCAGATAACCACTTGGAGCAATTCAAAAATTTCATGATGGATTTTGACGATCATGACAAGTTACTTTGTCAAGAATTCTCCCAGTCTTTTACGGGGAGTGCTCTGAAGTGGTACAATAGTCTGCCACAGGGCTGCATCAGAAATTTTGATACTTTTTGGGTGGCCTTCCAGAGGCAGTTCGTTGGAAGTAAGGAAGTAAAAGGAAATTGAGACACTATCATCCATTGTGCCCAGGAACCAAATGAATCTTTGAAGGAGTATATAAGTCGCTTTGTGAATACCGAAAATGGATTAGCTGATTGCTTTGAACAAGTAGCAATAGCTTCTCTAAGACAGGGTTTGAACCCTGCCAATTTGGCTTATTTGGTAACCATGAAGAAGGCCATGACGTGGGGTGGCTTACTGAATCAGTTCGACAAACAAATTAATGTGGATAAAACAAAGAAAACCAGGGTGCACCGGCAAGTGAGGTCTGCCCCAGCTGCACAATCCCATCCAGCTGCACCAGCTCAGAGCCAGCAATCTAGAAATAAGCGAGGACCTTGGGTTCAACCAGAGTGGTTTGCTGAGCTGAAAGAAAATACAGCCACCATTTTTGACAAAACGAAAGACGAAGTACATTTCAGGAAGCCGGCTGCATTGCAATCTCCCAGAGAAATTCGTAATAATTGTTTCTGTCAGTATCACCATGATACATGCCATAACACTGAAGATTGCATTGCATTGAAACAAGAAGTGCAGAATTTGATTGAAAGAGGGAAGTTGGGGGGCTTATGTTGAAAGAAGGAGTGGAAATAGGCCTGATAATGCTCATCGGACTGCCCTAAACAATGCAGGGACATCGGCTCCGGATGGGGCTATGGTGATAATTGAAAAATTTGATGTGGAGTCAGAATATTTAGATCCTGATCCAACCCGGAATAAGGTGGGTGTTATCACAGAACACTGCAAGACAGTGTCCGGACTCATCAACTTTTTTGAGTCACTTACAATATTTGGGGGAGACATCATGACTGCACCAACTTCTTCTTCAAGAAAAATGCATGTTCATACTCTAGCTACCCAACTCGAAGGAGGCATGACTTCCTATAAATCGAAAATTCCTTTTCCCTTCATTGTTTTCGATGAGGATGACTTGAGAGACATAGCTGGTCCCCATGAAGATGCTGTTGTGATAGGGGCATCCATTGGGAGAAATGACATTGGACGAATTTTGGTGGATACCGGTAGTTCAGCCAATATCTTTTTCTTAACTTCCTATAAACAAATGAAGAATCCAGAAGTAATGCAGTGTTCGAACCGGTGTAATGTAGGTTTCACTGGAAGCTCAGTAGATGTGATCGGGGAGTTTGAGGAGGAGGTTTTGTTGGGCAAGGGCCCTTTTAAGAAGATGGTCAGAATACTTTTTATTGTGGCAGATTGTCCCACATGTTACAATGCCATTTTGGGGAGATCTTGGATCTCCAGGATGCATGCTGTGGCTTCAACAGTCCACTAATGTTTGAAATACGCTGTGCAAGGACAAGTGGGAGTTGTCTGAAGCAGTCAAAATGTAGCAAGGGAGTGTTATGCAACAACACTGGCCCCTCGAACTTTGGGGGCAGTTCGGAGTAGTGAGGATTAGCAGTTTGAGGGGCCCTCTGGGGGAGAGGGTGAAATTGATGACCCCAGAGAGAACCCTGGTGTTTTAATACCAATTAAAGAAGTTGAAACTCACTCTCTGGATCAAGGAAGAAGTGTCAAGATCGGGTCCAAGATGACATCAGAATTAAAAAGTAAAGGTTAGCGTATTGATAGACCATCAACATGTTTTTGCTTGGTGCAATGCTGATGTAACCGGAGTACCAGCAGACGTTATATCACACCAACTGTCGATCCGGAGGGATATAGCGCCTGTTGTACAAAAGATGAGAGCTTTTTCTAAGAAAAAAGATGATGTCATAGTTCAAGAAGTGGAGCGGCTTACTAAGATGGGGCGCATAAAGGAATCCCAGTACTCTTTATGGACAACCAATCCGGTGTTAGTAAAAAAGAAAAATGGAAAGTGGCGTATGTGCATCGATTTTACAGATCTCAATAGAGCCTGCCCAAAAGATATATATCCGGTCCCCCAAATCGATCAGCTGGTGGACTCCACATCTGGGAACAAGCTATTGTCATTTATGGATGCCTTCTCCGGGTATAATCAGATTCAAGTAGATCCGAAAGATCGAGAACATACTACGTTTATCATTGATAGGGGCCTCCATTGTTACAAGGTGATGCCATTTGGATTAAAGAATGTTGGGGCTACTTATCAGAGATTAGTAAACAAGGCTTTTGCTAATCAGATCGGAAAAAACATGGAAGTCTATATCGATGACATGATGGTAAAGAGTGTGGAAGAAGAGTAATACTTAACAGATCTCCAAGAAACCTTTGCCAACTTGGTAAAGGTAAATTTAAAATTGAACCTAGAGAAGCGTGTTTTTGGAGTACAATCCCGAACATTCTTAGGGTATGTGATAAGTGAGAAAGGGATACAGCCTGATCCAGACCAGCTCAGTGCTTTATTGCAGATGGAGCCTCCTCAGAATATTAAAGAAGTACAAAGGTTGACAGGGAGGTTAGTTGCTCTAAACCGTTTTATTTCAAGGTATTCGGATAGATGTACCCCATTTTTTCAAACTTTGAAAGGAGCAAAATAATTTAATTGGTCTCCACAGTGTTGCCAGGCTTTCGATGAAATCAAGAAGCACTTGTCTTCCTCTAAAAATTTGTTTAAACCTATTGATGAAGAGACTCTCTACATATACTTAGCAGTTTCTGATTGTGCCATAAGTGCAGTATTAGTAAGGGAGATGGATAATTATCCTTGTCCGGTATATTATATCAGCAAGAGCTTGATAGATTGAGAAAAAAGGTATTTAAAACTTGAGAAGTTAGCTCTGGCCCTAGTGATTGCTACTAGGAAAATGAGGCCCTACTTTCAGCCTCATTCTATTATTGTCCGGACATCTTTTCCCTTGAAAAACATTCTTTAAAAGGCAGATATTTCAAGCAGAATGACCAAATGGTCACTGGAGCTGGGAGACTATGATATTGATTTTGCCCCTCGAACAGCAGTCAAGGCCTAGACTATTGCTGACCTCCTAGTGTAATTTCATTCGGATATAGATACTAAACAAGCAGCAGGTGAAAAAACTAAAAACATATGGGTAGTCCGGACTGATGGTGGATCAAGTACCATAGGTTGTGGTGCTGGGATATGTTTAACCTCTCCGTACGGTGATAAAATATACCAAGCTATATGTTTTGCTTTCAGGGCTTCCAATAATGAGTCTGAATATGAAGTTGCTATAGCTGGCTTGAAATTGGATCTCATTTGTGGAGCCAAAAGGGTTAGGTTAATGAGCGATTCTCAGCTTCTTATCCATCATGCACAGGTTAATCCGAGGCAAAAAAGGAGCAGTTGGTCAAATACTTATTCGTTCTTAAAGAAGTGGCACTTAATTTCAAAAACGTCACCTATGAGCACATACCCCGAACAGAAAATACATTAGCAGACTCATTGGCAACCATAGACTATTCTGAGTCCTACCGTTGGATTCATGTGCAAGAGTGCCCATCCATTCAAATCAGTCAGAATAAGGAAGAAGAAAGTTTAAATATACAAGTAGAACAACCTAAAGATTGGAGATTTCCTCTTTTCCAATACCTTTCAGATGGCATCTTGCCTCCGGAAAAAATAGTGGCAAAGAAAATTAAGTATAAGGCTCGTGGATTTGTCATCATAAGAGATGTTCTTTACAAGAATTCTTTTAGTAGACCTCTCTTGTGATGTTTGGGGATCGAAGGGGCTCAAATAGTGCTCTCCGAATTACACGATGGTGAGGGATCAGCACACTGTGGGTTTAGGGCTCTAACCAGAAGAGTCTTATTAGTTGGGTACTACTGGCCCTCCATAATGCAAGATGCCAATGAGTTGGTGAAGAAGTGTGATCCATGCCAAAGATACAGTAATGAAATTCATATACCATCTGTCCCTTTAGATTTAATTTAAGAGCCAATACCTTTTGCTCGTTGGGGGCTGGATTTAGTGGGACCTCTACCCATGGCATCCGGAGGGTGCAGAACTACAATTGTTGTTATTGATTACTTATCAAAGTGGGTAGAAGCAGCCCTATTGGCAGGAACAACTTCGAAAGCTGTTATAAAATTCATCCTGTCTAATATGTGCTGCAGGTTTGGAGTTCTCCAAAAGATAACTACAGACAATGGGCCACAATTTGATAACAAGGATTTGGAGGATTTCTGTACCTCTAGAGGTATTCAACACTGTTTCTCTTCTCCTTTCCACCCACAGGAAAATGGTTAAGTTGAAGTAGCTAATAGGACCATCCTGTCTGGTCTTAAAAAGAATCTAGAAGGGGCTGCTGGGAAATGGCCAAGCTATTTACAAGAGGTACTATGGGCCTACCGGACTACGCTCGGGGCTGCAACACAAGAGTCCCCATTTTCCTTGGTATATGGTATGGATGGAATAGCTCCCATAGATGCCACTCTCCCTTCGTTTCGAGTCCATAACTTTTCCGAACAAGCTAACGAAGTGACAATCAGAAGCCAACTTGACTTGATAGAAAAAAGAAGAGTTAAGGCTCACTTCAGAGCCACACACTATCAGGGTTTGATGAGAAGCAGGTTTGCTTTTAGAATCAAAAGGAGGGATTTTTCAACTAGGGGATAAAGTATTGAGAAAAGTCTTCTTGCATACTAAGGAAAAGCAGTTCAGCAAGCTAGCGCCGACTTGGGAAGGACCCTATGTGGTCAGTGAAAATCTTAAACCCGGGACATACAGGTTTCAAGATAAAGATGGAAGGATATTGAACCACCCCTAGAACATTGAACACCTCCGATTGTATTTAGAATAGAAACTATGTAAATATTTACTTGTTTAAAGTCCATGTAAATATTAGGGGGCATACTCTTTCCTACCCTGGTGGCGCGGAGAGGTTTTAATGAGGTGTCCGGGTTTTTTTAATAAAATTCGATGCCTTCTTAAATTCGGAGTGATTTGACTGACAGATCAAATTGACTCGGTGGAGTGATGACCATTTAAATATTTATCATCGAAGAATCTAAACACTCTTACTTTAAAATACTTGTAAAATAACTAAAGGCCATTTAAATACGAGCCATCAAAATTGGGAAGTTACAAAACAATGCAAGAGTAATGTAAGATAAGTTTGTCCGGCAGATACCGGAGAGTGATATTAAAATATGTAAAATGCCTTGGCCATCCAAGGACTTTAGAGTTTTAAAAAGAGAAGGTTTGTCCGGACAAGGGCCGGACACGGTTACAAAATTGCCTTGGCCATCCAAGGAATTTAGTCTAACACAAAAATTAAAGAAAAAATATAGTAAAAACTTTAAGGCTGAGCTTTCTTGGATGGCCCAGCCTCACTTGGTTTCTTCTTGGGATATTCAATCTCCTTATCTGGACTCTCTCCGGTCCTTTCATCTTCATCAGTAGTATCGTCCCAACCACTGGAATAGCCGTGCTTATCACCATCAGCCATGGTATGGTGAGGAAGGTCTTCGTATTCCATGAATCGCCATAGATTTCCAAGTGTCCTCTTCAGAAATTTCTCATGAAAGAGAAAGAACATGTCTGATTTGAATTCGGCATACCTTTCCTCTTGGGAGTCTATCATCTTGTTGGTGTATGCATCAATCCTGGCTTGGATTGTCTTCTCTTACTCCTTTAACAGTTCATCTTTTCTTGCTTGGCCTTAGACACATCATCTTCAAGCAAAATTTTATCACTAGTCAGGGTCTGAATGATGTTGTCTTTGGCCTTCACCTCCGCTTTTAAAGTGGAAAGATTCTTCTCCAAGTCAGAATACTTGAATTGAAGTTCTTTAATGACCCCCTCCGAAGTGGCCAGCTTGGTGGCCAAATCCTCCTCCCCCTTCTTCAACTACTCATTTTCTCTCTTTAATGCCTCAACACTCTGGTTGACAGTAAGGAGGTCGTTAGACAAACTCTCCTTATCAAAGTTGAGTGTGTTGATGATGGCTGACTGGTTTGGCACTTGCTTCTCCAAGTTGAGCACCGTTGAATATTGCTCAACAAGGAGTGGGTCACCACATCCTTCTCTCATGAAACAGAAAAAGATTTACCATTGAAAGTGACTATGTTCGAAGAGCTTGGGGGGAGGTAAGGGCCAGCAAAGTCATCATTCTCAAGGTCTTCGAAGTAAAGGCCAATCCCTTGAAGGTCACTGGTGTCTACCCCATCAAAGTTGATGTCCCCTCCGGTGCCCTCTCTAGTATGAAAGTCACTTGTGATTTCCTCTGCATGAGTTGGGTCTATTGGGTCGACCGGGGGAAGAGACTCCAGAGGCCGGAGATCAACTTCATCTCCCTTGGAGGTTTTCTTCTTCTTGGCCTCCCTATCTCCACCTTCTGCTCTCCGTTTTCTATCTTTCTTGGGAGCCTCTGGGGGTCTTGAAGGTCCAACTGCCTCTTTGGTGCTCTCATTCTCTACCACTTGAAGCAGAGCAGCATCAATCCTTCCTAGGTCCTGCACCTCCTGGTTTGCTGGGACAGTCTCCTCAACACCACCTGGGTTAACCTCAGTTACGTCCTGCTTAGCCTTGCCTTTTTAACCTTCATCTTGCTTGGGGCTTTAGCTCTTCCCGACAAAGCTAGCTTTCCATCCTTTGCATCTATCTTATGAAGAATGACCTCCGGAAGGGGGCAGAGTGGTTAATTCCTCCCAAGACATGTCTCTCCGACCGGTGGTGTTCCAGAGATGGGATCTCACCAAGTTTCCACCCGTAAAACAGTTGTGGATGCGATTTCCCCACTTCTCAGCAGCCCAAGCATTCAGCTTGGCACAAGTAGTCTGCCCCTCCTCTAAGTAGTCATTAAACTCCTTCGCTAGCACTACCAAAAAAAAGAAGAAGAATGTTTAAGTAAACAAATTTTCTAAGGATAGAAAAATATGATGAAATACGAACCTGTGTTTTTCCATCTGCTAGTAAGCATACTTGGGTTGACACCAGCTTTAATCTTCCTCCCATTCTCCCAAGCACCACTTATGAACAAAAATTGGATCTTCCAATTTTTGTCCGATTCCAGCAGGTCATCCACCACTTCGTAATTATCGCCCATATTAAAATGGTAGACGGGGATGATGTGGTTCCTGCAAAGGCTGGCCACAGCAGCAAACTGCTCCATCGGAAGCGGAATTCCGGAGAGCCTGAAGGCCATGATGCTGGCCATGAGTGTGAACCAAGCATTGGGGCTCAGTTGGCTTGGGCAGAGCTTTATCAGATGGAAATACCTGACGATCTCCGGGTATAAGGGAAACCTAAGCCCCCAATTGAATAACTCCGTGTATAAAACTATCTCACTGAGCTTGCAATCCGTTGGCGTCTCCGGATCGACCGGTATCCTCACTTTAACAGACTATGGGATCCCCCAACTTCATCCGCATCCAGCCTAGTTCAGTTGTGTGAATGAAGGCATAATTGATGTTCTGCATAGCTAACATATACTTTACACTCACTTTATGAAAGCAAGGTCTCACTTTTCCTTCAAGGCACTCCGGCAAGTCTGGATGTTTTAAACATATCTTTGCTTTACCCTTGTTTTTCTTGACAATGGCAGTCTCACCAGTCTGTCCGGAGACATCAGTCTCAAAAGGGGCTTCTTCAACACCGTCCTCCATCACATCTTCCATTATTGTGGAGGGATTCTCGGTTGTCTTTGGGGGAGGATTGCTGGTGGTTGGCTCATTAAGTTGTCCGGATGGCTGAGCAACACTTTCCTTTTGTGATCTGGAGTTCGGCTGGGGGTCAGATCCGGAGGGTTCATTTCGAAGGCTTGAGCTTGTGGCCTCCGGACCAGTTGATTTGTCCTTAAGAACCTTGATGGGTGCTTCTGACCCTGTAATCTTGTCTTTGGTCCCAGACTTAGAGGGCACCAATTTTGGAGATTTAGACTGTGAAACAACAGTCTGACCTTTGACCAAGCGACCTTTTCGTCGATGTGATAGTTTTTCTGGAGAAATGTCAGCATCCGATCTCATGGCTATGAATGTGGAGGGTCTCTTGGTACTTGTAACTGCTCGCTCTTGTTCGACAATAGGCTTTGATTCCTGGACCGATGAGCCTGAGACGATTGGTGAAAGACTATGCTGAAATAATCTTCTGGGTTTAGATCTTCTGGCAGAAGACGAACCTCGATCAGGATCTAAGCTTGGTATTTCAGATTTGCCGATAGGAGAAACTGGAAGGCCTGCAACAATGCGCCTTTCTCGTTCGACTATTTGTGCTTTCTCTAACTCCGAAAGATGAAGCCACCCACCTTTTACAAGTGCGTTTCTTGATGTAAACATAAACTTACACCAAAAAGGGTTTTTGGAAAAGAGAGATAAAAGCTTTGAAGAACAAGAGTGAAAAAGTGATGAAGATGGTAAAACAGTGAAAAATGAGTTGATTTATACTAAAGAAACAAAAGATACCCTAAAACCTAGGAGAATACAAAAAGATGGAAGTAATGCTTAGAGACAGCGCTGACGTCACGAACATTAATTGAAGAGGTTACTTTTTGGAATGAGTGGGAGCGCAATTTTAGGAGAAAAAACAGTTGGTGAGGCGAATCAGAAGGGGACACGTGTCCCACGATCCATGGTAAAACCTTTGAGCTTCTGGAGAATTTTGTCAGTCTGGATAAGTTTTTTGCTCAATTTGAAATCGGTCCGGACTATGTCGCAAGTGCTCAAGATTGATTTTTTAGGTCTTGCCAAAGGACTTCGAACATAACCTAAAAACTGATGAGTCCGGTTTTTCTCACCACTCACTGTAGAAACCGGACAGGGGCAATTCGGACAAAGGCCACCCACTGAACCATCCGAACTAGACAAAAGTATTAAAAACTAATCACCTTTTGACTAAGCTAATTGATAACCTGCTTAATAAACTAATGGGTTTTTGAATTCGACCCAGTTTCATGAGTTTGACCCGAAAACCCATAAGGCCCATAATTAAGGGTATAAATACCCAGCCACTTTCATTAATGAGGGTAATGAACATTTAATACAACCAGGCAGCTCAAACCTCTCGCTAAAAAACACCCAAACATTAAATACCTTTGAAACACCACAAATCACGTGACAAAATTACCGTCAGTGGAAAATAATCCACACCAATATGTATTTAGTTTTGTTGGAATATGCTGTGAGTGCAGTCTTGGTACAAGAAGTTGACAATTATCTCTGTCATTTTCATTATATAAGCAAAAGCTTGTTGGAAGCTGAGAAAATATACTTAAAGTTCAAAAAATTAGCCTTGGCATTGGTGATAGCGGCCAAACAAATGAAGCATTATTTTCAAGCACACTCTATGACGGTTTGAGTTTATTTTCCCTTGAAGAATGTGTTACAGAAAGCAGATATATCGATACAAATGACCAATTAATAATTTAAGCTTGGGGATTATGATATTGACCTTGCACACCGATCTGCAATCAAATCTCGAGTTGTGGCTGATTTTTTACTTGAATTTCACTCCAAAATGCCTCATAAAGAAGCTCAAACCAGCAAGCCTGAGAAGGAATGGGTAATCTGAACCGATTGTGGGTCTAGTACAATTGGATGTGGAGCTGGTATCTTCCTAATCTCCCTCTTTGGGGATTCAATATACCAAGAAATACGTTTTGGTTTCAGAGCATCTAATAACAAGTCAGTATATGAAACCGCAATAGCAAGATTGAAATTGGTTTAGATATGTGGTGCCAAAAGAGTCTGGTTGTTAAAAACGAGTCAGAGTTAGTCATTAGTTAAGCATAAAGGCAATTTGAAACCAACAAATATCACTTGATAAAGTATCTAAAGGTATTAATAGAGATCTCAACCAATTTTAAACACGTTAAGTATGAGCATGTCCCAAGATTGGAAAATTCACTCGCTGACTCCCTAGCCACTATAGCTTATTCAGAAACGTATCCTTGGATTCTTATATAAGAATGTCCTTTCATAGTCACAAATTCATAAATAAAGGATGATGTGGGAGAGAATTTACACATATCTACCATGGCTTTTCAAGATTGGAGAAGTGAAATGCAAGAGTTTATCACTAATAGAGTTTTACCTCATGACAAAGCTTCTTTAAAAAAGCTAAAATACAAAGCTCATGGATTTGTGGTTGTAATGGGGGTTCTTTATAAAAAAATCCTTCAGCAGACCTTTGTTGCGTTGCCTCGGATCCAAGAATCTCAAAGTGTCCTATCAGAACTAGATGATGGGGAAGGATCGACACATGGTGGCTACAAATCTTTAACTAGAAGAGTCTTGTTAGCAGGTTACTATTGGTCTTCTATTATGGCAGATGCTAAAGATCTAGTGATAATATGTGACCATTTTCAAATATATAGAAATGTAATACATGTATCAGAAGTCCCCATGGGGTCTGTATCCAAAGCGGTACCATTTAATAGATGAGGGCTTGATCTAATTGGACCCCTTCCAATGGCCTAAGGGTTTTTACACTATTATTTTAGAAATATACTACTTTCTTAAGTGGGTAGAAGTTGCACCCTTGTTCGGGGAAACATCTAAATCAGTGATAAAGTTTATTCTTTCTAACATATGCTGCAAGTTTGGCATTCCCAAGCGTATCACTACAGATAACGGTCCTTAATTTGACAGTAAATATATGGAAGTCTTTTGTGGATAAAGAATAATCCAACATTGTTTATCTTCTCCTTTTCATGCTCAGTCCAATGGACAAGTTGAGGCAGAAAAACAGACGATTTGAATGGGTTTAAGATAGAACTTAAAAGGATCAGTTGGAAAATGGCCATGTTATCTACACGAAGTATTATGGGCCTACTGAACCACTCCCCACAGAGCTACTCAAGAGTATTCATTCGCTTTAGTATATGAATATATGCAATTACATCTATAGAAGTTAATCTTCCTTCTTTTAGAGTTTAAAATTATTCTGAATAAAATAATGAGATGGTAATAAGGGCTCAGTTAGATTTGATTGAAGAAAAGAGAATAACATCTCACCTAAGAACTGTGCATTACCAAAGCTTGATGAGAAGCAGGTTTGAGTATAGAGTTAGAATAATTGAATTCAAGTGGGAGACAAAGTTCTAAGAAAAGTATTTTTACACACCAAGGAAAAAAAGTTTGGAAAGCTGGCTCCAAACTTGAAAAGACCATACATTGTGTATTGAAAGATCAAGAAAGGAACATACAAGCTCTTACACAAAGAAGACAACCTTTTAAAGCTCCCTTGGAACATTGAGTATCTAAGGTTGTATATTTAGAGTAAACTTATATTGTAATTTTTTAGCTCAATGTAATATTAGGGGGCATAATCTTTCCTACCCTGATGGTGCGGGGAGGTTTTAATGAGGTGTCTGAATCTCAATCAAACTCTCATATTTTTCCTTTAAACAAAAGTGTCTTTAGGCTTGGTGGGATTAAAGTTGTGTTACATTCGCATGAATTACCTTCGAATGGCTTGGTGGGATTAAAGTTATGTTGCCTTTGAATGGATTACCTTTGAATGGATTGGTGGGATTAAAGTTGTGTTTCTTTCGAATGGATTACCTTCGAATGGCTTGGTGTGATTAAAGTTGTGTTGCCTTCGAATGGATTACCTTCGAATGTCTTAGTGGGATTAAAGTTGTGTTGCCTTTGAATGAATTACATTCGAATGGATTGGTTAGATTAAATTTTGTTGCTTTAGTTTAATTTTTCCAAGTTTTTAATCATTTTTGAATAAAAATACTTAGTTGTGATCAGATATTAATGGAAGCAATAATATATATTGAAACATAAAGTGGATAAAAATAAAGATAACATTAAATACCTTTGAATTATAAAAAGAAAATTTGATGCAAACAACAAAATATCTTGTATATAACAAGGACTTACAAAAAAAGTCTCAAAATAATCCGATTCAAATAAACCAAAATGCCTTGCACACATCAAGGACTTCAATTCACACATACATATAAAAATTGTTAACCTTATGGCTCGTTCCCTTCGGTTTTCTTCTCTTCTATTTTCTTTCCTTTGTTTTCTTCCTCCTTTTTTGGATGCTTATTATCCGAATCTTATTCAGCTTCATCATCAACTTCGTTCTCATTAGAGTCTTCCAAAAAACATTTAATTTATCACCCATAAACAGACTATGAAAGGGAATGGACAACTAGCACATACCTACATACCTCCCAAAGAGACCGCTTAGGGACTGTAGTATAAAACAATATTACTATATCCGAACTAATGGATTCATACCTCTGTTGTATGGGCTCTAATAATGTATGAGCATATGCATCTACAACATCGGTAATATCTTGTGCAGTATTTTCTTTGAGAGAGGTGATTTCATCTTCTTTCTTCTTAAAAAGATCTTCAAGTTTTTTGTTTTCTTTGGAAAAATGTTGAAAGGTATCTTTATCCTTAACCTATTGGTTTTTCAAGGAAATGATTTCTTTCTACAAATCAGTAAACTTAGACTGCATCTGATTATGATTGGATTTGGATTGAACTAGCCCTTTATTAAGGGTCTTCACTTTCGTACCCAAATTTTCGACCTTGTCTTTCTCTGCTCTAATGGAGTTCTTTAAACTTTGACTTTTATTTCGAAGGGAAGAAATATCATTGAATTGATATATTACATGTCTCTCCAAGTCAATTATCTGGCCTTACATAGCCTAAGACTGAATACACCAATTCATCATGTTCCTTAGACACTTCGAAGGATTCTCTATCGAATGTCACAACATTAGCAATGGTAGTAGATTGAGGGAAAGCTTTGTCAAAATCTTCAAAGTTGAATTTTCCTATGTTATCCCGCTAGTCATCATCTTTGAAGGATGGTATCTCAACAATATGAAGTATTAGGGAGGGAGGATCAATAGACGTTCTTCTTGAGGAGGAACCTCTGTAGGAGTAATGGAAGAAAGGACTTCAGATCGGAGTATGATCTCCGAACTAATGACGGTTTTCTTATTCTTGACTTCTCTTTTGTCACTGCCTTATTTATTCCTCTTTTGGCCCTTATTTTTCTTAACTATTGAAAAGTCTGATGGTTCCTCACTCTCCCTAACAGTGTCTGCAACAGCCTCCAACAGAGCTGTATCGATTTCATCCGAAGGTCTCATACTCCCTAGTTCGGGATTAAATTGAGATTAACCATCATTCTTATTTTTATTCTTCTTGATCTTATCAAGATGACTGGGAGCCCTATTCCTAGTTGGTAGAAAAAGTTTACCATTAGCTTCCTCAGTCCTTTTAAAAAGCAGAAGATCGGGGAGGAATGGTGAACTGTTCCCATAAAATCTCACGAATCGGATTTGTTCTCCATAGGTGGGCTCCCACTATATTTATTAAAGTGAAACAATTGTGAAATCCATTTGACCATTTTTTAGTTGTCCCATTGATTCAACTTTATGCAAATCTCTTTCCCATCTTCCAGATGTTGTGAAAAAAACTTTGAGAACATTGTAAACAAATCAAAAGTAAAAACTAATGTTATCAAGATATAGAAATAAAAGAATTTTCTTAAAGACACTTACTTGAGCTTTTCCAATATCTTGTGAGCATACTTGGATTTCTTTTAGATGTGATTTTTTCGGCCGTTTTCCCATCGCCACTAATAAAAAGGAATTGAGTCCTCCAAGGCTTGTCAGCTTCAACCAAGCCGTTAACTATTTTATAGTCATTCCCCATATTAAAGTAATAAAAGAGGATATGACCATTCCGACACAAACCAACCACAACAACAAATTTTTCCATGAATATCATAATTTTGTATACCCTTGAATCCATGATGCTAGCTAGCAGCGTAAACTAGGTATTGGGGCTTAGTTGGCCTGAGCATAATTTTACCAAGTGGGAATACCTTGCTATCTCCGGGTCCAAGGGAAACTAGAGACACCAACTGAGTACTTTAGTGTAAACCACCAATTCTCCTGCCTTGAAGTCCATCAGAGTTGCTAACAACTCTGAAACTCTTGAAACCTTTAATAGGAGACTAAAATATTCAGAGCTTGATCTTCATTTAATTTCTTATATTTTCTCTTTATTTTTTTTATTTTTTTTAATTATCTCTTTTATCTTATTCTTTAATTATAGCTTCTATTTGCAATATTAACTTTTTTTACTCTCTCTTGTTCATTTTTTTCTCCCACTTTACTAATAAATAAATAATAAACAAACAAAGTATTTTTGTTCATAATTAATTAGAACTAACAAATAAATTAGTATTAAAATAACATAAAATCAAGAATAAATGTCCTTTAATCGAAGGGTATGAATAGTTCAAACAGGTGCTCTTTGGTTTTTTAGAATGCTTCATCTCATAAAGTCGTATAGTTGAATTGTTTAACGCAGTTGAGTACTCATAAAAATATGGCGCACTTATTATAAAATTTAGAAATGAATCAGTTTAAGGAAACCAACTTCATTCGAGGATTTTTACCTCTTCGATGGTTCTCCATAGCTCGATGACGGCTATATTTGATAGATGAGTCAAATGTGCCTCAAATAATGTTTTGTTGTCCAACTACCTATAAAAAAAAATTCAAAATGGATCTGAATGTACAATTATCTATATTGAGTTTGAAGTTTACTATTTACCGTTTACAAGAGACTTCTTGACTGCTAATTAGCATATCATTGACAACAAAAGAATCTCTTCGTTATACATGGTAGTTAACGACAAAAGGCTAAAATATGTTTTTATATACAATTGATACATTAGGTTTTGTCGATAATAATATAATTAATAAATAATTATATAAACGTTAGACTAAGATATTAAAACTTTCTACTAATTTTGTTAAATTTATAAAATTCAATCTAAATTATTCTCATTCAATTTTACATGGATTATGACTTAAGTTTTGAGACATGACTAAAAAATAAAAACATAAAAGTATAATTAAAAATAATAATATTAGAATAACTTTTTTTTATTGTTATAACATAGTTTTATAATTTAAAAAAAATGAAATACAGAAAAAAAAGTAGGAACAGATAAATTGATTTTAGAAAAAGAAACTAAAAAGTATATCGTTATAAATAAATAAATAAAAAGATCGTTAATTTTTTATTTGATTTTTCTTTTTATCAATTCCAACATATCTTAATTTTTTTTATCTTTTATCCAATCTAATATTATATTTTATTTATCTATTTGATTACCATTGTATCATTAATGAAAATATTATTGAATTTATACATTAATATGTAGAACTAGTCTGATTTAAATATTATAAGGTTAAACTACACTTGTCTAAAATCATAAGTTTTATCTTTTGAAAAATACCAAATTTTGTTTTTGAACAAAATATTAATTTACATGAGTTAAATTTTAAAAGAAAAGTCATATATTAGTTTGCAAATATTATCTAATGCGAAAGTAATATTATTAGTACTTGAAATTGATACAATTCAGGTAAAAACCCATGGGCTTTAGCCTATTAACCTAAACAATTTTTTTGGGAATAATAATTGTGTGAATTGAAATTTTAATTCAGAAAATTGAAGCGCTAACATGATTTGGAGAAGACCAAATAAGTCATGGAGTATTCTATGGGATGAATCTCCATTGTGAGTTGTCTTCTTAGTTATTCTTCTGCTTTTCTTTTTTTTAAAAAGTCATCCATGTACATGCTATTTTCAAGCTAACTATGTAGCTGTTTGAGGTACCGATTCTGTAGTTTTTGGACAAATAAAAAGATTGGTACTTGAGTCTACCGAATCGCTGAATTGGATATTTAAGATAATTGATGCCGTTTTTATCTTCCTTCTCTTGTCTCTCGAATCTAACCATAAATCTGATTTATGGAAATCATGGGTATTGCAAATCTAATCCACCAAATCGTTGAAATTTTGTGTTTGAGTTACCAACAACTTGATATAGAGCAGAGAGTCATATCAATTTGAACCAAAGTAATAAACTAGAAATTCTACAACAAGTGAGTGATCTTATCCTTTCGATTTCTTATTATATCATGCATACGAGAGAGACTAATGCTTCCATTTTAATTGAGTTATGGAAATCTACAAAATTTTGGTTGTCAGGCAATTAAACCTGTATTGAATACACTAGTTGTATAATAATAGTTGAGAATAATGATAAATAATTAGATAATAATAATAATATCCAACTATTTTAATTTATCTCTCTAATAAAACCAATTTCAAGACTGTCTAGAAATGATATTGTCGTGAGGTAGTTAGGTACTTTATCAGCTTGAAGATCTTGCTTCAACTTTCATTTGTGCGTCCATTTTGCTACCAATCTACTACTGCATTTTGCTATATATATATATATGTGTGTGTGTAATTGTCATATTTGTTAAAAGTAATTTTTTGAAACAGTTAATCAAAGGTGACATGTACCAATAAGCATTATTATTAAGAACCATATCAATTAGTATGTTGAAATCAGTATATATATTTGTTTTGTTCATTTTAGCACATAGAATTAGACCATCGAGAAGTGCATGAGTTCAACTGTTATTGACGTCTATTTGCAATATAGTCTTCCAATTACAACTATGATTTCACCTATGTTATTTCAAATTATTGCAACATCGCTAGTGTTATCAGTTAAGGAGCAGCTACCATAAATATTGAGCTTTAATCTTGAAGTAGACAGGAGTTTCAGGTAATGTATGCCATTTTTCTATGTGTTTTTAAATAGTTAAAACAACCCAGACTGAAATGTGAGTCATTATCATTTTCCCAATGATATCTTTTGAAAATGTTAGCAACATCCATCTTTTGTAAGGAACTTTTATGTTCTGAATTATCTCATTCGGTGAGCTTTTTTTTTTCGGAGGGAACCCGCAACCGCTACTCAGAGTGCAATGAGTGCGCACAGGGTAAACCCCCAGTCTGACGCAATAGCCTGCAAACCAACGCCAGAAGGTAAACCACACAAGGTGACAGGCTCAGCCGAGAAAGCGTATGTATAGGGACTCGAACTCATGACCTTTTGGTCATAAGAATTCCATACTCAACCAACTCGGCTACCCTCTTGACCTTTTCATTTTTCTTTTGTCGATGTTTTGCCTTGTTTTTGTGAATCTATAGAGACCAAAGGATTGCACATTTTAGGGTAAGACGAACATGTTTTCCTTATTAGATGACCAGAGCTATGTTCTTATAATGTGCTGCACAGTCATGTGATAAGAAATGTGATGTGAAGAATAAAAATGAAATATGACCAAATATCCCAAGAGACCATGCAATGAACAAAAACATAGCCAATAGTTTCACAGTGCTTACAAAACTGACATTTAGATACAAGTGTTATGTTTCTATGTTGCGAAACTGAATCCACTGAGATCTATTGATTTTTGAATCTCCAAAGAAGGAAGGCACACTTCTTTGGAGTAATAGAGATCCATGTTTTCTAAAAAAAGGAGAGAGTTTGGTTCCTCTATCTCTTATATTTTCTTAGATAACTTTACTGTTGAATGTGTTCGTGTTAGATATGGTCCAATGTATAGAATCATCTTCTAATTCATTGATAGATAAGTTATTTATTTATTCTCTCTATATCAGAGAACAACACATTGTTTAACGATTTAAGGATGTTCCAGTGCCCTTTTGTCCAAAAGTATTTGACTTGATCTTGAGAATACAAGTTGTTTGAACTATTATAGTCAAGAGAGATTAAAGGTAGTTTATGATACTATGCATCTAGCCAAAATTCGCCATTCAATTTCCCAACCTTCCAAATTTTTTTTTTATAATTTACTTCTCACCCCCAATAGTCTCTTCCAAGTTCTTGAATCTGAAGTTTTTAAATAAACTTGAAGCGGATGTTGAGCTGAGTAGTAACTAGACTACACTCTCTCTAACTAACAAATTTTGAAAACTTAAGATTTTCCAAATCCGACTCTACCACTCTGTTAAGGTATGTATTATTTACTTATTGATATATATATATATATATATATAATGATATTTATAGTTAAACATTCTGTTCTAAAAAATAAATTTTTATATATTTGTAGTTGTTAATTTGAATTCTAGTTAGTTCTATAGGTTATGATTGGTCTAGATCTCCAATTAGGTAGTCTATTTTCTTGATTTGAGATAACATGCAAGGATTTGGAAGTTTGAAGGGTTGAAGTCCGTTCTTAAGGAATCACACACGCATCGCGGGAAGAACAACCGAATTCACGCAACCTGGGTGTACAAATTTGGCTGCTCTTCCTACGATGCATGCATAATTTCGCATATGAACTATAATAGACATACAATAGCACATAGCAAAATATCATAAAATAGCTTGGTTTTTGAAAGAGAAAAAGTGGAACTGAAGAATATCAAAAGGTTGAGAAATGGTTAGTGCGGGGTGACTTTCCATTGATTGCTTTCTCAAAATTTATAAAAAGTATAATTTGTAAATGAATACTATTATTTAAAATGATATTATGGATTGATACAAATTTTAATTTTAATATTAGGGGAAAAATATAAAATCTTTTGCAGATCTATAAGTATTTTACCATGCTTATGTCACGCAATTCTTTCTTAACGGGGTAGATAAATTATTTATTTTGATGAATATAAGTAAATAATTTTATATTTTAATTTCTTTTAAAATTTATATAAATATACATGAGACTGACATTAACTCTTATTATAATATTATTGGTAGTGATGGTGGGTGAGTTAAATTATGGATTTTTGGGTTGAATTTATGGTTTTTATATGATAGAGGTATTTTAATCATTTCAAGTTATTGAGAATTTTATTTAGATTTGGAGACCTCATTCTAATAAATTATGGTCTCATTATAGCCTAGCTCAACATATTTTAGTCGAAACACAACGTTATATTTAGATGGATAATGAATTTTCTATTTACGATTCAAAGCCTAATAAATAGATTTTTTATCGGTCCGGGATTTGACGGTACCAAACCTGACCAGACCGCTTAGTTTTTTGTTCTAGTTTTGGTTACCAGACCGTACAACTAAACTTTCAATTACGAACAGTTCGGTTCGAAGCAGATTCACTTTAGTCTTGTTTTGGTTCGGTCGGTTGCGATCCCTGTCCATTTAAAAAATATTAAATTCTATTATAGTTTTATTTCCAAAATCTTCATTTAAATAAATATATAAAAATTAAAATTTAAAAGTTAATTATTGACTTTTATTAGTCGGTTAATATCAAATACTTTTGGTTATATATATATATATATAATAAATTTTAAAAAAAATCAACTCTAACAGTTTTATCCGTTTGATTTCATATCAGTTTTACTAATTTATCAATTTTAACGAGTCGGTCTTGTGTTGGTTCTATTGTTTACCGGTTTTATCAGTTTGGTTCCACATTAGTTCCGCCAGTTTATTGATTTTATTTGTTCGATTTCGAACCGATTTTATCAATTTGATTTTTTGTCGATCTCAATTTTTAAAATGAAATCACGAATCCAAACGTTAAGATTTGATCCAATTCTCAATCTAATTTTTTTTATCGGATCTTTCAGCTTGGGTCATGGTTCTTATGAATCATCAATAATCATGCTAATATATAATAAGGTAATTTGGTACTTCACCAAATGACAGTAACGGGAAAGTGGCGTTGTTTAATATTGGTAGAGATGGCAAAAGGGATGGGTCACAACAGAATTAGGTGATATCATGTTAGAAGTTAAATGAGATCATGCGGAAACATCATGCCAGAGCACGCACCATTATTGAGGAAACATCACGCCAGAGCACGCACCATTATTTACACGTATGTCATGCACACTAGTCACTTTTATATTTAAGGCACACATACGCTTGTCATGCACACGCCAATCACTTTTATATTTAAGGCACACATACGCTTGTCATGCACACGCCAGTCACTTTTATATTTAAGGCACATACGATTGTCATATACACGCCAGTCACCGTATACGTTTAAAACACAGACACGCTTATCACGTTTAGATTAATAATACTGTCACGTTTATCAATTTTGTATTATATTTAAGGGAAATTATACTTAAAGTACCCACTCAACTATTCAATTGTCACTTACCACCCAAGGTTTGATCAATTGTTACTTAATACCCATCTCAACTACCTTATTATCACTTACAACCTAAGTTTATTTTAATACCCTAACTACCCTTAACCCACTATATAAACCTTATTTTCTGTTTTCTTTCTATTTTTTCTAGCTTTTTGAAGATTTGAATTTGTTAGCCGCTCTAACCACCTAACCCTACCAACCACCACGAGCTGGGTTGAAATCACATTTTCCGGTGATCGGAAGCTGCTAAAGGTTTGTTTCTTTATGTAAGTTGTTGTGTTAGACCTGTCTAACCTCTGTTTTATACGTATAGGAGTTGATCGTCGCTTTTTGGAACCTTATAGCTTACAAGTAATCGTGTTGCGAGCTTTTTAGGTAATTACCTACCGATTTCGAAGTTTTTTATTCGTTTTCTCTGTTGGAATAGGTTATATTCTACTGTTTTTAGATGCCATTGCCTGATTTCGAGCTTTTCTCTGTTTTTTTGTTATAGTGATCTGTTATTGTTTAGTTAATATTGTTCGTTATATAGTTCGTTATATAATTTGTTAGTGCTTTAGTTTTGTCTTGAATGTGTAGATTACGAGTTTTTAGGTCAGTTAGAGTATTGTATTTTGAAACAAATATCAAGGCCGGTGTTAAATAGAAATATCAGGATAGGATGCGAATAGCTCTATGTATATATACACAATTCGCAAGATAGGATGCGAATTGGTGCAGTAAATAATCTGCACAGTTTTATGACTAATAACAAATATCAGGACTTTATTACCTACAAATATCAGGACAAGATGCGAATAGATAGTTGTAGGTATACACAATTCGCACCTTAGGATGCGAATTGTTTGATGCATAGTAAATATTTTGCACCTAGTTTTTGTGACTAATAACAAATAACTTGTATTGTGAGGGCCGGTGTTACATAGAAATATCAGGATAGGATGCGGATAGCTCTATGTATATATACACAATTCGCAAGATAGGATGTGAATTGGTGCAGTAAATAATCTGCACAGTTTTATGACTAATAACAAATATCAGGACTTTATTACCTACAAATATCAGGATAAGATGCGAATAGATAGTTGTAGGTATACACAATTCGCACCTTAGGATGCGAATTGTTTGATGCAGTAGTAAATATTTTGCACCTAGTTTTTGTGACTAATAACAAATAACTTGTATTGTCCAGGTTAAGAGATGTCTAAATCACGAGTTTGTATTTTTAAATATGGTCACCAAACTGCAATTTTGCCTTTCACGGAGTTTGAAAGCTTTGAAAGTATCCAAGCTTATGTAGAGTATACATGGGAGGAGCTTGCCACAGGTGAGTAGTTAATTACTTACTCTTGCGGGGATCACAATAATTGTTTCTTTAATAACCAGAATGATTTTGTTGGGTTGGTGTTATATCTTGATTTGGAGCGTTTCAAACGGGTTAGTTTTCTCATAGAACAACATGTCTTCGATAAGGGTTCTGGTAATAAAAGTTCTGTTGATAAGAGCTCTGGTGGTAAGGATTCTGGTGGTAAGCGTAAAGAGCGTAGCTTGATTTTGGGAGAACCATCTCTTGATCAACTAGTTAGCGGGGAGAGTAGTAACGGTTTAGTTAATTCTGATCAGAGGAAAAAACAACTTGCTACTGCTGGTTGGGCTGATGCTATTACAGGAGTGGGTCAAGCTTTTGAAGAAGGTGCTGCCGGTCTGAGGGTATCCTTGTGCAAGTATGTGTTAGAGCATGGTTTTTCTTTCAAATACCCGCACAACACAACAAATAAGATCACTGCTTATTGTGAAAATAAGCTAACAAGCGTGTGCAATTGGAGGGTTTATGCATCTATTGACTCAAGCACCGGCCTTATGACGATCAAGAAGCATTTCCCGTACCATACTTGCAGTCCTGTTTTCTCCCAGAAGCATAAGCATAAGCGGCACAGGCATTTGACATCAGATTTGATTGCAGAGGAAATTCAGGATTCTCTCCGGACCTGTCATTCGTTGACGGCCAAAACCATACAATCGACTGTCAAACAAGATTACGGTCTTGACATCTCTTATCGTTTGTCATGGAATACTTTAGAGAAGGCTATGAGGGGAGTTTTTGGAGATAGTTCAAGTTCTTTTAGTTTACTAAGCGGATACTTCAAACGCTTGAAGAGCCGGGACATTACTTCAGACTGCCAGTTGGAGTTGTCAGCTGGAAACCGATTCAAGCGCTGTTTTGTAGCATTCGGTTCGTCCCTTAGTGGTTTTCATTCATGCCGTCCAATGTTGTTTGTCGATGGAACCCACTTATATGGCAAGTACAAGGGTACATTACTCACTGCTGTAGCAAAGGACGGAAACAACGGTTAGTTACATTTATCTAGTTAATGAACGATGTTTTTTTGTGAAAATGCTGATGTTGTTCGCAGCAGATGATGCGAATTAAGCAGTGTTGTGATCCTCACATTTCGCATTTGAGGCTGCGAATTATGCATATTGCTGAGTAAACTGTACCTACATCGCAGCTTGAGTTAGGTATTATTTAAAGTTTCCACAAGCTGCGAATTCACATGGCAAGCTGCGAACTGTTTGCATGAGAAATTAAGATGTCACACATATTTCGCATGACAAGCTGCGAATTGTTCCAGGATAGCATGCGAATGGTTACTCATTCTTAAACGTTTGCATACTGTTGTAGTGTTTATTTGATCTGCCTTTTTCCAGGACTATTCCCTGTTGTTGTTGGTGTAGTTAGCATTGAAGATTGAGACAATTGGATGTGGTTTTTGGGGTGTTTGAAACCACATTTGCTGGATCGCCAATTCACATTTATTTCAGACCGTCATTCTGGTATTGTAAATGCTATTTCTGTCTTGTATCCAAACTGCTATCATGCGTACTGTTATTTCCATCTCATGCAGAATTTGAGAGCCAAACTGGAACATACTAACAGGGAGTATAAAAAAAGATGTTGAGTTTCTTCCACCGTCTTGCTTATGCTCCCAGTCAAAAGCTTTTTAAAGATATACTAACATCTTTTCTATGTGAAGGTGGTGAGAGAATGAGTGATTTTCTTGCAAATTGACCCCCTGAAAAGTATGCGCAGGCTTACGTAAAAGGGAAGCGATACGGCTCTATGGCTTCTACCGCAGCTGAATCGTTCAACAATCAGATTAAAAAATATTGCGGCTTACCAATTGTTGAGTTTATTGATTGGATTAGAGTCTTGCTTATGACTCAGGTTTCCCTGAGATACGAAGAAGGTCTCAGCTGGAGTACTAATTTGGTTCCCGAGTACGAGAAGAAGCTAAAGCAGAATGTTGACATGTGCCGAAGTTGGGTAGTACGTAAGTCCTCTTCCGCCATGTTCGAAGTCTTTTCGACTCCTGTGGCTGTTATTAATCTGTTGGATTTCAAATATTCATGCGGATCATGGCAACAAGAGTGTTTTCCATGTGCTCATGCTCTAGCGGCATTACAATACACCGACCAAGATCCATTGACTGTAATAAAACCCTTCTTTACGGTTACGAATTACAGGGAAAGTTACTCTTTCAGCATACCAGCTATAACTGATTTGGGCGAAGGGTCCAGCGCTAACGATCCTTCTTTTGTTGAAGTTCTGCCTCCGAACGTTAAGAGACGCTCCGGAAGGCCTAAGAAAACGCGAATCCCTTCTAGAGGAGAAATCTCAACCAAGAAGTTAAGGTGTGGCCGATGTTCGAAATCAGGCCATAACCGGAGGACTTGTGATGTTCCAGTTTAAGGACATTTATTTTTTTAGCATAGTTATTGTTCTGTACAGAAAACTAAACATTTGTACATTCCTGTGTTTTTGTATCTGCCACTATTGGAGTTGTAAGCATTTCGCATCCTGTGCTGCGAATCATGTACAATATGTTGGTGTATTGTTACAAACATCTATCAGGATTACATGCGAATTATGTGCAATTATGTGAAATTTCAACATGATGCGAATTATGATAAGCGAATTATGTTCTAGTTCAACAGGATGCGAATTATGTGAAATTATGTGCAATTATGTGAAATTTCAACAGGATTACATGCGAATTATGTGCAATTAGAAGTCCTGATATTTGTCTTATGATAAGCTTCGAATTGTCATTTATAAAAATACCAGGATATTCAGTAAGGTTGAAAATAAGTAATATATCAGGTTAACATGCGAATGAAGTGCAAAATGTATTTGGATGCGAATCAGTTATATCATTGAAATTCCCTAAACAAGTTGGATTACAAAAAGGAGGATTACAATATTTGCAGAAACTAACAACTGTTTACACATATCAGTACAAGCTACTATTGCTAGTTAGCTGCATTCCAAAAAAACAAAAAACAAAAACCAACTCTAGCAGTTGGTAGAGGATTCATCACCAGCTGTTTCCTCTTTCTCCTTTTTGTGCTGATCATCTTTGTCTTTCTCCTCTCTGTCTTCGACTTTCTCTTTCTCTTCGACTTTATCTTCAGCTTCAACATCAACGTCCATCATGCTTAAAATTTTTGTCCTTGATGGACCAGCTTCGTCTTCCCTTTTCCTTTTGTTGTTTCGAACCTCTGCCGTTTGAGGTTGCACCATTTCTGGCTGAGGTGGAGCAGGAAGCATTGGAACCTGTTCTGGCTGAGGTTCAACAGCAACCTGTGGAACAACCTCCACTGGTTGAGAGTCAGCAGAGTAGTAGTCATCATACATGTCTAGTTCGAAGACAAAGACTGGGCTTGGGGGTGGTACTGCTGGCATGCTCAACTCATCACTCCAGTTAACGGTTAAGGATGACCAGGAGTCACCAAGAGAACCGAGTGAACCAGAGTTTGAGTATGAGGTAGTTGTTGTGGTGGTGGAAAAAGACATGACTGTTTGAATTCGAAGAGAAGAAGAGGTGTTTTTAAAAAAATATAGAGTTTGGTGTAAAATTAGCCTTTGGTTACTAGAGGTTTTTATAGGGAAAGGAGGTAATCATTACATATCCTCCATGTCCAATCAGCATTTAATGAATTATGTACTTGATTAGATTGTTTTTTGTGTGCTCAATGTAGAAAACGTTTACCAAGGCATAAGCCACAGCCTGTTCGTATCCTTCCACTTTGTATTTTTAATTTTTTATTCCTGCACCAGGCTGCGAACTGGGTTTAACCTGGGATACCAAGATGCGAACTGTGTGTGAAGTGATTACCATCTATCAGGTTAGGTTGTGAAATATTTGATGATAAGTTAGGATGCGAACTGTTCATAATGATTTAGGCTGCGAACTGTTCATACATACCTGAGTAAACTACCAGGATCATAATCAACCATTATATATCAGGTTATGATGCGAACTATAAGATAAGGAGTATTCAGAGATGTGAAAATGTAATTTGTTTATGTATGCACAACAAAACTAAAAATTACAACAGACATATGTATTTACAAGCAACAGATGTATTTACAAGCAATACACGAATCAGCCATATGTGATGGTGTCTATATCATTTAAAAAGTAATAGAACAATTCTGCCCTGAAGGCAGTCACCATATCTGCATCGTATTTTTTCTGGACTGATCCATGCTCAATAATATCCCTTGCATATTTGCAGACGAAGACACCACAGTCCACACTGCCTCGCTTTTGTTGTGGGAAGCCTCTTTCGAATTTCACCTTCCACCCTGTAGTATATTTGGGTAGGAATCCTCTATCCAACAAATATTTGATCTGTGTATAATAATTAGTGTTAGGAATATGCACAAAAACAAAAACAGTTGGTGACATACAATTCGCATCCTCAGGCTGCAAATTATATTACAATAAATCATACACAATTCGCATCTTAGGTTGCGAATTGTATGACAGCCTTGATAGGCTGAGAATTGAGTTGTGGACAGGCTGCGAATTGTATCCAACATGGATAGGCTGCGAATTGAGTTATGGACAGGCTGCGAAAAAACATCTTGTTTACTTACAATTCGCAGCATACCAGATCTCATTTCGCAGCATGCATACTTAAAATGTGTTCAGATTTAAGTGTATAGTTTGGAATATTTACCAGTAGTGCAGGTGTTCTTGTGGTGGTGTCTATGGCATGAAGCTTAGGCAGAAGCGAGTTGTAGTTTGAAATTGTTCTTCCGTCAACGTCGATGACGAGCAACGTCCAGTGGTTTGTATTGTCCTTCGACTCGGTGCACACTGGAACCATGATGATGTTGGCATTTTTGCGCCCCTTCCTAAAAGTCATGTCCACCAGATTTTCCACTTGCCACCCTGCTTTCATTTGATGTTGCATCCAAGCAAGAGTATATTTAAGTGATAACATTTTTGAGAACTTTTTTCAATATACGTGAGCTAAACTTACCGCAGTCATGCCCGAAATCAGTATGGCGTCGTGATGCTCTCCTTTAGCTTTAGTGCATGGAACTTTATAGTCTGCATCTTCAAGCATCTTTCGAATCCAAGAATCGATAAGCTAACAAATGAGTTGTAGATTTTTGTTAAATATAGAATACATATTTGAAACATTGAAAATAAAGTTGGTTGACAATTGGATACCTTTACGTCGAGCTCCAGTTCTAAAGGTAGTGCCATGAGATCACTCGCTTGCACCCTGATTCCGTACGTAAACTTGGACTCCGGTAACTGCCATACCACTGGATCAGGGATGTCGCTCTCGTAGGCTTTAACCAACTGTATTTTGTGGTATTGTGCCACATCGATACGGTCAGTTACTTTTGTTTTCTTTGGCCAGTCGCTGTATTCTACTACTGGCGGTTCCCGCATTGTAATTACGAACTCTTCTTCTTCCTCTTCCACTTGAGGCGGCGTTTGTGTCAGTAGCGCAAAACTTGGCTCCTCTATCTCTTTACTGGGCTCGAGCTTAGTAAATAACAAAAATCAAGAGTAGAAGGGCGTCAGTGGTTTATAAGTGCAACTAGTCCAAACAGTTCGCAGCTTAGGCTGCGAAATGTAAGGTTCCAGTTAAATAAATTTATTATTATATATCAGGGTAGGGTGCGAACTGTTCGAGGTTCCACTGAACAGTTCGCATCATACCCTGATATTCGTTTGTAATACCCCAATCAGCATTAGACACAAATCTTATGTTATGATGCGAAATCATTATAAGTAGGCCTTACCGCACGGTCAGCGACAACCACTGCCGTTGACTTGTTTGGCATAGGATCTGGATCGTGTCGGCAGAAATCATAAAAGTCATCATCCGACATGTTCTCCAGAGACCGTTGTATTATAGAATCGTAATATACATTATCAATTTCATTTAAAAATGTCTGTGAAACTTGAGTACTAATACCATCAACAAAAGCATCGGGTAAACCTACTGTGTTATCGTGGGACTCTGGAGCTGGCAGTTGATTTGTTACCGGGCCTACAGTTTGACGTTGGCTTAGCAATTCTGACTTTGCTGACAGCACCGTTGGTCTTTGAGGTTCCACAAAATAAGTGGTGTTGTCTTCTAAGGATGGTCCTTCCTGGCTGAGTAGTTCTGTCTTCTCACCGGGATGGACAGGTTCTGACTCTTGAGGTTCTATCTCTTGAGTTAGCCTTTCTCTCTTCGCCAAGGTTATCTGTTGCTGCTGTTGTTGTTCTTGTTGTCCTTGTTGCTCTTATTGTTGTTGTTCTTGTTGCCGGGGTTGTTGCTGGTGGTGTTCTTGTTGTTGTTGTTGATGGGGGTGTTCTTGTTGTTGTTGTTGCTGGGGGTGTTCTTCTTGTTGTTGCTGTTCGTGTTCTTCTTGGTCTTGTTGTTGCTGGTTGTGTTCTTCTTGGTCTTGGTGTTGGGTTTGTTGTTGTTGTTGTTCTTCTTGTTGCTGTTGTTGCTGTTGTTGTTGTTGTTGCTGTTGTTCCTGTTGTTGTTGTTGCTGTTGTTCCTGTTGTTGTTGTTGCTGTTGTTCCTGTTGTTGTTGTTGTTCTTCTTCTTCTTCTTCTTGCTGTTGCTAGGGGTGTTCTTCTTCTCGTTGTTGTTGTTGTTGTTGTTGCTGTTGTTCTTGTTGCTGTTGTTCTTGTTGCTGCTGCTGGTCTTGCTGTTTCTGCTGGTGTTGTTGTTGGCTTTCGGTCTCCTATTTCATAAACCAAAGGGTGGAAGGGTTAAGCATAAGTTAATCATTGTGTAATCACATTTCGTATCCTGACCTGATATTTATGTTATACATTCCTAACAATTCGCAGCTCAGCATGCAAATTGTGTAATAACCAAACCATCAGTTTATTACATAATTCGCAGCTCAAGCTGCGAAACGTTTGGACAGGACTACACAAGAGTCCTGATATTTGTTTGATAACATCATATCATCTACTTACATTATCTACCTCCTCTGTATGTGTCTCCATGGTGGGTGAATTGTGGGCATCATCATCCCTTTCTTCCCGCAGTACTCCATCAACATGGTGCTGATCAACATTAGACACGGATGCTTGCTGATCAGTGGATTTTTGTCCCTCTGGAAGTGCTGCTGGTAGCTGCTTTATTGGGCTTTCAGTACGGCAAATTGGCAGAGAGATAGCATTGTGGAGTTTTTGTGCTTCAAGTTCCGCTATCTTGCGTTTCAATTCTTTCAGCTGCAAAAATCATAGCAAACTTTTTATAAACATATTAAGTGCTGATTGTAGTGATTATTTAAGGTTTAAGTCATACTTACTTCTCTGGCCTGTTTGTCTATTTTTCACTCGTACTTGTTCTTGTCGGCGTATGTCTTCAAACGCTTTGATTGAGCAGCAATATCGGGATTAGCTTCTCTGCGTTTGAATAAATAATCACCGATTGTTTCACTCATACTGGTTGTGTCGGTGTCGGAGGGATCTTGCCTGGATTTGCCTTTCGGTTGTGGTGGAATCATTTTCTTGGGGAGTCTAGGTGGTGGAATCGATGGCTCGGGTGGTGTTGGATGCTCGAGTGTGGGAGACATCACCTTATTCATTACATTCTGTGATGCTCGTCTCCTTTGTTTTGGTTTTGATGCTGTGCTTTTCGTCCTCTTCCTAGGTCTTTCTTCCGGTGAAGAGGACTCCGTTACTTCTGCATCTTCACCATCTTCTCTTTCTCCGAAAGGTTTAATTTCAGCCTCGGTAAGTTGTAATGGACCTTCTAAAACCTACCAACATATGCACATGTAAGTAAATTAATTGTTTCCAAAGTATGAGGGTGTAGAGAAACAATTTGTTGTTTATAAACAGTTTGCATCATATGATGCGAACTGTGTGGTTTTAATCATGTTAGAGTTGCAAAGCATTCGCATCTTGAGCTATGGACAGGCTGCGAATTGAGTTATGGACAGGCTGCGAATTGAGTTATGGACAGGCTGCGAATTGATACATTTTTCTAAGCAAAACGCATGATATGCTGCGAACTGTTTGCACCCCCAGTTCAATACATATATAAAGCTGTTACCTGGTCATTATTCAGCAAAGGTGTTCGAATAAGATATGTCATGGTTGATGCTTGGCATTCTAACCCCAACCATTTGAAAAACCTTGGTATCGATGTTGGCTTCGCTATCTCGTGGCCGATTGTTGTGTGCTCCATGATGAAGGGCTGCATGGGGACATGTTTTATCAACACGATGCTATATACATAACTAATTTTTATATTTAATAGATCAATCTTACAACTACAAGGGCGACGCAGCCGACAACTTTATCAGCTCTTTCTATTGCTAAGCAACTCCTGATAGACTGTCGAAGCTTGTACACTATTGATCCAGCCCAGTCATTATTGTTTATTCTGTTGAGGTCTTCAACGTAATAAACCGTGCTCCAGCCCAGGATATCTCCAGATACGGAGTAGAATAGTGTGGAGCACAAAAACAGTATCAACAGCCTCACAACATCTTCCAACTCATGCTCCCCTCCTTCGTTTATGGCGTTCGCTATACCCTCTTGTAAAACCAACGACAACATGCTATGTTAGAAATGTACATAATCTTGCTTTATAAAGATGAAGTCCATTTTAGGCGTACCTTTATAATGGCATTTGTTATTGTTTTGGTATTACTAGCTGCTACTTTCCTGCCAGTCTTACCCATGAAGTATTTCTTCATCATCCTTGATTCGTCCTCCTCGCCGGGTGCATACTTGTTGTGAAAAGCTCCGGTTTTTGTTAATTGGATTTTCTCGGTGCCATGCCTCAAGCCGAGTATGATCTTGACATCGTTCTCAGTTAGCTTTACATACTTGTTGCCAATCTTAAAGGCGTCTCTATCCACGGAGAATTGCTCGATTATATACTGAATGATTGAGTAGAATTTCTTCTTTGGCAACTCTGCCTCATTACGGATTCGGAAAGCCGTTTTCAGCAGTGTGTAGAAGGGGGTGTTTCTTGCAGCTTCAATGTGCGCCCTTGTAATACGCATGTCTTTGAGTAGCTTCAGAAGGCTTACCAACCCTGATCTGTAGTAGCTAGGTTTTGTTGTCATAGTTTCTGCACAAACACAAATCAGTTGGAGTGTCACAAATAATTCGCATCACAAGCTGCGAAATGCATACATATAAATATTGGATTCACAGACAAGCTGCGAAATGAGATTTGTTATGATGCGAATTAAGTAGCTCAAGCTGCGAATTGTTTGTTAATAAGTATAAACATGCAATCGAGCTGCGAATTGTTTGTTAATAAGTATAAACATGCAATCGAGCTGCGAATTGCTTGCATTGTGGGTGATCAGGATGCGAACTGTTGCACTTTTTACATGCACGTTGCAGGGATCTGGGAATTATGCAACGAATACCAAAATCAACAATGAACTACCTAATGCATATCTAACATACATAATATTTCTCAGGAGAGTATTAGTATTGAATGCAACTAAAATTCTACCTTGGCTTCGACTATAAACCCATAAACTGAGCAACTATCCTCAGTAGATGCTTCATTCTAGTATAAAAAGCAACGCGTATCGTGAATTAAGAGAAAACCATGGTTCAAATTCGTCAAGAACAAAAAAAAAGTACACTTTCCACGATAATGCATACCTGTTAAATTTCACCGGTCGAGAAAGAGATTGAAGCTTTAAGAGACAACTTCACGACAACTTTGTCGAATGAGATTGAAGGTGTGTAGTCTGACTGAGTAAAAGAGGCTGACCGGTGCGATAGTGTCGAAGGTGCGAACGGTGAGAAAGAGTAGGGTTTCTGGGTTTGAGAGAGAGAGTATCACGAAGTCGAACGGTTTGTTTTCTGGTGGTTTCTAAAATTAGAATTTTGCGTTTGTTTAGGGTGATAGGAAGGTCGAAAAAGTGGGTTGGATGTGAAAAATGGGTATATATAGTGGAAGGGTATTTTTGTCCAATTTATTAGTCTGGGTATTAAGTAACACTATGTTAAAAGCGGGTACCGCCGGGTAATAAGATAGTTGAGTGGGTATTTTCAGGTACTTTTCTCCATATTTAATATTAAACAGTTTTATTTGATAATAAATTTATTATACAAATTATATATTACAATCTAAAATTAATAGAAAATTGTTATATAAATTATAGATTATAATTCAAAAATGGTAAAATAAGGTTATTATATTTTTATAATTAGACTTTGATTATTATTATTATGGTTATGTTTTGTTATATTTTTATATATTTACTTGTACACGTGTTATTGTTTGATCAACAAATTGTTATATAAAGTAAATATTCTAATTTATAAACAATATAATAAAGTTGTTATTGTATTTAATATTAGATTTTGATTATGGTTGTGGTTTGATTATAAATACTACAATTGTTTTTGTTAATTATTTTTGTTATATCTTATGTTATTTACAACTACAAGTGTCGTTGTTGTTTGATAAATAAATTGTTATCTAAATTATTTATTATAATTAATAAACAATAATATAAAGTTATTATTATATATATTATTATACTTTGATTATTATTGTGGTTTGGTTATAAATACTTGATTTTTTTTATTATATCTTGATGTTATTTACTTCTACAAATGTTGTTATTATTTGATCAACAAATTGTTATATAAAATATATATTGTAATATATAAACAATAGAATAAGATTATTATTATATTTATTATTAGACTTTAATTATATTGTGGTTTAATTATAAATACTACACATGTTTTTGTTATATCTTGATGTTACTTCCTACTACAAGTACTACTATTGTTTGATAATAATACTAATACAAGTGTTGTAATGAAATTGAAAGTTAGAGAATAAATTTTATTGAATTTTAGCCGTTCACATTTTATACTATTGCGGGCCAAGAGTTGTACAATGTTCACAAAATGAACTACATATACAAAAAGCTCTATTACAAATTTCATTCATCTTCATTTCCTTCTAGCTCAATATCTTCATAATCATTTTCTTCGTCTTTCTCTTCATCTTTCTCAATAATTTCTTGTTCAAATGCCCCTTCTTAATTTTCTAGAAATTCATCAAAGATGTCGTCTACATTCACTTATTCTTGAGCCTCTTGGTCTCGCATCCTATGATCATCTGCGACCCAATCCTTGATTACAACAAGTAATCCAAGTGTTTTGCCCATCAATCTCGTTCGTTTAGTCGTGTATTGTAACCTAGTTTGACTAAAAGCACACTCACTTGCAACTGTAGACATAAGTATTACAAATATCTCTTTGGCTAACCTGCAAAGAATATGAAACTCACTGTTTTGGTACTCCACCATCCTAAAATATCTTGTGGGCTTTCATAATCATTAATTTGTTAAATCAAACCTGGTGCTCAAATATCTAGCCATCTCATTATTAACTCGAGGGGTTTATCTTATATCTTCGTTATCTAGCATTGCTATTGCTACATAATTAGGACGATTTCTACCTCTACCCTTATTGTTACTAACCCTTACATTTGTATTTGTAACATTTCTATTTGGCTCGTATCTTTCAGCATACTTATTATACATTGTATAAATATAATTGTCAACTTGTTGAATATATGTTTATGGGTTAACGGTTACATGTTGAGGAAATACTAAGGCTTTATAAAAACAAGTAACTAACAATTTAAACTGGGTTCGTCCTCCAAAAGGATCCAAAATGCACGCAACAGAATAAGTTATAGGGATTGGATAAAAATACTTAATAAATTTTGCTTCCATATGTGGCACCATTTCTACACATACACTCTTACCCCTAAATTTATTCGTATGCATGATAAGATTTGCAATTTCTTGAAGAGCCAAGTGAATATTAGGAGTAGATTACGTAGAAAACGTTTTTGTCATATCTTTAAAAAGCCTTAATTTTTTTTAACATTGTACAACAATAAACCCAATTTTGATTTTTCAAGAACTCTTTGAGGAGAATATCTATTATACATCATAGTTATCTCATCTCTAAATTTATAAGCACGTGCAAGAAGAAAATAAGTAGAATTCCATCTTGTTTCGACATCTAACATAAGTTTTTATATGTTTTTCCACTAACAATTAGTGAGGTTTATTTTAAGCTGAGGGTAATTTTGTCAAATATTTTTGAACGTTTTGAGAGTATTAAATGTTTGGGTGTTTAGTAGTGAGAGATTTGAGCTGCCTAGTTATATTCAATGTTCATTACCCTCATTAATGAAAGTAGTTGGGTATTTATACCCTTAATTATGGACCCATGGGCTTTCGGGTCGAATTATAGAACCGAGTCAAGTTTAAGCACCCATTTACTTATTAAGTTGATTAACATATAGCTTAGTCAAAAGGTGTTTAGTCATTTTTTACTTTTGTCCTATCCGGATAGTTTAGTGGCAAGTTTTTGTCCGACTTGCCTTGGTTCAGAAATCTCAGTAGGCAGTGGTGAAGTTATCCGGACTCATCAGTAGCCCCTTTTTTAGGCTTTGTCAAAAATCTTTGGCAGGACTAAAAAATTCACTTAGTCAGTGACAACATTTCCCGAACCTCTTGTGTATTCAGGTTGAGGTTTGTCTGAACTGACCTTTTCCAAGAATTCTAAGTCTTTCTACTATTAAGTCCAACTGACTTCTAATTGCCAACTCATTGTCTTGTTCAGAATAGTTGTGGACTCTGTATGATGGTAGGGTTAATTCTATAGGAGTAATTGCATCCATCCCATATACCATGGAAAAATGAGACTCTTGAGTAGCAGCTCCAGGAGTAGTCCGGTACGCCCACAATACTTCTTGCAAATAGCTTGGCCACTTCCCTCCAGTCCCTTCTAAATTCTTTTTTAAACCGGACAGAATGGTCCTGTTTACCACTTCAACTTGGTGATTTGCTTGTGGGTGGAAATGAGAAGAGAAGAAATGGTGTATGCCCCTAGAGGCACAGAAACTCTCCATATCCTTGTTATCAAATTGTGGCCCGTTATCTGTGGTTATCTTTTGTGGAACCCCAAATCTGCAACAAATGTTAGATAAGATAAATTTTATAACAGCTTTCGAAGTAGTTCCTGCCAGGGGGCTGCTTCCACCCATTTTGAGAAATAATCAATGGATACAATAATAGTCTTGCACTCTCCAGACGCCACTAGTAGAGGCCCAACTAAATCCAGTCCCCAATGAGTAAAAGGCATTCGCTCAGAAATTGACTCCATAGGAACTGCTGGGATATGAATTTCATTACCATAACTTTGGCATGGGTCACACTTTTTCACCAATTCCTTAGCATCTGCCATTATGGATGGCCAATAGTATCCGGCCAATAAAACCCTCAGGGTTAGAGCTCTATAGCCACAGTATGCTGATCCCTCTCCATCATGTAGTTCGGATAAAATAAGTTGGGACTCATCAGCCCCCAAACAACGCAGGAGAGGTCTGTCGAACGACATTTTATAAAGAACCTCTCTTATGATCAAGAAACCACGAGCTTTGTGTTTCATTTTCCTAGCCATGGCTTTCTCCGGAGGCAAAATTCCACCAGAGATGTATTGAAGAAAGGGAAACCTCCAATATTTGGATTGAACCACTTGTACACATAAACTCTCCTCCTCTTCCTTGTTAAGATTTGATTTTATGGATGCGCATTCTTGCACATGAATCCATGTGTAGGACTCAGAGTATGCTATGGTTGCTAAGAAGTCTGCCATTGTATTTTCCGATCTAGGAATATGCTCATAGCAAACACTTTTGAAGTTGGCTGATCCTTCTTGGCTTCGAAGTGACCTTGAGCATGGTGGATAAGAAGCTGAGAATCACTCATCGATCTAACTCTTTTAGCCCTCCACAGAAAAGGTAACTTAAGACCAGCTATAGCTGCTTCATATTCATACTCATTATTAGATGCTCTGAAAGCAAAGCATATAGCATGGTATAATTTATCACCATATGGAGAGGTTAAACAAATCCAAACCCCACAATCCATAGTACTTGATCCGTCATCTGTCCGGACAACCCACTCTTTTTTAGTTCTCTCTTCTGAAGCTTGTTTAGTACTTCTGTTCGAATGAAACTCTACCAAGAAATCAGCAACAGATTGAGCTTTAATTGCAGTTCGTGGGGCAAAATCAATGTCATAATCACCCAATTCCACGGAACATTGGTCATCCTGCTTGATATGTCTGCTTTCTGAAGAACATTCTTCAGAGGAAAAGAGGTTCGAACGATGATGGAATGAGACTGAAAATATGGCCTCATTTTTCTGGCAGCAATCACTAAGGCTAGTGCCAGCTTTTCAAGCTTTAGGTACCTCTTTTCAGCATCCATCAGACTCTTGCTGATGTAGTACACCGGACGAGGATAATTGTCCACATCTCTTACCAGCACTGCACTTATAGCACATTCTGACACAGCCAAGTATACATAAAGTTTTTCTCTGTTAAGAGGCTTAAAAAGGGTTTTAGGAGAAGATAAATGCTTTTTTATTTCATCAAAAGCATGGCTGCACTGTGGGTTGGCTGTCTATAAAGGATACTGAGACACCTTTATGTGCCCCCATCTTGGTAAGCTGATCAACTTTTTGGACTATTACATCAGCTTTCTCCTTATAAAAAGCTCTCATTTTTTGCACAACAGGTGCAACATCTCTCCAGATGGACAGCTTGTGTGATATAACACTTGCAGGCACTCTGGTCACATCAGCATTGCACCAAGCAAAAACATGTTGATGACCTACCAAAAAGGACATTAACGTTTCCTTCAATTTTTGAGCCATCTTGGAGCCAATTTTGACACTCCTTCCTTCAGCCAGATAATGGGTTTCAACTTATTCAATTGGTATCAAAACACCATGGGCCTCTCTGAGGTCATCAAATTCACCCTCACCCCCAGAGAGCCCCAACAACTGCTAATCTTCATTAATCCGGATTGCCCCCAAAGTTTTAGGAGCAAGTGGAGTTGCATAACATTCTCTTGCTATATTTTAGCTACTCCGGATAACTCCCACCTGTCCTTGAACTGCATACTTCAGACATTGATGGACTGTTGAAGCCACAACATGCATCCTAGAGAGCCAGGACCTCCCAAAGATCGCATTATAGCATGTGGGGCAGTCTACCACAACGAATAGCACTCTAACCATCTTCTTAAAAGGGCATTTGCCCAACAATACCTCTTCCTTAAATTCTCCGACTACATCCGTAGAGCTCCCTGTGAAGCCCACAATGGATCTGTTCGAACGTTGAATTACTGTCGGATTCTTCATCTGCTTATAAGAACTCAAAAAGAGAATATTGGCTGAGCTGCCAGTGTCAATCAGAATTTGTCTGATGTCGTTACCCCCAATTGAAGCTCCTATCACTACGAAATCCTCATGAAGTCCAGCTATATTTCTTAAATCGTCTTCATAAAAAACAATGAAAGGAAAAAGGAATTTGGGACTGATAAGAAGACATGCCTCCCTCTAACTGAGTAGCTAGAGTGTGAACATGCCTCTCTCTAACTGAGTAGCTAGAGTGTGAACATGCCTCTTTCTTGGAGAAGGAGTCAGCGCTGTCATAGTGTCCCCCCGAATATAGTAAGCGGCTCAAAAAAGCTTATGAGTACGAACACTGTCTTAAGTTGTTCTGTTATGACCCCGACTTTATTCCGGGTTGGATCAAGATCCAAATACTACGAGTCCACATCAAATATTTCATGGATCACCATTGCCCCCTCCGGAGCCGATGTTCCTGCATTGTTCGTATGACCTGTTCGGGAAGCATTGTCAGGACTGTTTCCACTCCTTCTCTTGACATAAGCTCCCAGTTTACCCCTTTCAATAAGATTTTGTACCTCTTGTTTCAAAGCGATCCAGTCTTCGGTGTTGTGGCCAATATCATGATGATACTGGAAAAAACAAGTATTACGACTTTCCCTTGGAGATTGAAGCGCTGTCAGCTTCCGGAAATGAACCTTATCTTTAGTTTTGTCATAAATGGTTGCCACATTCTCCTTTAACTCTGCAAACCACTCTGGTTGGACCCAAGGTCCTCGTTTATTTCTGGACTGCTGGCTCTGAGCTGGATTTGGGTGGGATTAAGTCTGTTTGGCCCTGTTGGACCCCTGTCCGGTTTATTTGGCCTTGTATCCGGACTGGTTTTGGTTTAGAGCAGCTGGGGCAGACCTCACCTGTTTGTGTACCCTAGTCTTCTTTGTTTCATCCACGTTGATTTACTTTCCCACCTGATTTAGCAAACCGCCTCAGGTTATGCCCTTCTTCCTTGTTACTGAATCAACTAGATTCTTAGGGTTTAACCCTTGTCTCAAAGAAGCTATTGCTACTTGCTCAAAGCAATCAGCTAACCCATTCTTGGTATTTATGAACAGACTTATATAGTTTTTTAGTGACTCATTTGGCTCTTGGGCACAATGGATAATAGTATCTCCATTGCTCTTCACCTTTTTACTCCTCACAAACTTCCTTCGAAAGGCAACCCAAAATGTGTCGAAGTTTCTGATACAACCCTGTGGCAAGCTGTTGTACCATTTCAGAGCACTTCCCGTAAAGGATTGGGAGAAGGCTCTACACAGAAGTTTGTCATCGTCATCAAAATTCATCAAAATTTTTTTAAACTGTTCCAGATGGTTGTCCGGGTCTTTAGTCCCATCGTATTTCTCTATTTTAGTACTGTCAAACCTCTTAGGAAGGTTTCTGGACAGTTTCTTGGCAGAAAATGGCGATTGCCTCTAATTCCGACTACGACTAAAAATTGTGTCTTCATTAGGTGTTGCAAAATTACCTGGATCATCATGGAAAGCAAAATAATCAATTAGCAGCTAGTCCACATGCATGTGACTGTGGCTGTGAGATGACCCTTTTTCCAAATGCCTCTTTAGTCTCCCATGCCTATCTCTCTTTCTTGAATACTTTTTAACTAGATTTTGTTTCTTTCTGAACCTTCCCTCATCACTTCTTGATGACAAGGACTCCTCAAGCTCATCCTCGTTCGAAGAGCTACTAGAGGACTCAGAATCTGAGCTCTCCACCGGCTTGGACCAATGAGACTTCTTGGAACTGACATGGGTCTTTTTTGTGCTTAAATAAGTCTTTGCTGATGGGTCATTCTCCCTTGGGTTGTCAGTACGGTGAATGGCTGGCGCCTTTGACTTTTTTTTTAAACCCATCTCTGCCTTTTTAGTGGCCCTCAACGCTTCTATTTCAGCTCTCAACTTATCTCTCTCTTCGGTAGTGTATTCATTATTTCCCACCACCACCTCCACCAAAGGTGGTGGAATTACTTGCTCGTTCGGAACCATCCAAACAGATTTTTTTTGCTGGTTTTGAATGCTAGATTCAGGCACCTTCTCCTCCCACCGTGGTCGCCAATTTGGTGAGGTTTATTTTAAGGTGAGGGTAATTTTGTCAAGTTTTTTTTGAAAGTTTTGAGAGTATTAAATGTTTGGGTGTTTAGTAGTGAGAGATTTGAGGTGCCTTGTTGTATTAAATGTTCATTACCCTCATTAATGAAAGTAGTTGGGGTATTTATACCCTTAATTATGGACTCATGGACTTTCGGGTCGAATTATGAAACTGGGTCAAGTTTAATGACCCATTTACTTATTAAGCTGATTAGCATATAACTTAATCAAACGGTGTTTAGTCATTTTTTAATTTTGTCCTGTCCGGATAGTTCAGTGGCAAGTTTTTTCCGAATTGCCCTTGTCCGGAAATCTCAGTAAGCAATGGTGAAGTTATCCGGACTCATCAACAATAACAATATTTTTAAACTCTTATTTTAGAACCCGATGTCGAGCAATATAAGACCCTTGCTTTAATAGGATTAATAAAATCATCTGTAATCATTCTTATTCCATCTTTTATAACTGATTAAAGTACATGACATAAACATCTAGTGTGAAACATTTTATTAAATAGTGGAATGCAATCGGTTCCAAAAATATCAATAACTGCCTTGTTTACAGATGCATTGTAAAAAAATAGACATGATTTTATTTAAAATTCCAAAATCATTCATGCACTGAACTATACTTTATCTAATTACTTGTGCGCTGTGTTTGACAATAGATTCAAACCACACAATTCTCTTTTGGAGTACCCATTCGGGATCCGTCTAATGAAGGATAACACATAACATACCAAAATTAGTAAATGTAGCTATATCACTAGTAATAAGAACATTCCATGTCAAAGCTTGCATTGTAGCAATAATCATATTTATTTTGTGTAAAAAATATTTAAGAACTTCTGATCGCATGAAGCTACGTGGAATGCATGCGGTTTGTGGGTTTACCCCTTTACGCATCCAATTTCTGTATCTCCAACTATCGCCAAAACTAAAAGATTGTATAGCACGAACCGTATAGATCATTATTTCTTCCCTATATGTGTCTTGCTAAAAAACCAAGTACTTTTTCGGTTTGTGGGTCTAAAGATGTATTCCCCTCTTTCCAAACTTTATTAGGGTCATCAATGTTATGAGACAATAAATGTCGAGCCATACCACCGGCACCAAAGTTTTTATTTCCGACCTTATTTACATATTTTTTTGGATATAACTTACATTTTACTGAATTAATTTTAGAATTCTAACTAAAGTGATCCCATACCCATGAAGTTTTCTTCTTAAACTTCGACCCACCACTCGTACTACGAGCACTACTTCCATAAAAAGAGTGCGTTTCACGGCATGGGGATTCTTTGGGAAAACCATCAGGGGAATTTGAGTCAGGCCTAGAGGGAGAGTGAACTTCAAGATTAAGTTTCCTATTGCCACGTTTTGGTGTCATTAAAACACTTAAATAATTTTTCAAAAAATAAAATAAATGATTTTAATTTTTTTTAAATATGGAAACAAATCTAACAAATACTAATACGAATAAACACTAACAAGTCTACTATCAAAAAGTATCTCAAATTACTAAAATGAATATTCAAACTAATATAAAAAACAATAACAAATAAAACAAAGATTTTGTAATTTTTTAATAAATTAAGAAAAAACTAATATAATTGAAAACTACTATTATCACAACCAAATAATTAGAAAGATTATAAAAAGATATTAATTAAGTGAGTATAATCTTATTTGAACTAGATTTGATTGATTTTTTCGATTACAATTTTTTTTCCGAAAAATAACACAATCAAGTGTAAGAATGATTGACTATAAATGTAGCAAACCATAAGTTGTGATTTTAGAGAGTTTTTGTAGAATTAGAGAGTTTGAGAGAAGAATTGAGAGTTGAGTGATAAAGTTTTGTGTCACTCCTCTACTTATAGAGGGGATGCAAAATAAATCTAAAAGAAATAAAAAAATATTATGGCCGGAATCGGACGTCCGATTCCCAACGGACAGAAAAAGGGTATTTACACCCCATTCTATCTTAATTTTTTTCGCACTTCAAATACAAAAAAAACACTCATTTTCTTATAAAGAAATACACACAAACTAGTACAATTTATTTGATGGCTTCAGAAAAATCGAAAAATGTTAATGAGGAGAAAGTTCATTCGTTTCGACTTCGAAAAGGCGAACATGATCTGAAAGAAGTTCTTCTTTCCAAGATATAGAAGTATCCGAGAGTATCCAACTTAGGGTCATTAGGAAAGGTTCTCGTTTAAAACTATCTAGCACCGGACGAGGAGTCACAATTTATTCATGTATGTTTCGCGACTACGAAAAACTTATCAAAGTGGACCGTATGCAATCTTTTACTAATCTACTTGAAAATGATAGAGGTTTAGGTCGGTTATTTATTTCTAGGTTTCATTGCGATTGGTATATCGAATTGGTTCAAAACATTTATGCAATGGTACGTATAATTCGTGATGATGCCCAAGGTTTAGGAATGAGTTGCACTATTGGTAATCGTGAGTTTAGTTTTTTTGAAACAGACTTAGTAAAATAATTTATGCTTCCTACTCGCCCTTTATATGGTGATGAAAAATTATCGTCCCTTACAAGCCATGTGTCAGCCGACCTTATCCAACGCGGGTAGTTCTTCACAAAAAAAAAATTATGATCACCAATATGTTGAGTGGATGCATAATGAACAAACTCAATGACATAATCAGCAAATGCAGTGGCATGGACTGCATGAGCAGTGGCATGATCAACAAGAACAACAACATAGTCAACGAGATCAGTGGTATAATCAACACGAGCAGTGGCATAATGAAGATCGAGCCGACTTTATTGAACAAAAAAAGTACATATGACAAATGATGTACGAGATGAATTTGGAAGGGCTTGGTTACCATATGGAGGCATCACTCCCCCCTACTCGAAACCCTCCACCAACACCTTTCAACTTTTAAGATCAAGCTCCTTAATTTTTTTTATATCTGTAAGCATTTTTATTGTAATGTTTTACTTTTTTATTCTACTAAATAACGTTGTTATTTGGTCTGATTAATGAATTTTTTTGTTTTAATTTATATTTATATTATATACGTATTAAACATATCTAAATATAAAATTATCAAGTATTCAAATTATGATATAAATACCGTAATTATTGACATTCGAATAAATTATCGCATAAAATTTAATTTTTAATAAACATATTAAACATATCTAAATATAAATAAAAAAATATCAAATATTTAATAGTTAGGTATTCTAAATACTTTTTAATAGAATATTTGAAATAAACTATCTATTAATCTAAATATAATTACAAAACATATACAAGTATTCCAATTCTGATATACATATCGTAATTCTTGACATTCGGTTATAATAAAGACAAACACATCACTTTTTTATAAACATATAAAATATAGAGAAAACTACCCATAAATACATTCTTAAGTATCTAATTACAAACTAATACCAAAAAATGAGATAGTATTATAAGAGATACACGAAAGCCAATAGAGGAGACCCATAAACCCCTTTCTTCACCCAACAATTAGTTAATCGGCAAAACTACCGACGAACACCGTAAGCGAATTAGTCTAGGTAAGTGAATGAATGTAGGTTGATGCATAAGTATTTTTTGAGTCCTTACACTCGGAAAAGTGGGCCGATAAATGACAAATCTATATCGAATGATTTGATAAAGGTAATTGTATTCACACATGTGTTATATGTCTGATGTATTGTTGCTCTAATGTACCATGTTGTTCTTTGTGTTGCAGCAAGCTATAGAGAAAACAGTTAAGGATGAAGGGTAGGATGAGGCAAAGGAAGTTGCTCGTCTTTTGATACTTTTCATTTGCTCGACTCCGTTCTTCTCAGTTTCAGGGGATATAGTAGGTTAGACAGCAGTGTTCTACGATGAGGACAAGGTGAAAATGAACGACTATGATTGGTCGAGAGCAATAGTTGAGAAGCTGTGTCGGTCTCTTAGAAAATGTCTTCTGGCTAGAAATCCCAATAGAGTTATCGGATGCGTTGCTAATTTTATTCGTAAGTATGATAGTATATATTATTATGTTAGTTTTTAAAACCAGCGTCGAATGATTAATTTGTTTTGTATGCAGCCCTTTTTGATGGAGTATACTTCGATGAGGGTTGACATACTAAGGCCCGACATGATATCTAGATGCTATAAATTGTGGGGATTGGAGGGGGAGGAGAAAACCATGGACATGACCAAGATGGTTTGCAAGCTACGTGACGAGTATGTAAGAAAATATTATTTTAAAACTAATCTAGCATTATCATATATATCTTATCAAACATTGTTGTAAAAGTAATCTAACATTATCATTTATGGTAGTATCTAGTAAAGTTTGAAAATATATGTAGCATTTACTCAGAAGGTAGTATTATCATTTATTGCACTAATCTAGCAATGGTTTATTTCAAGAATCGCCCCACAATTTGCATAAGTATCTAGAAATTTTTTAATACTCATGAATCATAGTGCCGAATGACTAAACAATCTAACAATTTTTTAATACCTTAAATCGTAATGCCAACTGATCTAACCATCTAGCAACACACTAAACTCACATTCATGATACTGATTATTACATGCAATCACATTCACTTACCTGATTGTCTAGCGTAGTTTTAACGGACCTTAAATGATTGGATAGGTTTTGTAGAGTAAGTTGTGGTTGACAGAGGCTGAAAGAGAAGCATTTGGATGCGTGGAATTCGTTGAAAACTCTGAAAGAGAACCACCATCGCATGAGGGAACTAGTCGAAAAAAGAAGAAATTCGTGACAATAAAACAAGCAAAAGACAGAAGAAATCATCCCACGTTGAGTCAAGAACCAGTTATAGACATCAATCACACCTTTTGGACGATGAAGCACGGTTTGATGACAACCCAACGCCGCCAACAACACAAGATGAATATGAACTATCACTGTAGGATATGTTGGTACAGAAGAAGTTGACTACAATAAAAGCAAAGAGCAAGAGAAAGAGAGCGAATCATCGTTCCAATATTGAAACTTTCACCTGACTGTCACGTTCAATTTTGCGTGATAATTTCGAATTAAAAAGAACAGCAAGACGTACCCATACGTGGTTGAAAACAACCAGTTGAATATTTCATTAGCACGAGAAAATAAATAAGTAAGTATTCCTATACTTGTGTAGGCGACGACGTGTAGAAAAATTAACCTTAAATAATTAACATGATAGTATGGCAACATATTGAAGAGCTGCAAAGAGAGTTAGAACGCTTCAAAGTAAAGTTAAAGGTAACAGAGAATAGCATAGATGCTTAAAATACTACACTTGTGAATACATTTTCAATGTTATTCTGTTGTGAAGATAAGGAGGATCTTGAACAAGTGGCTACGGAAGAAACGAAGAAGCTAAAACCTAAAACCATTGTTTACCAATCTCGCAGGCATGGTTTACGGAAGAAATAAAGCAAAGAGGATAGATTGTTGCAAAAAATAGTCTATGTTGCCAAATATGATGAGGTGGATGATACAACTGAAGAAGAAACGGAGGTAAAGGAAGTCGATATGATGAAAAAAACATAATTAAAAGAGGGAAAGTTAGTTGAAGTAGTGGATGAGCATGAAGCTAAGGACGTTAGTATCCAATGTAATGAAACAGTACAACCTCAGTGTACTATTTATCTTGTAAGGGACGATGTGGGTAGAATGGTGCATGTATATAGTACAGCTATTGTCCCTCCAGAATTGGAGGCAGATATAAATGAATATGAACCAACAATAGTGGATGGGGAGAATACATGTACCTCAAATGTAGTAGTTGTTAAACATACGGTAGACGCCACGTTACAGGAGACAGTGGTTGGGAAGTCCGATAATGCACCAACATCGGTAGTAGTAAACAAATCTTTAAAGGAGGAAACTGCTGCCATAGAGGAACAAAAGAACGATGAAGTAGTTCAAATAACTTATTCTGTAGCAGCCATTGAAAATGATACAGTTGTAGAGGATCAAGTGGGTGTGGTACAGGATCAGGTAATCCTACTTAATGAGCATGTTGGAAATGAGCCAGTGATGGCGGTGGGAGATAATTTAGCAGGTGGTACATTAGCAGAACCAACGGGTATAGAAATCGTACAAACTCAAATCCTGAGACAGCTATTGTTAATAATACAGTCGGAGATGAATGATTGGTAGTTCAACAGAGACAGGAAGTGAGAGGTAATGAACGTGCTAAAAAGAAGACAATGGTAGCGGAGGGCGATCGTACAATAGCAACATTAGTTCTGGATGAACATGACAAGGCGGGATATGGTATGTCACATGAACCAAGAAATGATGAAGTGTCTGAACATAAATCTCCTCAACAAGAGGCAGAGAAAGAAAATAGTGCATATGATGGAGCTTCTGTGGAAATCAGAGGAAATGAGTTTGCTGGGAATCAGATATCAAGTACAAAATTTTTGGACATAGTAGAGAAGGGGTAGGGGGAAGAAGAGTCTACTAGACACGAGGTTGGACCACCATAAATCCAACCATAATAACGGTGGTATTGGCTACTCGACCAGAGCAGGTAGCACCCGAAGTCGAAAAGCTGGAACCCAGAGTCGAAAATGTAGTGGAAAAAGGTCTTGAAGATGTAAGTGGATCTTAAGTGCCTTAAGATTCAACATTATTTACTATATTTTTTCAAAGTTTTTTTATATTTATGAAGTTGTAGTATGGTATTGAAGATTTTGGTGTGTGGTTGTTTTGCAATGTTGTTTTGATATAATAAGAATTGTTTTAGAGAATTCATATAACAATTTATGTATGTGTCCTAAATCGCAATTACTTGATATCCAACTGTGTCTAGCAATCTATGTATGTGTCCTAAATCACAATCATTCATGGAATACATCTACAAAACGAGGTTTAAAGCATAACATAAATCACAATTGACAAAACTCATCTAATCTAGCATGTGTTAATTTATACACAAAATTACAAACTATTGTTAACCACCAAATCGCATGTATCTAATTAGCAATAATCACATTATATCATGCCATGTTTCTGGTAAGCAATAGAACCTGTTTATAATCTAGCAAGGTTAAATACAAAACAATCACATCCTTAAAAATTATAAACAAAACGCGTTTTATCATGCAATATTAACGTCTCGTTATAAGCATCCTTATAAGAGTTATTTTTAAAATTGCTAGGTCTTGCACGAAAGACCTGTAGCACAAATGGAAGGCCAACAACAATCAGGTATACCCAATGAAACGGTGCATGAAGTGGCAGCATACCAAAGACTGAACAAGTATCTCAAATAGTACCAGCGTAATAAGTATCACACAAGCCACAACCACAACAAGAACAATGACCATGCACGTAGGCAGAACTACTAACCCAGCCTGAAACAACAGAAGAAGTCAAACGGTGGGGGGTGGACAAATATCGGGACACCAAGAACCTGGGGAATTAAGTATTAAACGTTGAACCAAGTTAAAGCAGCGTCGTACGCAGATACAATATTTTCTGACATACCATTCCTAGATGAAAATTTTATAGACTGTATGCAATCCTTTTATGACAAATGTCACAAGGCTGAGGCTAATTGAAATGAAAAGCGATGTACTTTGGTATCTATCACGGAGGGTCCATTTAATTCCAACATTTCAGATGGTATTGATAACAATGAATTATCGGTGGTAAGTCGATGTTTATGTTAATATACATTACAAAATTTGTATCAGGTTATTAAGATATCAAAGCCAATTGTTTATCTTTCAGGTGGTAGCTGATGAGTATCTGAAATGAAACTTACTTACTTAGGCACAAGTGGGAGAGCAGGAGGTTACATACGATGAATGGCCGAAACGTACAACGACAACACAGTTAATCGAAGTCAGTGAATATAACAAGGTGTTGCGAATAAATAGAGCTAAAGATCAGGAAGATCCAAACGTATAGTATTTGCCAATGTCTGAGTTCTCATACAAGCTTGTCGTTAGTGTGAGTGAGATAATGGCACTACCGAACGAAGGCGAACTAGACTTCAAGGTAAGATACTCTTATAAGACACTATCATTATTTACTTTATTCATCAACATGTTATAAGACACTAATTGTCAATTGATAGATTATTGATGCGTGGATATATAAGCTGCTCCAGGAAGTAAATTGGCGAGTTGGATTATATGATAAGTTTAGTTGTAAATACGAAGCGACTCAAATTTCTGGAATTGCAATTGTAAGTGCAGCTTATATTATTTTAGATATTTGTAAGATAATACTTCATTTAATCATGATACACGTTGTAGAAAAATAGTAAATCATGTAACCATATCTAGCAAAGCATACAAATAGGTTGAAATCTTCAGAATTGTATAAATTGCAGACATATTATCTTCTATCTAGCAATGTGTTCAATTTAATACTAAAATCGCAACTAATAATACATATATCTAGCATGATATAGAAATAACGTAGGATTAACCATTGTTTCCATCCTTTACTACTGCAGATAGCAGCATACCCTCATGCTTCCCGGTTAAATGCGTTCCGTCGACGTACAATAATGATTGGCATATTTGAAAACATTGAAGGCGATATCCAAATGTTATAAAAGATCTTAGAAAAATATTACCAGCAACTAATTCCAAATGGCAGTCCGTCGTGATATCACGACTCGTTAATCGTTTGATGTATCCTCTTAGCAAACTAAAAAAGTATTACTATCTCCGAAAACTCCTCTCATATACTTCTCTAAAGAAATCCACGAGAGACGGTAAGAGATGTCTATACCGTAGTCTTGTTTCATAGAGGATTGTATATTTTTCACCGTTACCGAATGACAAGTCCTAATTGGGTCATAAATTTCACTCGCAATCTAATCATATGTCAAATGCCTACCTTTTTGTTTAGAGAAGAAGAGACTGCATGTATGTCAACAAACATCTTAATCGTCATTAAACCGGTGCTGGAATCAATTGATGCTCAAAGTCTCCATTTACATCCACCTGACTCTTTGTTAACACAATAAGCAATTATCTTACTAAATGTATTATGCATGTACTTGAAAGAAAAACCATTCTCTAATACATATCGTCATAAGGATAACCTTAGACTTGAAGCACCTTCATCAGATGACTGATCAACACTTGTGATAGCATCAACCCATCCAGTTGTAGCAAGATGTTTTTTTGGTTCAGAATTAAGCAAACAATTACTACTATTACCACTAGTTAGTTGGTTATGGGAGGTTTGTCCAAAACTTAGGCTAGGCTGTTTACACTTAACAATAAACTCTTTATCAACTAGTTGTTGTTCTATAACAAAACTAACGCTTTTTGGACACTCCACATCAAGATATACTTCTAAACTTATAAAATTCGTATCGTTATTAAATAAACAATTCTTCTGATCACCGCAGGAGTAGATGATAGTGTAGTTACCTCTAACCAACTCCTCCCATCTGCTTTCAACGTAATCTTGAAGACTTTGAAAGTTTTCACACTCAGATAAAGGAACAATTGTAGTTTGGTGACCATATTTGAAGATACAAACTTTAGGTTTAGACATATATTACCTTGCATTGTGGAAGCTTGAGTCAATGTTGTATTGGCAGCCACAAAGCAACAATGCGTTATATAGAAAATCAACTTTTCATTAATACACCCAATCTAGCAAAGTGTTAAGTAGAAAATCACATACTCATTCATGTTCATATTTAGCAGTGTTGTGCCACTAACTACAATCTAGAAAACAAGCAATGACATTAAAATCGCAATGTCACGCACCAATATAGCAAATCGTTATCAATCATGATCAATCATATATCATATCTAGCAATGCCAGTAAGTTATATTGGCAACCACAAAGCAGCAATGAGTTACGTTGACAATCGCATTATCGTTAATAGACCGAGTCTAGCAATATGTTAAATAGAAATTCGCAATAAGAATCAAGATCATATCTACTAATATTATGCAGGAGACTACAATCTAGCAATGAAATTAAAATCGTAATGTTATACCCTAATCTAGCAAAATGTTATCAATCATGATCAATAATGGGAAAATCTAGCAAAATATTTAAAACACTAAAATCTCAACGACATACAACACATACCCCAAACAATCACAATGACTAGTATATAAATGCATCGACTATCTAGCATGGTTAATGTTTATAAGAAAAATCGCAATGTAACACGCCTTTATCTTAAAACATATCTTCTACAAACAGCAATCATATCCTCTTCCTGCAAATATATAAACTAAAAACAAGAATCAGGCTATTGGAGAGCAAAACAAACCAGGAAAAACCATAACAACTCAATTATATATACGATTTAACTTGTTTTTAACTTAGAAATCAACATATCTACATAAAATCGTGTTGTTACTAATTCAGTTTAGGAGACAAAAACACGTGAATAACCGGATACTTGTCGTACAATAAAAATTGACAACCTGAGCTTCAAAATCACTGGAAAAGTAAAAATTACCGATGAAACTAGCTGTTAACAAAAACAAACTACTGAATAGCCTAATAAGCTGAAATCAATGCACTTGTAGAAACAGCCACAACCGGTTGACGTTCAAAGACAGAGAGGAAAGTACAGGTTGACGTTGGTATACCAGGATGATCACCGAATAGTTCTTGGAAAATCAGCTTTTGTTTGAAAAACGAGTATTTGGTTAGGGTATGAAAGGGAGGCTGCTGGTTACAAATTCAAAATTTTAAATATCTGATTGCCTTAAAATATCCGTTTTTTCTAAAAACAAATCTTATATAGTTGGTTCAGTGTAGTTAGGGTATTAAAAAAATTAAATATTAAATGTCAATTATTTTAATGAGATGGGTATTAAGTAAGCATAAATGATAGTTTAGATATTAAATGAAAGTATATTTGGTGAGTATGTACTTAAGGTGTCATTTCCCTAAAATATATGTAAATATAAATAAAAAAAACATAAAATATCTAATAGTTATATATTTTAAATATTTGTTTTAAAATATTTGAAATAAACTATCTATAATATCTAAACCTAATTACAAAATATATATATATATATATATATATATATATACAAGTATTTATTTTACGATATACAAATCATAATTATTGAAATTTGATTATAATAGAACATATAAATTAATTTTTAATAAACATATAAAATATATCTAAATAAAAAAAATATCAAATAACTAATAGTTAGATATTATATTCTTTTTTAGAATATTTAAAATAGACTATATATAGAATTTAAATATAGTTATAAAAATTGTTAAATAAATATTACAAGTATTACATATTTTAATTATTGAAATTAGAATAAATTCACATATAAGTTAATATTAAATAAACATATAAATAATATGTCTCACAACTATCATGCATCCGTCATGTCATGCAATGAACAACTATCATGTATATCATGTCTAGACTAGCATGCATATAAGTGTGTCACACATGGGTATTTGTCATGCATGATAATGTGTCACGTCATGTATATAAGTGTGTCACGTAGGTATTTGTAATGATAATTCGTAATGATAATTCGTCACGTCACGCAAAAACTCTTTCATGCATGATATTTTATCGCGTCACATCATGCTTAGAAGCTGTTAAATTGACTAAAGATGAGTTGGACCCACACATTTGCCACCTCTAAATGGGGCTAAAGGCATGTACAATGTATCTCTTGAACAAATTTATCACCTATAAATGGGGTTAAAGACATGTACAATATATTTGTTGAATATTAAATAAACATGGTTGTTAAAATCTTCACAAAGTTACTCTCATGAACGTGTTAAATTATTTGTTAACTAACAAAAATTTTAAAAAAACTAATGATATTCTTAAAAATTCAGAGTGACTTAACAAAGCTACGTACGCAAGCATTGTTTTTTTTATTATATTTTATTTTCATATCATTACACTTTTTTATTTTGTTTGTGTTGAATTTTATTTTATTTCTTTAACCATTTATTTTAATTTTAATTTTAAATGTGTGTTAGTAAATATAAGAAATATATATTTTATATAAAAATAAAAATAAATGTTAATATATTATTTTTGAAAAATATTTTAAAAATAGGATATAACAAAATCAAATTTATCTTTTAAAAATATTTTAAAAAACAAATAAAAATAAAATAAATTTTTTTATATAAAATATATTATTGCAAAATATATGGAAATAAAATCTAGAAAGATATATGAAATAAAATAAAATTTGTATCAAACAAAATTCATAATATAAATGAATCATTTTATTAAAAAAACTAAAAAAAAATTCAATATTTTTATTTTCATAAACATATCTTTAAACAAATTCAAAAATAAAATAAATTATTTTATGAATATATTAATAATTAAGTTATATCTTCTTTTTAATTCAAAGAACTTTTATTAGAAAATGGGTTACTTACAGAAGACTCAGTTTTTAGAGAGGAATAAGGTATGATGAATGAAATATACATAGAACTATTAAACAATTAAAATTAAAATTAGCGCTTATTCTTCTCAAGATCCGCCAACAATTTGACAGAGAGAAGCCCTTTCAGCTACTCTTGTAGATTTAGGTTTTAGCAAAATAAATTTCAGGTTTCTTATCTTCCAAATGAAGGCTTGCTCGATTATTGAAATCAGAGATAATTAAGCACAGACAACATCAACCATCTTTGAGATTTCCAAACAGATAAGTTTCAGCTTCAAAACTTGAAAGAGTTACCAGGTGTCTTTGAGCAATCCTGGCCGATGTGAGATGATCTGTACAAAGACAAAAATTGGGAAGAAACTAGAAAAACAAAGTAATGTTATTGAGACTAAAATCAATCTTAATAAGTTAATGGATTAAGAATTTTAAAGCGAGAGACAAAGACTTGAGCACTTTGAAAGAATAAGCGAACCAGACCCAGACATGTAATAGCTCGAAATCTTTAATTAAAATCTGATTAATAAAAGCTGCATCTAACATAAAAGTTAACGGAAACCATAATATGAACTTAGTTAATTAAAAACTCGGTATCCAACATTAGTTTTTTCAAGCTCGATGATAGCATTGAACTGAGGAGGAGATTGATACTTATTAAACACAAGATTAATTTTATATTTAACAGACCATTTAGCGAACCAGTCAGCCGCTTTGTTTTGGACCCTCTTTATGTAATAAATGATCATAGATGGAGAGATTAACCTCATGAAACAACTAATAGTTAGCTCAAGAGGAGTATGATAGTTTCTAGGGGATAAGAAATTAACTAGAAGTTCATAGTCTGTTTCAATATCAACGTTTGATAGACCAATTTGCTTACAGATTTGAAGACCTTCAAGGAGTGCTCTTGCTTGAGCCATTAAAAGGGTAATTTTTTTGTAAATATTTCCATGGCGGTTAATTATCTCTCAATTACTATCTCTTATGCTAATGCTTCTGCTCGAGTCTCTTTTGGTTTGAGATGAACTATATGTATTAAGTTTAACTCTGTTAGGGAGACGAGGCAACCAAGATAAGAATATAGGTTTTCTTTTAGTTTTAAGATGATAATAACATCCCTATTCAACTGTTGCATTCATATAGGGAAACTAATGCTTAATAGATAACATCTTAGTGTGATCCAAACCATGAAATATTAATTTGATATAGTTAATAGCAACATTAGAATCATGAAGATAGCCTTTCATTTTGGATTTGTTTTTATATTTCCAAATAACACAAGATTATTGGAGGTAGAATATTCCAAGCATAAATGATGTAGCCTAGAAGTCCAAACAAAAACCATTTTAATTTTATGTTATTTTATTCAAATATGTTATATTATTTAAATCAAATCGGGTTGTATTGAGATTTTATTTTATTTTATTTTAAAACATTTATTGTATTTCCTTGTATTATAATTTAGGGTTTTGAACAACTATTATATAAAGCATCATATGCCTTAAGTTATTTTAAATTTTTAGAATAATATATTTTTTATCTCTTAAATTTCAGTCTTTGTTATCCTTAGATTAGGGTTTCATCATGTTACCCTTGAATTAGGGTTTTATCTATCGTTGCTTCTTCTTCTATTTCCACCGTGTTATCAGTTTGGTATCAGAGCCTCAATTCCTGCTACGGGGCAAATATGTTTTTGAATTTTGATTTCGTCTGATTCAAGGTCTAAATAAGAGAACAACATCTATGGTCATGAAGATCTTGAAGATCGTTTGCTATGCGGGAGACACACCAGGAGTTTCAATGAAGATCGTATTGACTTGTTACCGAAGATTTTAAATTAGTTACCAATCGTCAGATCAAGAAGAAACTTGCTTATCGAGATGTTATCTCATGTTATGAATAGGTTTTCAAAACTAATATTTTTCATCAACTAGACACGGGGTGTTGTTTTCAGGCTATGAAAAGGTTTTCGAAACCAAATATTTTTCATCAACTAGATGGCTCTAATGTTCTTTCGAATTCGATGACGAATTCTTGTCAACCAGGAAGGGAGGATGTAACCCACAGGTCCAAACAAAAATCATTTATTTTATTTTATTTAAATATCTTATATTATTTAAATCAAATCTGATAGTATTAAGATGATTTTATTTTATTTGAAAACATTTATTTAATTTCTTTATATTCTAATTTAGGGTTTTGAGCAGCTCTTATATAAAGCCTCATATGCCTCAAATTATTTCAAGTTTTTGGAATAATATTTTATCTTTGAAAATTTCAGTCTTTGTTACCCTTAGAGTAGGGTTTCATCATGTTACCCTTGAATTAGGGTTTCATCAATAAAACTCTATGTTAGAAGCCTAGAACCAAGATCTTAATATATGCGTGACAATCACGAATCTACCAATTTTAATTTTGAAAAGAATTGAAAAGTAACACCAGATTCTCCAAGAGAAAGCACACTCAATAAAGAGGTGATTGGTAGACTCCACATTTTTCACAAAACTGACACTTGGAGACAAGAGTTAAATGCCTAAATTACATAGATGAATTAATAGGAAGCCAGTTATGAATGAGCCTCCATGTTAGATAGGAACATTTCTTTGCAGTTATGCTGATCTAAAGCTTCCCAGATAGGCTAGATTTGTTGTGATGCAACCTGATATAGTTCCATCATTTTTCGAGTTGTTTATATGCCAATAGTTGGAGACTTTATCATGAATATACCAAGTGTTATCAGTATTATTATTAAACTTGATAAGGGGAGAGCTCATAAACTAGTTGTCTATCCAAAAGTCAGCATCTCGACTGCCAATCAACCATTTAACTTATGGTTCAACCCTACTTTTGATATCAGAAAGTCTTCTCAAGATCTTGGAACAATTTCTAGACTTATAATTAGCTTGGAGGGGGTGAATTGACTTGCAGTAGATGATATGGATGTGCTTAGAATAGAGAGTCTTATTTTATCTAAAGTTCACCCAAAGCTTACACGAAAATGTGTCATGAATATCATTAAGCTTTTTGACATTTAAACCTCTTTCAGAGAAATATTTACAAATCTTAGACCTGCTGGACCAGTGGATTCTGGTAGCATTTTAGGTAGAACCCCAGAGAAATTTATTAAATAAATTCTCAATTCTGTCAATAATGTATGTAGGAAGCGTACAAGCTTAAAGCCAATAGATAAGAATGCCCACATAGCAGAGTTAATGAGAGTCAGTCTTCCAGCATATGACAACTTTTTTCCTACCAATCAGAGATCTTAGCTTTGATTTGGTTAGATCATAGTTTATGGACTTGTTGTTAGTATGAAGATTAATATATTGGTATGTAGTAGGAATAGAGTCCTTAATGAAACTAGTGAAGTCAGAGATGTAATTGACTCTGGAAGATGACAAGTTGTTTACATGTAATGATTATAGTATTTTCCTTGTTTATCAATTGACCAGAAACCTCATTGTAGTCATTCAAAAATTTACTAATCATAGAAACAGAAGAATTCAACCCATTAGTAAAATTTACGATATCATCAGCAAAGGCCAAAGAAGGGATTATGATAGAGCTTCTAGTCATATAGTTCATAGCTTTGTTAATGACAAAAAAAGAGTACAGTCTTCTGATTAAGACTTCCTCATCTATAATAAAGAGACAAAGAGACAAGGGGTCTCCATGTCTAAGACATGTCTTTGTTGATGAAGTCTCGGAAACTCTTGTCTACGTCTTTTCTCTTTAATATTGGTGATATAGTCAAGCTTCCCACATTCTGTTGATTATCGGTATGGATGTATGTGTCTAAACTTTCTTGCTCATGGTTAGATGCAATATTAAAATATATATATTGATACACATAAACTAAATAAAATAAAAGTCGTTATTTAAAAAATACATTAAAAATAGTTTAAAAGATTTGATCAAACAAAAATGATATATATATATATATATATATATATATATATATATATATTGTATTTTCTTATTTTTTTCAATTTCATTTTAATATTTTTTATAAATTATATCTTTTACAAAATTCCTGATGTATTTATTATTCTTTTTATTTTCTTACTATTTTTTATTAATTTTTTTTAAAAAATTGATCTTTATTTCTAACACACAAATAGTGAAACAAAATATTTAAAATTTTATAGGATAATAAAATTAGATTTATTTTTTTAAAATATTTTAAACAATATTTTAAAAATATAATAGAATAAAATCAAGGACACTACACAATATTCGTGGAGTAATTAACAAAGCCATGTAATTTTTTTTAATGTTTATCCATTTTTTTATTTGTATGTATAACTTTTTTATTTTGATTTTAGTGTTTTCAATAAATATAAAAATAAATAAATATAAAAATAAAATATATTTTCTGAAAACAATTATAATTAAAAAAATATAATAAAGTAAAGAGAAAAGTACCCATAAATACCCGCTCAAGTATGTAATACCAAAATGGTACCCACTTTTAGTCTAGTTTCATAAACTACTTAAAAAATACATTTTGGACAAAAATACCCTCTAGGGTATAAAATGGGTCAATTTTGTTAGAAGCCACTTTTTGGGTCTCATAAGGCTGACTATAGGGTTTCTAATTCCCTCCAATTGCACATTTCTAATTTTCAAGAGAGAGAGAGGAGAGAGAAATACGGAACCCGATATGGAAGCAAATGCTAAACATGGAGACCACTGTGAAGCAACTTTACCAGCGACGAAAACCATTTTCGTCTTCGATCATTGACGAGTGAAAATGGTGGCAGCCATACAGTACGCTGACGTAACATTACTGACGTCGTCCTACCTAAAACGGTAAGTAACCCACCGTCGGCTGTCGTATTTTTGGCCGGACAAAAGAAGCCGACGTTGGTAAGTGCAGGCTTCTGTTGTTTTTTGTTCGATAAACACGTTAGAGACAGTACTCAGACGTTCAAGGTGTTGCAGTATGAAAGTTCGATATTTTTATGTTCAGTTAAACATGTATTTTGTATGTCGATGTAATTTTAGAATTTGGCGTCTTAGACTAGTATGTCGAGTCTTATTTTGGTCGGACGAGCCATTGTATCTCAGTATTGTAATGGACAGTTCGAAGTTCTCTGGCGACGTTTTTTCCTAATGTCTGCAGTTCTATGTTGATGTTATTTCTTGCTATTGGAATGTTGTTGTTTTTTGCTGAAATTTTGTGTGTTAGTTAATGGTTGAAGATGGTTGGGTGATAGCGTAGTTGTTATGTTAGTGTCGACAGTCATATCGGAGAATGCCGATGGAGCAGGTAATGGTTAGTTGTTTTTTTGTCGAGAATCGCAACCTCGTCGTGAATTTGTAGCCATATCCAGCAATGTATCTGTTTCAAGAAGTAACTGCATCATATACATGAAATGTTGTACATATCTAGCAATGTATGCAATCTGTGTTGCCATGTCTAGCAATGTCAGTAGTGTGTTTACAGTAACATACAACACATCTAGAAATGTAGACGCGTTGTTGTGTGATATGTTGATGGTTAGTTGATGGTTTTACATGAATCACATCCACGCCGTGATATGTTGGACGTATCTAGCAATGTCTGCAGTTCAGCAAGTATTGGCAGAATATGTACAACAATGCATTCAATGTTGTTCATGTTTAGCAGTGTCTGCAAAAATTGTGGCAATTTCTAGCAATATTCGGAATATGTGTACACTAACATGCAATACGTCTACCAATGTCTGCATATATGTCTAGCAATGTCAGCAATGTGTCAAGAAATGTCTGCAATACGTCTACAACTGTCTTAAATATGTCTAGCAATGTCTGAAATATGTCTAGCAATGCGAGTAGTGTGTTTACAGTAACATACAACACGTCTAGCAATGTAGACGTGTTGTTGTATGATATGTTGATGGTTAGTTGATGGTTTTGCATGAATCGCATCCTCGCCGTGATATGTTGGTCGTATCTAGCAATGTCTGCAGTTCAACAAATATTGGCAGATTATATACAACAATGTATTCAATGTTATTCATGTCTAGCAGTGTCTGCAAAAATTGTAGCAATGTCTAGCAATGTTCGGAATATGTGTACACTAACATGCAATACGTCTAGCAATGTCTGCATATATGTCTAACAATGTCAGCAATGTGTCTAGCAATGTCTGCAATACGTCTGCAATACGTCTACAACTGTCTTAAATATGTCTAGCAATATCTGAAATATGTCGAACAATGTCTGCAATATCTTTAGCAATGTGTAGCGAATTCTTTTCATATATCTAACAATGTGTGTAAGTTAGTTGATTCTTTAGTTTTGTTAGTGAAACCCTGGCCGGGCTTAGTCAGTATAATCAACCTTCTAAGACGAAATATGGCAAGTTTATTCTATTTTGTTTGGGTGATTGGGATGTAGGTTATGACCGTGATATAAAGAATATTATTAAAGTGACTAGAAATTACGATATGTGCAGGCAAACACGACTGGCCGGGCTTAGTCAGTATAATCAACCTTCTAAGATGAAATATAATAACAACAGAACACATAGGAGCTGCTCGGGACATCCATTTTTATACGTTTCTCAAAACAACATTCGACGTAAGGAACGAGGATATGCCGGCTAAAAGGAGAGCCGAAATATGTAAGCATTTCCTTAGTGATTCAAACACAAACAGACGATGGTAGTTATCTTTGATTTTGAAATAGTTTTATTTGGGACAACCGTATAATTGTGTAACTGATTATACACTGAATGTTGTTTGTATAGACGTTAGTGTTGGGACAATAACTCATTATTTTCATTTTTAAAGCATCTAGCAATGTCAGATTATGGGTATCTAGCAATGTATTTTTATGTATATAACAATGCCATAATTGAATATCTAGCAATATCATATAACTCGTATCTAGCAATGTCATAACGTCGTATCTAGAAATGTCATATAACTCGTATATAGCAATATCATATAACTCGTATATAGCAATGTCATAACTGAATATCTAGCAATGTCGTAAGAACGTGTCTAGCAATGTCATATAACTCGTATATAGCAATGTCATATAACTCGTATATAAAAATGTCATATAACTCGTATATAGCAATACATTAATAAAGTATCTAGCAATGTCACATAACTCGTATCCAGAAATGTCAGATAACTCGTATCTAGCAATGTCATAACATCGTATATAGCAATGTCATAACATCGTATCTAGTAATGTCATATAACTCGTATATAGAAATGTCATATAACTCTTATATAACATTGTCATCAGGGTACCAAGTGCTAATATGTTTGGTAATTAGGTACATAAGATGTCATTTCCAGATACTAATATGTATTATTAATGTATCAAGCAAGATCCTGCCACTCCTGGTGTATCCAACCATTTAACGATTACTACATATCTAGCAATGCCATAATTGAAATCTAGCAATATGGTAATAAAGTATCTAGCAATGTCATACAACTAGTATCTAGCAATGTCATATAACTAGTATCTAGCAATGTCATATAACTAGTATCTGGCAATGTCTGATAACTCGTTATAGCAGTGTCATATAACTTGTATCTAGTAATGTCATGTAACTAGTATTCAGACTGATCTTATTGGAGTTCATGCAGCATGGTTTTTGATTTAGTATGTTTTTTTTGTTTTATTGGAAAAAATGGACCAACCCTCTAAGATATTCTATTTTTGGGAGGGTTGTTGTACTTGGAAGTTTTAAAGCCACTATCTAATGTTTTAATCTATTTTATAATTATGTTGTTAGTTTTTTGTGTTTACAATAACAATGCCTTTATTTACGGTATCACTAAGGATTAGAGAGTCAGTAGTTCCATGAAGCAATTGTAAATGCAATTATTAAGCACAATCACAATGTAAGAAGTGAGATTAGTGTATCTAACAAACTCATATTAATGTATCTAGTAATGTGATATTTGAATTACAATCGCAATAACAATTCCCATATCTAGCAATGTTGTATTTGTGTGTCTAGCAATGTTATACTAGTGTATCTAGCAATATGGTACTAGTATATCTAGCAATGTTTTATTAGTGTGTCTAGCAATGTCTTCTGAATGCATCTGGAAATCCAATAAAATGTATCTAGTAATCTCATTATACCGTATCTAGCAATGTCTATATACAAGCCGAAAATCGCATCATTTACACAGCAATCACATCTTGTTCGCTAAATCTTCAGATGCTTGTAAAATGTATTCTGAGTGCATCTGGAAATCCAATAAAATGTGTCTAACAATCTCATTATACTGTATCTAGCGATGTCTAAATACAAGCTGAAAATCGCATCATCTACACGACAATCGCATCCGGTTTCGACCTTTAGCTTCATCAGATGGATGCTAAGACCACTTTTCTTAATGGTAATATTGAGGAAACGATCTATATGGTGCAACCAGAACACTTTGTAGAAAATAATTTAAAATATCTGGTTTACATGCTTAAGAAATCCCGCCAAGGGCTTAAACAGGCCTCTCGTCAACGGTATCACAAATTCGTTGAGGTGATAGTCAGTTATGACTTTGAGATAAACTCGGTTGAGGATTTTGTATATCACAAGTTCAGTGGGATTAATAATATATTTCTTATATTATATGTGGATGAGATATTTCTTGCCTCGAACAATAAGAAATTGTTACACACTACAAAAGGATTTCAATCAGACAAGTTTGATATGAAGGATCTTTGTAATGCCATTTTTGTATTAAGAATTCAGATATATCGGGAGCACTCTCGTGGTATTCTTGGATTATCACAAAAGGCATACATTGAAAGTGTGTTACAATGTTATGGATTGGAAAATTACAAACCCTTAAGTAACCCTATAGCAAAGGGTGATACACTTAGTATCGGTCAATGTCATATTACAAAACTTGACATTGAGGAAATGAAAATGGTCCCTTATACTTCAGAAATTGGGAGTTTAATGTATGCTCAAGTTTGTTCTAGGCCGTACATTTCCTTTGCTGTAAGTATGTTGGAGAGATATGTTAGTAACCTAGGCATGGATCACTGGCAAGAAGTTAAAAGGGTACTCGAGTATCTGTAAGGAACAAATAGGAACATGTTGACATATGAGAAGTCTGATAAAATGGAGATCCTTGGGTATTCCGACTCGGTTTTTGGTGGATGCATAAACACACTAAAGAGCATGCCAGGAAACATACTCTTATTTGCTAGAGGTGCAATAATTTGGAAAAATGTAAAGAAAACACTTATTGCATCGTCCACCATGGTGGAAGAATTTTTTGCGTGCTTTACGGCATCGAAATGGTAATTGTGAATTCGAAATTCTGCAGTGCAATATACTAACAGTCATAAGAACCTGTCTAGTTTCAAACACATAGACATGAAGTTTTTTTCTTTTAAATTCATAGTTCAGATGTGTCAGTGGAATATAGAGCACATCAACACAATCTCTATGATAGTTAAGATCCTTTAAAAAAGGCAGTTTTGCCTAAGGTTTTCTAGAGACACACCATTAGTATGGGTGTAGCTGATTTAGAGGATTGTTAGTTTTAGTGGGAGAGTTTATACTAGGATCTGATGTTATATTTTACAATATTTTGCACATTAAAGTTTATTATAATATATATATATATATATGCTTGGAAATATTTGCTGATATTTGTACTATAAAGGTAGGAACCATTTAAGAGTAGATATGTATTACAAGCTATATTACTCTTAGGACACGCTCCATGATTGGCCCAAGTAATTGATTGATAATAGCAATGTAATTACTGTTGCATCATATTGTTCACATTACGAGAAGTAGATCTTTAGTCCTTTATTGTTATCAGTCATGTACGAGGCTGCATCGTTTTCCCATTGACAATGAATATAGGGATTCCAATAAAGTTAAATATATATTCTTGAGTAGCATGTGGCAGTCCAAGTGGTAGATTGTTGGAATATATTTATTAAATATATTTTTGGACTGATAATAATTTAGACTCACATGCTAAATAAACATATTCGGTCATTTTCTTAAGGAATTCCAAATTAAAAGTAATTGAGTTAAAAATTTAATTTACTAAATTGGACCTATGGGTAAAAAAATGTTATTGGCTCAAGTGTGGTAATTAGGTTGAATTTGGGTACTGTGATGAAGAATTCTGAAATCTCAACACTTAAGCCTCAATTAATAAATCAGGGATATCAATTGAATTGTCAATTTATCGGGTTATGGTCCCTGGACACAATGAAGTAATAAAGGATGGACTTTAAAATATTGAGCTTCACATTGTAAAGACTATAAATAAGGGGCTAGTTTTAGGATTTTCATCATCCTAAACCCTAATCACAAACAGGCGACCGCTTCCTTCAGTGTCTGGAATCCTTTCCTTTTTACTAACTCGTTCTGCAGGTAACAAAATAATCGCTGAAGAACGAAAAGGAACAAAAGAATACTAGATGGAAAGCAGCAGGTAAACCCGTAAGTATTCTTGGTTTATGTTTATTCATTAGGTGAATCCAGAAAAAGATTTATTTTTTATTTTTATGCATTTTGTTATATATTATTTGAGTATTAAGCATCTCTAATTCATAAAGTATTGTCCATAAACAGTCCAATGAAGATGATGATATAACATATACCTTTGTTTGGTCTCAAATTTGAAGAAGGATACGAAGGAGAAGATTCGGAGGCGACAGGTTTTGGGATTTATGGTTTCGAATTTTAGGAAAATTTCACTAAATCATTTGGATTTTGTTTGTTTGTTTGGGATTTAGAGTTAGACTTAGGTAATGACATATGTGGGTTTAGTTTTTGCTAATAATTTTGCTAAATAAAATAGGCGGGCTACTAAATTGTGGATAATGATTTACTGTTACAGTAAAATATTATGTAGGGTTCAATTAGCAACCAACCAACTGCATCACCAAATATTTAGCCCACAACTTAATAAATAAATAAATAAAACTTAAAATAAGTTCGTTCTTAATCTGTTGTAACTATATAGTTTGTGCAACCAAACACTACACCTGTTGCAAATCTGCTATAAAAACGGATCCAAATTTCATTTCATGGGTCAAAACAGGCTTTGTTACAACTGCGTTGCGAGATAGACTAAATACAGGATCAAAGGTTTAACAAAGTTCTTCAAGTTAGATGTAGGTGCATTATGTAAATCATATAGTATCAAGATTTCATAATTTTGATTTAGGAAATTTTCATAAATTAGAGATAAATATGTGTCACCAATGTAATTAAAGCAAGGTTCACACTTCCAATTTAGATAGTTTTCACAATTCAGAGTTAAGTATTTTTCCTAAATCTATTTTTACAAAGGTTTTGCAATTTTGATTTAGGTAAGCTTTGTAATTCAGAGTTAGACATGTTTCACAAATCAAATTGCAGCACATTTTCACAATTCAGATTATATGGAGGTCTCACAAGATATAATTAGTCAAATTTCTACTATTATATTATGGAGCATGGTTTAACGCTTAAAAATTTAGGTACAATACCAATCGGTCCAAAATTTGATCCAAAAGAATACAGGGAATAATATGATCCAAGTGTATCAAATGTTTGAAAATAGATAATAAAACAAAAGAATACATTGAAATCGAAGAAGTACAAAAACTAGTTATAATTTAAAGAGCAACAAAACAGAAGGATCCAGTTGTATGGTCACATATTCCTTCAATAAATTCTATTACAGTTTGAAACACAATAGATGTCACAAGTGATGGTCAACTAGATTATAAGATAATTACTTTATCTCAGCATGCTTATATTTGAATATGTTTATGTTTTCCAAATTTATTGGGAGTCTCACGTTTCTCTTAGGATTATATTTCACAATTTTGAATATGCTTATGTTTCGTCATTTTTGGTTGACATATATTTTGCAAGTTTCAAAATATTTTGCATGTTTGATTACGTAAGTTTCAATATGCAGACCATTGATACTACTATTTATATTGTTCTCACCAATAATAAATTTGAAGTACCAACATCATAATAACCTAGATCAATGTATACAAAAAAAAATCAAAACAACCAAAAACATAACTTTCTTAATCATAGTATAATTAATTTTTAGTATAGTATTTATAATATGTTTTTTTCTTGATGAGGTAGAATAAATGTGAAAAAAGATATATAAAAAAAAATATATAAAGAATATTATTTGTAGAAGAAAATGTTTGAAAGATAATAATAATATGACGTTTGAATGACGTTTGAAGATTGAAGGCAACCTGCAGATTTCTTCATAAAAGCTCACTCGACATCTTAGTTTTATTTTTTGTGACAAACATTATTATTGTTATATTATGAGTTTGAAGAAGGGTCATAAAGATATTAGAGATATTAGGCTCAGAAACCCATCAAATTATTATGTTATATATAGTGCTTTAAAAGTTTTTGTAAATAAATAATCTTTATTAATAAAATCTTAGCATCTTTTTGTTTCTCTTTTGACAGATACAAAATTCATCATCGTTAACATGCATTGGCCATGTTTTGTAAATTTTTATTTAATAACTTTCAAATATTACTACATTTTTTAATTTTAAATATTATGTTTCACAACATACTATTTTATAATTTAAATTTTGATAAAATTTTACTAGTATATAATAAGAAAATTAAAATTTCACATTATTCTATTTTTAATAAAAATATAAAAAATATACTTTTAATATTACCTCATATTTTCATATATGGTAAATCATAATTTTTTTAAATTCAAATAAAGCCAAACATGATTTTTTTATTTGTTTGCATAATAGAGATTTTTAATGTAAAATAAAAACAATTATAGCAACATTATCCAACGGTAATATTTTGGCTCAAAGTTTTCCCTTGAATCTTCCATGATTGAAGGTGATGTTGCTTGTCCCGAAGCCTCTGTATGCAAGAAAACACATCCTGGACTCTATCTTGAATGTAGGCAATGGAGGCAAAGGACATATCTGGGTCTTGCTTCTACTCTGGAGCTGCTGGATTATGACCATTGGATTAGTCAATGCATAGTCCTCTTTTCTAGCCTCAGTATTATCCTCTCTTCAAGTCTGCTCCCTATGTATGGTGGGCAAAGGTATGGAATCAGCACCTCTCCCTCTTCTTTACAGCTGACCCTTGGTAGACACAAATGGGCATATCTACAACTCTTCTTCTATCCTAACCTTATGCCCATTCACTTCTTCTTCTTGCCAAACATCTTGTCAAAACTATTCGACAGCAGATTTTCATCTGAAGTGAAACATAGCCATAATCCATCCTCTACCCAGAATGTTACCCAAAAAGCTCTAGTAACCTTGCACTCTAGTTGTTCATCCACTGTAAGGAAAGGACTTCTAAAACCCTCGTTAGAACCAAAAGAAAAAGTCTTAAACCAAGTCCTGGTTTGCTTTTCTAGTTACACCCCCTTTAACCTCTCTCCTCTTCTTTGGGAAATCTGCAAGTATGCTTTCCCTAGTCTTAAACCCTCCCTCTCCTTTTTCTATTTCAAGCTTAAACCTTCCTCGAACCTAAACACTCCACCTAGCTGTTTCCTTAGCCTGTGTCAGCTATCTAATCCTAAGCTTATTTTAAGCTCTGTTTCTGACCATGCGGAAAGGCCTAAATCACTCAACACCTATCAACCCATTGCCCCATGTCAACAACCACAAACCAAGCAAGAAATTGAAATCTATTTAAACTTCCCTAAACAACTAAACCTCCTCACGTTAACCCTAAACACAAAACAAAGATCTTACCTCAGCCCCCATCTCTTCCAAATGGATCAATCGCCTTCCCTTCAACCTGCCAAACCCAATGGAAGACTGGGCTGTTTCTCTCCAGTCCTCTCAGACGGTTTCTCCTCCTCATTAGCCTCTTTACCTTCATCCCCGCTGCCCCTCACCGCAGCCTCCCACTCTGTTCAGCCTCCTGCCCAAACTTCTTTAACCACCATCACCCCCCTCTCTGTAGCCCCTCCTTTGAGCCTCCACAACATATCTAGCCATCACGAAGCCTTCGTTAGGAACTCCTTGGCACTGGCCAGACACCATATGGAGTCTGGCCAAGGCCTCATTCTATTCCAGAATGAGGAGTCTCCGTTAGTCAAGCCATATGGCCCCGTTTCAGTCTCGATTGAAGGAGTGATCCCATCAATCGCCTTCTCCATTGCTCAAGCTCCCAGTAAGCAGCAACTGCCCTTGTCGAACTCCTTTGACAACCAGGCTACTGGATCACTGACTCCTGTACCCACCAACGTTTACAGTAACTTGGTTGCCGCTATCGAAAATCCTGACTCATCTGTTTCGCCCCTGTCGAGTGCTCTCCCTCCCTCCTTCCTCGAGACTCTTCCCCACCGAGGTCGTATTTCTGATAGCCCTGTTTCTGGCGTGCGCCATGGCCACGCCTCACCGGCCTCCTCTGAATCGATGGAGAGAAGACCCGAAAGCCTCCACCATGCCTCCACTGACCGGCGACTGCTCTATCACTCACTGAGTTCTGGCGACTTTCTTCATTCGGGGTTTGAAGATCGACGGTGGCCTGAGAGAAGCTTTGTCCAAACCCAAGACACAGAATCCAAGAACCGACGACTAACCTCCCCTTCCCGGACTTCAGGTGAAGATTCGAGGTCGAAGACGAGCCTTGTACAATCGATTTTGTACGGTGTAAACCCTAATTCGAGGGATGTGGTTTTTGCCTCTCCTGATTTGGGAAATTTCGAGCATTCGGGTCAAGCGAATCCGGCAATGTATCCTACCCAATCTCAAGTGTCTGACCCGCGCATATCTTCAAGTCTGGGCCCAGCTCCTTATCTTTTCAAGAACCAGAATTCTGGACTTGTCTTGGGCCAGCGCACGAAATTGGCCCATCAGCCCTTTAGTCCCAATCAAGGACAGCAAAAGAGGTATAACCAGTCGGGCCTGCAGCCTTTTGAAATGGGCCTTAGTCCTATTGCGAACTCGGATGGACATATTTCTGGTCTTTCGGGCAGGGTTTCCAAATTTATTGGGCCTACAGAAATCATTTCTAATTATGGGCCTACGGATAATAAAGGTAAAGGTTTGCTTGGAAATGGCCCAACTTATAAACCTTATTCCCTAATTCGAAATTTTGGTAACGCTGGAAAGGGCCCAAAAGGAAGAAGAATGAAGAACAAATTGGCCCAAATGACCCAAATCCACAAAACCCCAACAAAAATACCTAACCCTCCTTCCTCGAATTCCAACTCTTTAATCTCTAAACCTCTCGCTCCATCATTCCCATCCTATGCCAGCGTTGTGGCGGGACACGTAGACAATCGATCCCCTTTGGTTATTGGGCTTAACCATATGGATCATGATGGAGTGGATTATGTTTTGAATGAATCGGCTATGGGCCCTCCGGAATTATGGAAGGCTTGTCTCTCGGGTTATTTCCTCTCTCATCCCCAAAAATTCTCTCTTCTTAAAGCCAATGTTGAATCTCTTTGGTGGAAATTTGGCCTTAAGGAATTTAAGCCACTCCCTGAAGGGTACTACCTGTTTAAATTCGAATCGGAAGAAATGGCAAAGAGGGTCTTGGATCATGCACCGTGGCATTTTGGGGGAAATCTGATCATTCTAAAAAATTGGGCTCCTCTATCCACTCTCATCAAAGACCCTCTCAAGGAGATCCCCATATGGGTCAAAGTATTCAACCTTCCTTTGGAACTCTGGACAACGGAGGGTTTTAGTAAAATCGGGTCGGTCTTGGGAACCCCGCTATATGTGGACCTTCAAACAGAAAGAATGGAGAAACTTCGGTTTGCTCGGATATGCATTATGATTTCTACAGGCACGGAAATTCGTTCTTCCCTATCCTTCAAGATTAGTGGCAAACTCAAATCGGTGAAGTTTGAGTACCAAGGGTTGCCCCCGCAGTGTTCGGTTTGTGCTGTTTTTGGATATCCTTTGCGACTTTGCAAAAAAGGAGTGCCCATTCAGGTGTCCACTTCAGAGGAGTCTGACCCATCTGAGATCGAGCCATCCTTATCGAGCAGGAATAAGCTGGATTCTCTTGCAGAAGGAATGGAGCTGGAAAGTGGTGAGGAGGTAGATTCGCCATCAAAAGATCACCACCCAGCAGAGCCTACGGCCAAGGGAAGAAAGGAGTTGTCCTCCGACAGGACCATCGTCTAGAGCACTGTAAGAATCTCTTTTATGAATATTGCTTCTTGGAATGTTAGGGGATTAAACGATCCCGTTAGACAAAAATATGTTACTGATTTCATAATTAGTAACAGTATATCCCTTTTAATTCTTGTTGAAACTGAAGTAGCATTGAATAGAGTGGATTCCGTTGTGAGAAATATGGCTCCTTTCTGGCATGTCCTCACTAACCACGATTCCCACCACCTATGAAGAATTTGGATTATCTGGAATCCTAATGTCATTACCATCTCTAGAGAATCCCAATCCTCGCAGTACATTCACTGTATTGCCAAGTGTCATAATTATAACTCTACCTTTAGATTCTCGGCAATTTATGCTTTTAATGACGCCATTGATAGAATTCCCCTCTGGAATGACTTAGCTACCATTTCTTCGGCTAATTCTAGTAGTCCTTGGGTTGTTCTTGGAGACTTCAACGCTATTCGTCACCCAAATGAGCGTGTGGGGTCCTCCGAAAATTGGTCTACTGCTATTGAGGACTTTAACAATTGTTGTTACAATTGTGAACTCAGTGACCTTCGATCCACTGGTTTTCAATTCACCTGGATTAATAAACAGGCCAATAATCCAATTTTGTCTAAGCTTGATAGAGTCCTTGTTAATCCTAGTTGGGATGATAACTTCCCTATGTCTTTCGCGTATTTTGGTTACCTTAGATCCTCTGACCACACCACTGTCTTGCTTAACCTTGGCTTTCCTCGACCCAAGCGCAAAAAACCTTTCAAATTTTTTAATATGTGGCAATCTCACCCGCTTTTCATAGAGATCGTTAAATCCAGCTGGAATAGCCCAGCTACTTCCACTAGGATGAATCTGGTCTCTGAAAAGCTGAGATGCCTTCAGTCTGACCTTATTGGCCTTAATCGAAAGGAATTTAGTGACATTGGTTCCCGTGTAATTAAAGCTCAGGATAAGCTTTTTCAAGCTCAATCCAATCTTGCTAGAGACCCTCTATGTCCCTCTTTGGTCTCTGAAGAATGTGAAGCCTCCGCTACATATATCTTTCTTAGTAGAGCAGAAGAATCGTTTCTTAAGCAAAAATCCAGAGAGAATTGGATCAAATTGGGAGACAAAAACTCCAAATTCTTCCATAACAGCATTAAGGCCCGCCTTTTTCGAAATAAAATCATCTCTATATGTAATGAGAATGGAGTAACAGTCTCTAATCCAGCTAGGGTCTCAAATGTATTTGTGAAATTCTTTGAAAACTCTCTTGGAGCCAGGCATCCTGTGGGATACCCTGGCCTTGAGACGATCTCTTCTCTTCTTACCTCTAAAGTTACCAGTTCGGACTCTGATTCTATGACTCGCGAGATAACTCGTGAAGAAATAAAATCGGCTTTATTCAGCATTGATAGTAATAAAGCTTCGGGCCCCTGCGGTTTCAATTCTTGTTTCTTTAAGTCAAATTGGAGTATTGTTGGAAATGACATCTGTAATGGTGTCCTTGATTTCTTTCAGTCTAATTCTCTGGCAGCCTCCTGGAGTTCCACATCTATTGCTCTCATCCCTAAAATTAACGCTCCTTCAAAACCTTCTGATTTCCGTCCTTTAGCGCTTTGTAATGTAAGCTACAAGATCATTTCCAAAATATTAGCCAACCGTATTAAGGATACTCTCCCTTACTTGATTGATAACTCACAATCGGCTTTTGTCAAGGGGAGAAATATTTCTGACAATATCCTCCTCTCCCAAGAGCTTTTGAAGGGTTATCACACCTTTGCTAAGGACAAAAAAATCGCGCTCAAAATTGATTTAATGAAAGCTTTTGACAATGTCAATTGGCATCTCATCCTTGACATTCTTGTTGCCATGCACTTCCCTGTTAAAATGATCACCTGGATCATAGCTTGTATTTCTTCCCCTTCCTACTCCATTAACATTAATGGATACCCCCATGGAAACTTCAAAGGCCGAAAAGGTCTCCGGCAAGGCGACCCTCTCTCTCTTTTTCTCTTTGTCCTTGTCATGCAGGTTCTATCCTGCATCCTGAAGGAGAAAAGTACAAATAGCAACTTTCGGTTTCATTGGAAATGTCAAAAACTCAAAATCATCAATCTTTGTTTTGCTGATGACCTTATGATCTTTTGCCATGGAGATGTGAACTCTCTCAAGCTTATTAAAGATGGACTCGAGGAGTTTTACACTCTCTCTGGTCTAAAAGTGAACCCCTCCAAAAGCCACATTTTCTTTTCAGGTATTGTTGATCCTCTACGTATCGAGCTCAGCAATATCCTGAGCTTCCCGGAAGGATCCCTTCCTGTAAAATACTTGGGGGTTCCCCTTATCACTAGCCGTCTTACTCATTCAGATTGTCGCCCTCTCATTCATAAAATTACCTCTATAATTGATTCGTGGACCACTAAGCATCTCTCTTATGCTGGTAGGCTTCAACTCATTAAGTCTGTTCTCTTCGCCGGTCAGGTCTATTGGTCCTCTATTTTCATCCTCCCCTCGAGAATTTTAAATGAACTGACTCAATACCTTCGCCGATTTCTTTGGTCTGGTTCGGCTTTGAAAGTCCATGGTGCTAAAGTTGCTTGGAAAACAGTAACTTTGCCCACTGTAGAGGGCGGCCTTGGGATTTTGGACCTCAAAATCTGGAATCAGGCGGTCGTCCTCAAACATCTATGGTCAATAGTTAGTAACAACTCACAGTCCATCTGGAGCTGCTGGATTAAAACTGAAAAGATTAAAAACAATATCTTTTGGAACCTCCCGATGGGTTCTTCGCTTTCTTGGATTTGGCGGAAAATTCTTCGCCTTCGCCCCTTGGCTTGTAATTTATGCAGGATAGCAATTGGAAATGGTGAGGACACCTCCTTCTGGTACGATGCTTGGCTCATTCCTTCGTCCCTTGCCTTCCATTATGGAGAAAGCATCATCAAGGATTCCAGACTTGGGCGGAAGCTTAAGGTAGCGGATATAATTCACAATGGAAGCTGGAGCTGGCCGTCGAATTCCAGAACTGCGAATCCTAGAAGCCGAGCATGTCTACAGGAGATCCAATCGCTCATCTGCTCTCTCCCTCCTCCCAACATATCATCAGTAGATATCCCCTTTTGGAATGCCAAAGAAGGATGTCCTAAGTTCTCCATCAATAACACGTACCATGCTATTCGGATCACCCATCCTAAAGTAGGATGGGCAGGGTTAGTCTGGAGCAAATTCAATATCCCTCGACACTCATTCATTCTCTGGTTAGCTATTTCGGGCAAGCTTGTCACCAAAGACAAGCTAATCAGTTGGGATTACAACATCCCAACTCATTGTCTACTTTGCATCTCTGACTTCGAAACTACTCCTCATCTTCTCTATGACTGTACTTTCGTTCAGAGCCTTTGGGTAAATGCTAGTATTAGATTAGGCTTTCCCATGAGCGCCTCCTGTTGGCAATCTTGGGTCAGTGAAGCATCAAATTGGTCTCCATCTCGAAACCTCTCCATTTGGCAATCATGCTTCGCTGCGGTAATCTACCATGTTTGGAAGGAGAGGAATCAAAGAACATTTGGTTCCCCTCCGGCCCCCGCCTCTTTGGTCTCCCATCGAATTTTCTCGGATCTTCGGTTTAGATTCCAGGGAACCAAGACTGGCTGGACTTTCTAAAATTATTATTGATAACACTATTTATTGCAGGGACCTTTGTAGTGGACGGCTAGTGTCCTGACTTCCTTACGGATGCTGCTTGTGGATGTTGATGCAGATGTCTAGCTGATGGAGCTAATCAATGGTCTAAATGTCAAGGACAAGATCTTATTATCTATTGTCTCGATTGTTCAGTTTATGTTTTTCCTAGTATGTCAAATGACTAATTGTAGTCATTTGTAAAACGAACTTGGAGGGGAATACCCCATATCCATTGTATGAACCTTTTCAATTTCAATTTAATGTTTTTAACACAAAAAAACATTAATTTTTTTTAAATAATTTATATATGATAAAAATAATAAGCTTTTTATATAGGTGCATTGTTGTTTAGGACTCAATCCAAAAAAGTATATGTTTAGTATTGACAAAATTTAACAACTTTTATACCCAAAATACATTTCTATATAAAATCATCAAATACATGTACACATTCTCTTACCTTTATTTTTTTTTAATTTAAAATTTTAAAATTATGTATCTTTTCAACGGTAACTCGGAAAAAAAATGAAAGTACCGTTGGTTTTAATTTTTATAAGATAAACATAATTAGATCCATGAATGATTTGTTTTTTGAATTTTTTGTTCACAAATCAAGTTAACCATTATCTCGCATCTAGATTTATGGTCCTGCATCTATCATTTATAAATTTTATTTTACACTATTCGCGCCTCTATAATATGAAAATTACATTTTACATTGGTCCTGCAACTCTATTCTCTCATCTCTCATCTCTCGTCTATGCATCTCTCATATATGCGTCTCTCATCTTTGCGTCTCTTTGTCTCTTGTCTCTCGTCCTGTAAGTCTCATCTCTTATTGTACCTTTATTGTCCCGAAACTCGCAGCTTTCGTATATGCATCTCTCATATCTGTGTCTCTCATCCCGCAACTCTCGTCTTTGTGTCTCTCATCTGTCATCTCGTAACTATCGGTCTCCCGTCCCACAACTATTTGTCTCTCATCCTGTAACTCTCAGTCTCTCGTCAGTGTTGCTCTCGTCTCTTGTAAAAAAATAATTTTTAAAAATAATTCATGGATCTAGATTTGTTTTATCTTAAAATATCATAATTAATGGTAGTTTCATATTTTTTCCGAGTTACGAATTAAAAGATAAAGACTTTTAAAAATTAAAATCATAAAAAAAAAGAACAAGACAAGTGTTTGACGATTTTGTATAAAATAAGATTTGAGGCATTATAAATAGTAGTTGGATAGTAGATAGTAAATAGAAAAACTAAATAAGTCTTTCTCACAGATATACAAAAATAAGGGTAGTAATCGGATAATAATTTGATTTTTGGGTATTTATCGGTACTTGCTCTTTTATATAATACATACCATGAATCATATATTAAACTGACTTAGAAAGTCTGGTAATCAAGTAATAACCCTTATATTAAATTCAATAAACGAGTATATTTGAGAGAAAGAGAGAGTCTTCTCTATCTCTAGAAGTTTTTCAAAACTCATTTAAACGCTATAGAATTTATAAAATCATAAATTGATTTTGCAACATAAGTTTTCTCCTTTCCCTTCACAAGCTCGCCGGTTGGTGAAAGGGGAAATTTTAACTTCTGTACATACTCAATTTACGTTTTTCATCAAAACTCAAAAGCTTTAGCTTCATACCTTCAATGATGGTTTTCCATAATTTATTATTATTTTGCAGTGTTTCTCGAGGCAGTTAGCTTCCTCTATCAGGTAAACCCCTTTGGTGTCAATGGTATTTTTATTTTTCTCCGTTGTTTAGCTCCATCAAACTTGTCATATTTGGCCTTGTTCAAGTCATGTTAGATGTTCTTCATCTTGTATGTATATTGGTGATGCGATCATCATGGTTTATGAATCTTGGAAAGACCTTGAAACTTCGAATTTATCCCCAATATACATCATTCCAAACAGAACCTCATTCTCTCTCTCTCTCTCCATTAACTTCCTATCAACCTTGTCAAAGAGGGTCTTGAGGAATTTATTATCTTATTAGAACTCTATATCAACCCCTTTAAAAGTCACATATACCTATCTGAAGTCTCTGATTCCATTCAAACCAGTCCATCAGTTCTTTTTTGGGATTCGAGAAAGGCACCCTCCTAGTATGCTATCTAGGGGTTTCGCTCATCAGCTCTTGTATCCCCTACAATGATCGTGGACCTTTGTTACAAAATATTATTAGATGTATGAACTCGTAGACCTCCAAGCACCTTTCCTACAGGCCATGTATATTGGTCCTCTATATTCATCCTACATGTTCATGTCCTTAAGGAGCTATCTTAGCTCTTTATGTTTCTTATGGACGAGCCCTGAGATGAAAATCCCTGGCTCCAAAGTAGTATGGTCTAACATAACTTTATCTTCATCGGAGGAAGACCTTGAGATTTTCGATATTAAAGTCCGAAATCAAGCAGCCGTCCTCAAACTTTTATGGTCCATCTTAAGTGAAAATTCCTGCTCAATTTGGTGTAAATGCGTTCTCACCAAAAATATAAAAGATAAAAACAAGTGGAATCTTCCCACTAGCTCCTCCCTTAGTTGGGAATGGTGGAAAATTATCAATCTTAGAGCCACTATTGCCAAATTCTAAAAGACTAATATCGGTGATGAAGCCTCCATTCCTCTGGTATGGTCGATGAATTTTCCTTAACTCTCTTGTGAACCGATATGATCTGAGTATTATTCATTAGGTTAGTTTACGCAATAATAAAATGGTTTCCAACATCATATCCAACGAGTCTTGGAATTGGCCCAATCAACTCCGCTCGAGTAGTAGATCACACAATTCCCATTTGCTCAAAATTGGTAACGCCATCAGTCTTCTCCCTTCCTCTTCAGGCGAGGAGGATGCTATATTTTGGATCCATAATGAGACAAATAATTTCTCGATAAGTAACACTTATCACTTCATTCAGTCTTCTAGACCTCAAGTACATTGGGCCAATCTAGTTTGGAATAAGTATAATATCCAGAACATTCTTTCATCATATGGTTGGGTGTGTTTGAGAATCACTTACGTGGGGGTAAAAACCCCTCTCAGAATCCATCAATCACATGATGATGGATTTTCATTTCTCTCAATTTTTTTAGGAAGTTTGCTCTAAAAATATTTTGTTCCCTTATGCTTCATCTGATTGGTCCACCTGGCTTCACACTGTCGGTGTGTGGACCCCTATCTCTACTGGCCTTGGTAATCTATGACCCACCAATTTCTGTGTGGTGGTCTATCATATTTAGGGTATGAGAAAATCTAAGATTTTTACAGATGCCACATCGTTGGCCTTCGCATTATCCCATCATATAATCTCGGACCTCCCTTACAGATTCTACAGCTCCAAAATCCTCTAGTGTAATGAAACGTTACTAAATTTATTTTCGTTTTACTGTACGTGTCTTAATTGCTGGATATATTTTTGGTCCACGTTTGGACTTTATTAGTTAACTGACTGTCGTTACTCAACGTTACTGTTTAATTTTTATTGTAAATTTGTTGTATTTTTAGTTACTCATATTTATTTACGTTGTATATTCTTAAAATTGATATAATTATACTATTATTATGTTATGTCTAAAGTTAGCCTAATAACTTAGAACTATGATACATTTAGGAATACCTTTAATGATATTTGCAAAGCTGAGGAAGAGATCTCGTATCATGAGAATATTCTCCAAAATTGAAAAATATCCTGGTGTATAGGTTAACAATCATTTTTTTATTATATACGAAAATAATTAATATAATATTTGAAAAATTGTTTGTATTAACATAATATAAATTGAAATGAAATTTGAGAAGGCTTTGGCTAAATTAAGGTCCAATTTTTGTTAACCAACCCCAAATTCTAAAGAATATTCTCTAATTAATAGTCTTTTACGTATTTATCCCTTGACCATTTGTTTTTTGGCTTTAGTGAATTTTGGGTATAGTTAATCAAAAAATGAAGAACACAAAATTAGTCCTCCAACATCCCTCTTATACTCAATACTTACAAAAATTTCAAAAAACTCAAAAATTTCAAAAACACTCCAAAAACCCACAAATCTTCTAAAAAACCTAAATCATTGAAGGATGGATTCAGGGGAAGAGAAACTTATTGAGGAGCATGGAACTCCAAACAAGGTAGTCTTTCTAACCAATCTTTTCAAAAAAAATCCTTTTTGGTAGATCTTCTATTTTTAGAAAGCTCGACCTGATCTCCCCCGTCGGTGGAGGCCTATTTAACCGTCTGAGAGGAATAAAAAACATAGTTGTTGTTGCATTAGGAACGTTTTGGTACCATAGGAATGTTGTTGTTGTTTTTGAAGAAATAGTTGTAGATTCGTGTTAGTCGATGCATTAGGAACGTTTTGGTACCATAGTTGTTGAATTTGGGTTGTTTTGTGAGTTTTGGGTTCGATTTCAGATCTAGGGTTGGGGGCTGCTGGAAGTGCAAAATCGCGAACAAACACCTCACAACCTGTGCAAAATGGCGAGGTGCTTTTTCGCGATTTTGCACTTCCAAGAATGGTGAAATTGCGAACACTGAGCTTGCAATTTCACCAAAATTGCGAGCAGCTAGTTCGCAATTTTGGTGAAATTGCAAGCTCCGTGTTCACAATTTTACAAAAACAGGAAATGCCCCTTTTTTGTTGTTTTGTCAAATTACGATGTTTTTATTCCCAAATTTATTAATGATTTTATTTGTTGTATTTCAGCATGCCTCGCACACAGCATACACTAATTCAATATTCAAGCTCGAGCAGTGATAACGAGCAGGAGGAGGTTGTGTCACGGTTATGGTCACGGTTCGTAAAACGTAGGCCTAGTGCTTCGAATCCGGCCCCTATTATATCCCATGAGTTTGGGACGCTGGATCAGCAATTTTGGAAGGTGAATCCGCATGTGCCTGCTCTATATCCAGACTACGCACAACACGAGGCATACATCGTTTTTGGAGGAGAGGTAAGTAATGATTGTTTTAAAGTACGTCATATGTTCTTTTGTATTATTTCTAATTTATTGATGTTTTATGTAGGCTCGTCGGCCGTCGCGGTGCTACTCTATGTACGGTACCCATCGTGCATGGGATCTTGCTGGGCAGAGCAAGGTCAGACAGCAGGTTATGATGTCTTGCTTCGGTCTCCTCACTGATGTCTTGGAGCGTTGGAGTACCAACGTACACCTTGTAGATGCTTTTCTTGAGAGGTGGCATTCGCAGACCAACAGCTTTCACTTTAGTTTCGGTGAGATGACAATGACGTTAGACGACGTCCACGTTATTACTGGTCTCCCGGTGACATGTGATGATTTTATTGTTCAGACATTTCCTAGTAATGGACAGCGTTTGGCATGGTATTCTAAGGCATTAGGTATACCTGAGGATGCACTTAGGTATGAGTTAGGGCGTAACAGGGGGGTAATGCTAGATTTGTTCGTTTACAGTTTTTACATGAGCAGTACATGCAGCCTTATTTTAAGGATGATACCATGTGTGATAGTATTGTAGAGTGTGTCACTAGGGGTTATCTACTGCACATGCTGGGTTGTTGTGTTTTGGTGAACAAGACGGGGAACAGTATATCGTTAGATTACCTGCAGTTTGTAGAGCATTATAGGGCGTCCATTAAATATAACTAGGGCCAACATATACTAGCTCAGCTGTACCACCATCTAGGAAAGTCGTCGCTGCACTCGACTTTAGGGATTGCAGGTTTTATTGCCTTGTTGGAGACGTGGATATACGATCACTTCACCCCCCCCCCCTATTTGACTACGCTCAACACTCTGTACGAGTCTTCTATGCCGACTATATGCCGATATGTACTGATACCGTTTCGTGCGGATGATTAGACTCGTATCAACATCCGACAGATACTGGTTTCGTTGACGGAGAACAATGTGAGTTACGATGATTTGTTACATTTGTTTCCATATCGTTAATTTATTATTACTTATAGTTTTTTAAAAATTATTAACTAACATATTACAGGTTTGGTTCATGCCTTACCGCACGAAGCGTGATCATTTCCCTTTCCAGGGTGTGGCTTTGATTGACCATACGCTGAAGGCGTTCGACATAGTTGAGGCGTACTATCCACTTCGGGTGGCTCGAAAGCTAGGGCACATTCAGGACATACCACCGGCGTTGCGGGCTGTTTTACCAGCAGATAGGAGGAGGCGTGTCAACACGCGCTTTTTGTGGGATGATGCCACATGGATAGGCTGGCAGTCACACGTTCGCGATTTTTCCAAATCATAGCGCTCGGCATTCGCAATTTGGCCACAATCAAACGTTCCCTATTTGCAATTTCGCCACTGTGCCGATATTTTGAAAATTTTCCCACTTTTTTGGATAAAATTGTAATTTTTTGGGGAACTTACAATTTAATTTTTTTATGCAACTTGTTTTTACAATAATGTTATGAAATGGAATTTTCAAAATAAATAAAACGTGGGAGTATCGATTACAAACCTAGGTGAAAGTAAAAAAAAGTATTCGTAAACACAACGAGATAAAACAAGTAATGCATAAACAAATTATTAGTCTTCACCCAAATCGAAGACACGTGGTGGCTCTTCGTGTGCGGTCGATGGTTGGGCGGGCTTGATTTGGTTATGTTTGTTTAATATCTTGTCGAGCAGTATTGCCCAACCGGTGACGACATCTTCCGTGCGAAACGAAAACCAGGCAGGATAAATTTCCGGAAGTGGTCCATTCAACACAACCTACACAAATAAAAGTAAGATAAATATTTGGTCACAAAAATAATATATAAAATTGAAACTTTCATTTGTATACTTACTTTCACGAAATGGTTACCGTGCACAAAACCTATACCAACTTCCATCTTAGGACACGATCGAGGAGGCACACCACGTAAAGTTTGATAAGTGTACGATTGGTGGAGTGAAATATGGTATACAATATATTGGTATCTAGTGGCTATCACTAAGCCTAAATCGGGTAACCTCATCCAATGCATAGTACCGGCACCATACAATTCAAAAACGTTCAACCTTCTAACTAGGTTATCTACACATTGTGAACCTTCAAACCGCGATATACCTCTCTCGGTCGAGAACCGACTTCAGTTTGACTACGAACGAACAATTGTTCTTCGACTTTTAGTCTAGCGGCCCGTGAATGACCATCCAAGTGCAAAAATGGTTCGTGGTTGTGTTTCCCGTTTAACACAACTAATTTCCAATAACCTGGTAGCTCTAAGACCGGACTCCCCCTTAAATAGAACGGACACCCGCATTTTTTCGATGAACATTCTCGGCGCTTCTTAACATACCCCGGTTTGAGGTTAGGTTTGTAAATCACGTGCCTCTCGCACCTAAAATATATCCTAGGAGTTTTCATGCTTTTGCTACCGTCTTCATTTTTACTACGGACCAAAATGAATCCTATTTTTATGCTTTCGGACTCGACCCAATCAATCAAATCAGCTTTGGTGTAAAAAGTGTTCGTACTAAAAACTTTCATGTAATCGGCCATCGAACATGGCGGTTGATCGGGTTCCTACATATGTGATTGATGCAATTATATGAAAACATACTTAAATCTAGTCGATCATTTAATTTGCAAAACAGGTCATTTTCGCGAAGACGGAACTCGATTTTTCTGCCAAATCGCGAGCAACCAATACGACAATTTCTCCAAATTGCGAGCAGTGTACTCGTGTATTTGACAAAATCACGTAGTGGCGGTTCGTCCGTTTGGCATTGGTGCGAAGGCAATGTTCGCAGATTTGGCAAAATCGCGAGCAACCCGTTCGTCCATTTGGTATTTTTGCGAGCAGGCCGTTCGCAATTTTACAAAACATTTCCAGCAAAAATGCGAACACTGGGTTCGCAGTTCGTCCATTCTATAGCGCAACCACCGCTATATTCGCACAGACACTTCAAAAACACGAAAAATACCTTATTTTGGGTTTGCAAATGGTTTGTCAACGGTTTTTCTTCCTCCGATGCAAAATCATCAAGGTTGTAGCTGAAACCTTCACTCCAATCACTCAAATCCATGGTTTTTTTTTAGAGTTTTTAGTTATTTTAGAGAGAGAAATCTTGAGGGAGAAGTGGAGAAAAGTTGGTTTCTCTTTAGAAACTTGGACTTATAAATGAAGGGTAAAACGCACATTTCGCATTGAAGAAAAACAAATATGAATTTGGGGTCTCATTATAGCCAAATGGGGTCCCAATATAGCCTTTCCCTTTTGAATTAGGTCCCCGGAAGGGCTATAAACATCAATGAATTCTTTGGCAACCATAACTTACTCTAAATCTTACCAATGGATTATTATGCAAGAATGTCCATCAATATAGACGGGCCAAGAAAACGTTAATGAGAATGAAGAAAGTATGAGCATACTCGTTATTCAAACTAAGGAATGAGGTATGATATTCTCCATTTATTTCCGATGGGAGTTTGCCTCCAGATAAAGCCATGGCTAATAAAATTGAATATAAGGCTCGTGGTTTCTTGGTATTAAGGGAAATTCTTTAGAAGAAATCTTTCAGCAGACCCCTCTTGCATTACTTAGGATTTGAAGAATCCTAAGTTGTGTTATCTGAACTGCATGATGGTGAAGGTTCTGCACACTATGGCTACAAAGCCTTAACCATGAGAGTCTTATTAGTAAGGTACTACTAGTCAACCATAATGACAGATGCTAAAGATATGGTAAACAAGTGTGATCCTTGCCAGAGATATGTCGTGTGCCAGCAATTCCTATGGAATCCATATCCGAACCGATACCCTTTGATAGATGGGGGTTGGATCTGGTTGGGCCACTTTCCTTGGCATCCGGTGGATGTTGAACAATCATTGTTGCTAGTGACTATTTCTCTAAGTGGATAGAGGTAGCTCCCTTAGCGTGAACCACTTCTAAGGAAATTATTATTCATTTTATATAATATATGTTTCAGATTTGGAGTTCCTTGAAAGATCACCATAGACAATAGGCCACAATTCAATAATAAAGACATGGAAATATTTTGCACCTCTAGAGATTCAACACTGCTTTTCTTCTCCTTTCCACCCTCAAGAAAATGGACAGGTTAAAGTTGCTAATCAGACAATCTTGTCCGGGCTGAAGAAAAATCTAGAGGAAGCTGCAGGAAAATGGCCAAGTTATCTACAAGAAGTATTGTGGGCTTACCGAACTACTCATCGGGCTGCTACACAATAATCTCATTTTTCCCTCGTTTATGGGATGGATGCAATCACTCTCACATAAGATACTTTACCATCTTACAAAATCCAGAACTATTCCAAACATGTAAATGATATGGTACTTAGGAATCAGTTGGATTTTATTGAAGAAAGAAGAGTTAAAACGCATCTAAGAACGACAGATTTGCTTCCAAAGTTAAAACAAGAGATTTTCAATTGGGGGACAAAGTCTTAAGAAAAGTCTTTTTACATACCAAGGGAAACTAGTTTGGCAAGCTGGCTTCAAATTGGGAAGGTCCTTATATGGTATGTGGGAAAGTCAAACCAGGAACATACAGACTTCAATACAAGGAGAGGAGAACACTAAAGCACCCATGGAACATTGAACATATCATGTTATATTGAGAATAGAACTTTTTTTGTAAATATTTACTTTTTGAATGTCAATGTAAATATTAGGGGGGCATACTCTTTCCTACCCTGGTGGCGCGGGGAGGTTCTAACAAGGTGTCCGAATTTTTTAATAATATGTTATGCCTTCTTCAAGAGTCTGGTGTAAAATTATTCTTGACTTAACTATAGTGTGAGATAGTCGGATAGTAAATACTTATTAAACACCCGGCTCAAACATCTTCGAGTTGATCAGATATGTTAGAAACTTGATCACATTTGTGATCGAAATCATTCAATACACTTACTTAACAGATCTGAAATATTGAAGGCTATTTAAACACTGACAATAAAGAGTTAAACAAAATTCACACAAAGGGAAATATAATATTAAAGTTTGATCGGAGTGGACCCGATCTATGGTTCACAGATGCCTTGACCATTCAAGGACTTTAAGTTTTAAGAAAAAATATTAAACAAACAATGTAACAAGATGCCTTGGCCATCCAAGGACTTTAGTTTTTCAACAAAAAACACACAACATAACAATACAACCTTAGGGCTTGTTCTCTTCGGTCTTTTCATCACCATCGTCTTTCTTTGGACTTTTGAGTTCAGCACTTGAACTCCCACCAACTCCTTCATTGTCCTCAGAATCTTCCCCACTTGAGTATTTGTGCTTATCACCATCAACCATCGTATGAAAAGGAAGGTTATCGTATTCCACAAATTTCCATAAATGACCAAGAGTCCTCTTAGGAAACGTCTCGTGGAATAATGAGACCATATCGAACTTGATTCCATCATCTCTTTTCTCCAAAGATTCCACCACTCCAGAGGCATATTTCTCTATTCCAGCAGCTATCTCTTCAATTTGCTTTTGTACTAGAGATGTATTCTCCTCTATCTTATTTTTAAGAAGAACCTCCAAGTTAACTTTGTATTTGGATAAAGTCTTGACAGTCTTATCTCTAGCTTCTAGTTGCTCTTTCAGAGCTTTTATTTCATTGGAGGAGGAAGTTTCAAGTCCGGAATACTTGGTCTGGAGATCTTTTTGAGCCTTTTCTGACTTGAACAATTTGGCAGATAAATCCTTTTTTCATTCTTCAAAGACTCTATGCACTGCTGAGAGGTAGAGAGACTATTCGTCAATCTTTGGTTTGCTGTGCTCAAGGAAATTATAGTAGTTGTTTGTTCTATTACCTGTCTTTCAAATTCAACTACCTGGCGAATATAACCTAAGAGAGCATGACTCAGGGTGTCTTGTTCACTTGATATCATATAAGTCTCGCCATTATGTGTTACATCATTAGATGAGTTTGCAGGACGATAAGGCCCCATAAAATCATCCTTGTCCAGATCATTAAAATACATATTAATGTTCTGAAATAAATCAAAAATTACCTCCTCATCAATAGTGGCTTGTTCAGAATAAAGGTTGGGTGGAATTTCTTCTTGAAGAGTAGGATCAGTAGGAATCAGAGGAGGAAGTTCAGAAGGACGCAAAATTATCTCTGATCCTAGAGTAAGTTTCTTTTTCTTTGTAGATTTTTCATCACTGTTTGCCTTGCGCTTTTTATCATTTTTGGTAATCTGTGGTGGATTGTCTGATCTACCAGCCTCTTTAAATGTAACTTCGACTGCCTCTAGTAGAGCAGCATTGATTCTGCCTTGATTCTCCGAACTGAACCCTTCGATAATTGGCTGAAGTAGGTCAGCTGTGGTTTTCTTCTTTCTCTTGTTCTTCATCTTGTCCAGATGGAGAGGGGCTTTGACCCTATAAGGCAGATAAAGCTTGGCTTCCTTAGCCTCAATCCTCTTCAGGATGACATCTGCAGGAGGACGAGTTGTCAGTTGTTCCCAAGTGAGGTCTCTTCTCCCTATAGTGTTCCACATGCGAGACCTTACAAGATTTCCTGAGGTAAAGTAGTTGTGGAATCCATTCTCCCATTTCTATGAAGCCCATTAGTTTAATTTAGCACAGGTGCTTTGGCTAGCCTCTAGATGGTCTGAGAACTTCTTCAAAAAATCTGAAAGGATACATATGTCAGTTCAGAAGAACCACATAGTATTTAAAAGACTAAGGGATACATACATAAACTTACTTATACTCTTCCAACATCTAGTCAGTTGGCTTGGATTAAAGTCAGCTTTTATCTTTTTCCCATTTTTCCCAGGCTCCGCTGATGAACATGAACTGTATCCTCCATGGTTTTCCGGACTTCAGTAAGTCATTTACCACCTTGTAGTCGTTCCTCATATTATAGTAGTAAAATGGGATGTGATGGTTGTTGCAGTGGCTCGCCACAACAGCGAATTGCTCCATCGGTAGTGGGATGTTTGACAATCTTGAAGCCATTATGCCAGCCATTAGAGTATACCATGCATTCAGACTCAGATGGCTTGGGCATAGCTTTACCAGGTGAAAGTACCTGACTATCTGGATCCAAAGGAAACCGGAGTCCCCAGTTCAGCACCTAGTGTACACCATTAGCTCGTAGGACTTGCAGTCCATTGGAGTCTTTGGGGTGATTGGGATTCTCACCTTAACAGAGTCGGGGAAGACCCACTTTGTTTGAATACGACCCAACTCCCCATTATGGGTGTACACGTAAGAAATGTTCTGGAGGGATATCAAGTACTTCACGCTAACCTTCTGGAAGTTTGGCCCCCACTTTACCCTCCAGACACTCCGGAAGTGACTCGGTATTGGGCAGACCCACCTTAACCTTGCCTTTCAGATCTGCTGTGGTGTCCTCACTCTAACCGGATGCCTCAAAAAGAGTATCTTCTATGCTATCCTCCATGGTTTCTTCCATTACAGTGGACAACTGTTTAGATGGCTTAGCTTCTGCCAAGGTATTTATCGTCTTCGAACTGGTAGGTTTCGAAGAGCTAGGGTGGATTTAGCTTTGGACTGACGAGTTATTCGGTGAGGGGTGGTCTTCTCAGTATACTTGTCCGCATCTGAACCCATGGCTATGAAAGACGAAGGTTTCCTAACACTGGAAACTGTCTTTTCTTTAGGGAGAGAGTTTTGAGACTCTTGGATAAAGGACCCTGATTGAAGAGGAGAAGGAGTTGGAACAAAGGGTAATTTTCTGACCTTAGATGTCTTGGATGACGATGAACCTTGGTCTGTGTTTGCTTGTGGTTGATTGATTTTTCACCAGGAGAGACAGAAAGACCAGCTACAATTCTCTCGTCTCTTGCAGTTTTTCTCTCATTCTCCAATTCAGACAAATTTAGCGAACCTCATTTTACCAGTGCGTTTCTGGTTGTGAACATAAATTACCCAGACACAATTTGAAAATATTACTAAGCTTTCTCTCTCTAGAAGTGTTTGTGTTTTTTAAGACAATGGAACAGTAAATTCGATTTATATATAACTGTTAAAAGGTATGAGGTTACCTAGGGGAAGACCAACCGATCAATAACCATGATTAAGAGCTATAAAGTATGGGAGTTATACCGTAAGTAACTTTCTAACCTCTTAGGTACGAGAATCTAGGAAAAAAACGGTTGAGAGGTCGAACCAAAACCTGACACGTATCCTACGTCGAAAAATGAGTCTTGAAATTTTTAACGGTAAAATCAGTCCCACAAAATTCCGATTGGCCTGTCTCTTAAAATTCTTTACAGACAAATTCGATCTCTTCGGTTTGGACACAGAAACAGATCGGAAGATTAGATTGGAAATGTGTTGATTTTTATTCTTGTGGATTAGCTCTTCCAAAAATTATTTGCAAGACCTAAATGGGCTACACTGATGAGGTCACATATTTTTGACACTATTACTTAAACCAATCAGAAGGGTAGTTCAGACCAAACCAGTATCATGAGATACCGAACAGGTAAATATCAGTGGAATGTGACTAAGGAAGGTGTTGGTCATTTCATGTCTTGGGCTAATGGGTTCTTAAACTTGACCCAAGCCCACAATCCAACCCGAAAGGCCTATGGGTCATTAATTAAGTATAAATACCCCAAGTACTTTCATTAATGAGGGTGATCAGAATTTAATACAAGCACACACCTTAATTATCTCACTATATTTCATCATAACCCTTAAATTCTCAAAATACTTTACCAAATTACCCTCAATCAGAAATAATCTATACCAACTAGCACTCATAAGATTCTTATTCAACTCTGCTGGTCGTACACCTAGAATGCGAGCATACGTCTGGCTCCGCTCAATCTCGTCATCAAACAATAAAACATCAAAAGCAATACATGTGATCGGTAGTCCAGTGATGATGTGGACGTCATCCACAGTCACAATCATCTCTCCGAACGAGAAATGAAATGAAAAAGTCTCCTCATGCCATCGCTCGATGAATGCCTCAACCAAATGCAGGTTGATATTCCAGCGGGAGAGTGGGTCGACGAGAAGGCCAAAGATAGTCTCTATCATCTTCGCGGTACCCTTCTCTGCTTTTTGAAGTCCCATTTGTGGAGACTATCATACATAGCGAAGCATCGCAAGGAGACCTTATCCTGCAATATGTATCAAACATGTAAGTGACTAATAAAATAATAAATCAATTCTACAATAAAGTTGGAGAATTAAAACTTACATCTCCGTGATAAACACTAAACGCCTCATGTAGGGCGTAATCGGGATAGAGAGCCGGGACATGTGGCATCACCGACAAGAACTCGGGATCCTCGGCCTCGGGTGCGCAAGGTGTGTCGGGTGCGTCATCTTTGTAACGTGCCTCAGGTGCCTCCAAAATGTAAGATGGTGCATGTGCGTGCGAGGATGAACCTGCACCATTGCTACCGGCAACACCCAAACCAATCTCATCATCAATTGGAGCATGACGACGGAGGCGTAATTTCGTTAGACTACCAACAGATTGTCCCTCGATGAAAGCAACCCCCATATGCTCAAGGGAAACATTAGCTTCCTCTGCCTCCAGCACTTCACGCGCCCGAGCTTTATCTTATTTAAACGAATTTTTCAAAGTAATTTTGATACGTCCCATCCTGTAAAAAACATAAAGTAAGAAATATTAGTGAAAACACACAAAAAATTGAAAGAGTTCCCGTCACATGCGAATATAATACTAAAACCATCGCATGCCACAGGGTGCGTTGCATGGTCGCATGCGACCAGGTAGGTTCATCAGTCGCAAGCGACCATAGCCCTTCCTGGTCGCACGATCGTGCGACGAGATACGTTCTGGTAGCACTAAAGTGCGACTAGATGCGACCGAGATCCAAATTCTTAGATCTATCCAAATAACACCATTTCCAACAAAATCAGAGACAAAAACACAGATCCTAATATGAGTAACAACAATACAACGCTAATCTAACAAAACAACACCTAAAATCATGCAAAAAATTCTACAGTTAAAATAAAAACCGAAATACCCTATTTTCTACTACTTATACACAATAAAAACTAAAAAAAAGACTATAGTTATTAGTTTGTATTTCTTACCTTAATGTTGTTGTGAGCTCAGATTCTTAAAAAAAAACAAATTTTGATATTATGTGGTAGTTAATGTTGGAGAGGTTTTTAGAAAAAAAAATGATGAAAGATTTATAAAATATTTTTATACCTAAATTTTCTGAGAGAAACAAATTTGTCTAGGTGAGAGATATATAAAGGGCATGGCTATAATGAGACCCCATTTGGCTATAATGAGACCCCAAATTCAGAATTTTTTTTTTCTTCAATGTGAAATGTCCATTTTACCCTTCACTTATAAGTCACAATTTTGAACCCAAAACAAACTTTTCTCCAACTACTCTCTAGAGATTTCTCTCTCTAAAACTACCTAAAATCTCTAAAAAATCATGGATTTGAGTGATTGGAGTGAAGGATTCAGCTGCAACCTTGATGATTTCGCATCGGAGGAAGAAGAGCCGTTGACGGACCATTTAGATACCCAAAATGAGGTATTTTTCGAAATTTTTCGAGTCAGTGCGAATATAGCGGTGGTACCGCTATATTTTTTATGAACTGCGAACTGGGGATTCGCAGTTCGTCCTTAATTGCGAACTGCCCGTTCGCGCAATCCCCAGATGGACGAACGGGCCATTCGCAAAAACGCCTGATGGACGAACGGCTCGTTCATGAAAAAGCCAAACCCACGAACGGGCTGTTCGCAATTAGGCTGAATTTTCGAGTTCGAAATTCGCAATGTTGCTGAATTTTCGAATTTGTAATTCGCAATTTTGTTGAATTTTCGAATATGAAATTCGCAAAAATGACCTGTTTTGGAATTTATATGATCATGTAGGTATAAATATGTTCTCATATAATTGCATGAATGAACTATGTAGGAACCCGGTCCACCGCCATGTTCGATGGCCGATTACACGAAAGTGTTTAGTACGGACACTTATTACACCAAAGCCGATTTGGTTGATTGGGTCGAGTCCGAAAGCATAAAGCTAGGATTCATTTTGGTCCGGAGTAAAACCGACGACGGTACAAAAAGCATGAAAACTCCTAGGATATATTTTAGGTGCGAGAGGCATGGGGTTTACAAACCTAACCCCAAACCGGGGTATGTTAAGAAGCGCCGAGAATGTTCATCGAAAAAATGCGGGTGTCCGTTCTACTTAAGAGGGAGTCCGGTCTCAGAGCTACCAGGTTATTGGAAAGTGGTTGTGCTAAACGGGAAACACAACCACGATCCATTTTTGCACTTGGACGGTCACTCTCGGGCCGCTAGACTAAAAGTCGAAGAACAATTGTTCGTTCGTAGTCAAACGGAAGTCGGTTCTCGACCGAGAGAGATATATCGCGGGTTGAAGATTAAAGACCCGCAAAATGTATCAGGCATGCGCACGATATACAACATGCGGCAAAAACATGATTTGGTTGATAAAGCGGGCAAGACCCAAATGCAATACTTGTTTGCTAAGTTAAAAGAACACGAGTACTATGTTTGGGAGCGAAGTTGTGAAGCAACGGACGAGATCCTCGAGTTGTTTTTTGCACACCCTAAAAGCATCGATTTCATGCGCACGTTTCCTCAAGTTCTTATAATGGATAGCACGTACAAGACTACAAGGTATAAGATGCCTTTACTTGAAATAGTGGGCCAAACTTCGACGAAGAAGACATTTTGTGTTGCTTTTGTTTTTTTGAGTTCCGAGAAACAAGAGAACTACACTTGGGGGTTGAGTGTTCTAAAGATGGTGTTGACGAACAACAAGTGCCCATTACCTAACATCATTGTCATCGATAGGGAGTTGGCTTTAATGAATGCTATCGACGATATATTTCCGGACGCAACTCATATGCTATGCACTTGGCATATTGGTAAGAACGTCACCTCTTACGCTAGAAAAGTTTTACCGAATGTGGAAATGGCCGATGAGTTCGGGGAATATTACCAAAGGGTAGCCTATTCGGCCACGCTCGAAGACTATAACAAAAACCTTGCCGATATGCACCACACGTTCGCATTTTGTCCATTGGCTATCGACTACGTTATGAAGCAATGGATTGACGAATATGGACACAAATTCCTCAACATTCACACGAACAAATTTAAACATTTGGCAACCAAACTAGCAACCGGTGAGTTATATTTCCATCTTCACCCATTTTTTTTTAAATATAAAGTGTTAGAAATCTAATGTATTTTATCTCATATTGTAGGGCGGAGAGTGCTCACTCTAGCCTCAAGCGGGCAATTGGTAGTAGTCTATGCACGTTCGAACAATTTTGGAAACATGTTCATGTGCACCTATCCGCTCAACACTCTAACATTTTCGAGTCATTCGAGCGTAGTAGGTATCGTCCAAGAAACTCAACTAGGGGGCCTAACAAAACCATCTACAAGGATGTCAAAGGTGAGCTTTCATCTCAAGCCATAGAACTAATAGAGGAAAATCTCGCAAAGTCCTTGAAAATATGGTTCACACCCGGAGTGTGTGGGTGTGTTATTAGGACAACTCATAATTTACCATGTGCATGCGAATTAGCTTTGATTTATAAAGAAGGAAGGGCGGTTAGAAAAGATGAGTGTGATGTCTATTGGAGTACGTTAAGGATCAAACCTAATGAGGAGTTTGATACCGAAGACGAGCTCACTAGAAAAATCTCCTTAATAGGTAGCACCATCCGCGGTTACGGGCAACACATCCAAGACCACATTATAAATAGGATGATGCAAATCCTAGATCCCGCTAGAAGTCATGTTTTGGAACCTAAGGAGCCGGTTGTTACTAAGGGTAGGAAAAAAGCCGGTCGGGACAAATCAACTCAACGGGACCCTAGCGAGTGGGAATACGATGGAAGTCTAGGCGCTAGCACTCCCGGCACGATAGGTAGCACGGCTACATTTCTACCGCAAAAAAACAAGACGAAAGAAAAAGCGAAAACCAAGGCTCAACCGAAGAAAGATAAAGTGCCTCGACCGAAAAAATCATCAAAGGGAAAAGATTTTAGCGGGTACGAGAGTTGGTTTCCTAGCTATTTTCATGACTACATTTCTAGCGTCGAAGACGTCTCTCCCGACGGTAATTGCGGATTCTGAGCCGTTGCTTTGACGGTATACGGTAAATCCGATTCATGGGACCAAGTTAGACGGGATTTGATCGGCGAATTGCAAAACGAACGTGAGCTATGGGAGAGAGTGTTTGATGGATCACAAAGTGTAGATAACCTTGTGAGAAGGTTGAACGTTTTCGAATTGTATGGTGCCGGTACTAGGCATTGGATGACGTTACCCGATTTAGGGTTAGTGATAGCCACTAGATACCAATGTATCGTATACCACATTTCACTCCACCAATCGTACACTTATCTACCGCTACGTGGTGTGCCTCCTCGATCATGTCCTAACCTCGAAATTGGTATAGGTTTCGTTCATGGTAACCATTTCGTCAAAGTAAGTTTACTACAGTGTGTTTCAATGTTTTATATTATTTTCGTGACCAAATATTTATCTACCTTTTATTTGTGTAGGTTGTGTTGGATGGACCACTTCCGGAAATATATCCTACTTGGTTTCCGTTTCGTACGGATCATGAAGTGACCGGTTGGGCAATACCGCTCGACAAGAGATTGAACAAACATAACCAAATAAAGCCCGCGCAACCATCGACCGCACACGAAGAGCCAACTTCGATTTGAATGAAGACTAATAATTTTATTATGCATTACGTGTTTAACCGAACTCCGTTGTGTCTACGAATATTTTTAGAACTTTCACTTTGGTTTGTAATCGATACTCCCACGTTTTATTTATTTTTAAAATTCCATTACTTATAATTGTTGTAATAACAAGTTGCACACCACAAATAAATTGCTAGTTCCCCATAAAATTACAATTTTATCCAAAAAAGTGTGAAATTTTTTTAAATTTCGGCCCAGTGCCGGATTTGCGAACGTTGTACGCGTGATTTGGCCCAAATTGCGAACTCCCACCACTACGATTTAGCAAAATCGCGAAGTGTGGGTTCGCAATTTTGCCCAATTTCATGGGCCTGCATTCACAAATCCGGCGTTTTACAAGCACCTGAGTTCGCAATACCCTCTGGAAATTTTGTTTTTTCAACTTTTTGTGACCTTAACGACTCCAAAACTGATATTTCCTTTTACCAACATCAAACATTAGTCAAGTGGCCCTAATGATTAGAATTTTGCGGAAAAAAAAAACTCAAAAAAGTTAAAAAAAACGACATCGAAGTAGCCTAAAATGGTCACATTTTGTGACTTTAACGACTCCAAAACTGATTTTTCTTTTTACCAACATCAAACATTAGTCAAGTGGCCCTAATGATTAGAATTTTGCGGGAAAAAAAACTCAAAAAAGTTAAAAAAAAACGACATCGAAGTAGCCTAAAATGGTCACATTTTGTGACCTTCCCGACTCAGAAACTGATTTTTCTTTTTACCAACATCAAACATTAGTCAAGTGGCCCTAATGATTAGAATTTTTTGGGAAAAAAAATTCAAAAAAGTTAAAAAAAAACGACATCGAAGTAGCCTAAAATGGTCACATTTTGTGACCTTTCCGACTCAAAAACTAATTTTTTTTTAAACTGAATTTTTTTAAAACCTTCAATATTAATTGTGATTTGAGGTATAAGATAAGATATATGAACCGACTAAAAACTACTTAAAATTAGGATAGCGTTGTCAGACATGTAAGGATAACGTAATCTGGATGGGCGACTAATGTGGTGACACATAATATATACAAAAATACACACATATAGAAGTTAATTATTACAACCCACGTTGTTTAAATCAGGGTCTCATTATAGCGAAAAACAACATTGCATTCGAAATAGTATGAATTGAGCTATAATGAGACCTCATCCAAATACTAAACGCCCACCAAAATTGACTCGCCTCCTATAAAATGGGACATAAAATCTAACAAAATACAACACTTTTGCAACCTACCGCAGGAACGAAAATTTAAAACTCGTTAACGTTTACGTATGGAGTTTACGGCGGACGAAGATTACCACATGCTTCGAGCTGTGAAGATTGCACGCGAGATACTGGGGGAAGATACAAGCGATCAGTTTTTCGAGCGTGTCCTATGTACGATGTATATGAACTACGGTCGTTTCGGTACAAGAGGTGTCGTTATACGTACTCGTGAGCAGATCAAAAGCAGATACAATTTTTGCAAGCCAATACAGTATTTGTGTTTCTTGCCATCGCTTATTAAGCGAGAAGCAGCCTCTGTTTGGAACCTAACCTTGATAGACTACATCACAAGGGATATGGTAGCATTTCTAGAGGACAAAATAATTGCAAGAGGTGAAGTGGATGATGTGGAATACAAACTTAGACACGACTACGACTAAGCCTTCCACTTATGCAGTGTTACGTATTACTGTCTGTTGTTTGAAGTTGCCAATTTTCTTATCAGTTGTTGTTTGTAGTTGTGATTTTCGTATTACTGTTTGTTGTTTGAATTGTCAATTTTCTTATCAGTTGTTGTTTGAAGTTATTATTTTCGTATTACTGGTTGTTATTTTTAAGGTGTGACTTTTTTATTAGTTGTTGTTTGAAGTAGTGGGTACCAAATAATGTCTACAAAACTAGGTAATGAAAACTTTAACAAGTTATAGCATTAAGTAAAACAAACAGACAATACAGACACTACCAGATGGAAACTATTAAAAACATATCACAATGCTCAATCGTCGAAGTCGTATCCCAAGTTTTCGTCAGACTGAATCCCCTCTTCCCTCTCAGTAATCCTATTCTCAAGATACGCTACCATATCCTTCGTGATGTAGTCTACCACGGTCATGTTCCAGACGGTAGCTGTTTCTTGCTTAATTTTAAAAGGTAGAAACAACAAACGATCCATTGGTTTGCAAAAAATGTATCTCTCCTTGATTTGGTCACAGTTACGCACGACAATACCTTCAGTTCCTAAACGCCCGTAGTTGTAGTACATATTACACAAGACCAACTCGAAAAACGCTTCGCTACTATCTTCTCCCAATTCTCGGTGGGCGAGTTTCACTGCCTCGAGCAAATGGTAATCTTCATTAGGGGTAAACTCCATTGGTTAAATTGTTACTGTTCGAATAGTGCTTCACGTCTATTTATAGGGTCGTGGTTGTTTGGGCGGGAACTACATTTAAAGCAGATATTTTTGGCGGCAACATTTTTAGGTGTCTCGTTATAGCGGAAAACCTGGTGATGGAATTTTTGTTATAATGAGACCCCTGCTATTATTGCACTGAAAAGTTATTGTACTTTTTTAAATATTAGGTGTTGCATACTCATTCGTCCGTTTGGATTGCGGTATCCTTTTCTTACATGTGTTGTTTATCAATAGGCCAACTTGGATAACGTTATCTTAACCATAAAAGTGGTACATAAAGACGTAATTTTAGGCACAACAAATAATATCCAATATACGAATTGCAAAAAATGTTCTTCTGATTTGATTTTGTGGGTGTTTGTGGTGGTCAGAGTTAAATGTTACTGCTAAGTAAAAGGAAGTAGATTCAACCTAATTTATTGGTTGCACGATATAATATTAACCTAAGACGTTTTTGTTTTAAAATAGATAACAAAACTTATTGGTTGCAGGATAACAACAGTACATACAAAAATCTAAACAGACATTAGTTCATCAGAATATTATAATATTGTATGGAAACATATGGAGGGAATGGAGTGAAGGTTTCCCGCTAAAAAGAGATTTGAGCGGGAACAAAGACAACATTTCCCGCTAACAAATTTTGAGTTGAACCACCCAGTTCGAGTTTATAAATACTACCATCAGACTAAGAAACTAAACATTTAAGGTATAACAATGTGTGATTCGGGCTGGAACGTAGACGAAGATGCAAGCCTCCTAAACGCATTTGACATCGTGAGGGGTGCAATAGAAGATGAGGTTCCTGGCTTCATCGATGCGGTCTTGTGCAGAATGTTCTTCAACCACGGTAGGGAGGATTCCTGCCCAGGATGTATGATGCCTCGACCACGCACACGCGAAGAAGTGTCCGAAAGGTTAGCTTACCTTAAAACAGTGACTTTACAAATCGAGTCACTTCCTTGGGAAGTCCAAACCAACCTCCGAAAGCGATTCGACATTGGATCGCAAATTACAATCACGCCGGAGATGGTGTCGTATGCGACACAGTTGGAAGAGCAACAAATAGCTGACGCAATAGCGAGCGCCGTTGAAACGTATTCAACTCCCGAAGGAAGTAGTGATTCAGATGGGTATGGAATGAACTATCCGACTCCGTAGAACTAAGTGTGCAATGCTGACTGAGGGTTAGTTTGTCTACCGTTTGCTTTAATTTAGTTGCTTATGTATTTTTAATCACGCAATGCTTTTGGTTTATGTGTGTAATTTCCTTATGTATTTTATATTATGGGAGAATTCTAGGTGTTATTGTTTAAGTGTTGTTGTTTTTAAGATACACATCATATAAGCGAAATGAACAACTTAAGCAAAACTAAATCAGAAAAATAAGGTAGTATCAACTTATCCGAACAAAAGCGACAAATAAAGAACCAAAATCAATTCCATACAACCATGTAAACCAAAGCAACAACTAAAGCAAAGCAAAAAAATAATGTAGTATCAAACAACCGGCCTGCTAGTCATATAATACAAATGCACTCAAACTCAATCCAACTGGCGGTACTGGACCCCTAAAAGGTGACACTCCTGTACCTCCCGACGCAAGTCCTCCACACTCATCGACTCCGCTCTAGAATGAACATCAGTAACACGATCGGAGAGGTGATACAGTCGTGCCTGATATGTCATCGCACTAGGGGGCTCTGGAACATGCAAAGCAGATGGAGCAAGAATACTAGGATCAAGCAGAACGTACCATAGGTGGTCACTGATCCATACATCGTACGTCGTGGTCGTGCCAGGACCGCCTAAAATGTACCTGTCACCGCGAATCCTCCGGTCAACAACGTGTGACCACCATGATATCCACGTGGCCTCATCCCACGTGAAGTGCGTGTTCACACGCTTTCTCCTATGTACGGGTACAATAGTCCGCAGCGCCGGTGGTATGTCCTGAACGTGCCCTAGCTGTCGAGCCACCCGAAGCGGATAGTACGCCTCAACTACGTCGAACGCCTTCAGCGTGTGGTCAATCCAAGCCACATCCTGAGAAGGGAAATGAGAACGATGATGCTCGTAAGGCATGAACCAAACCTGTGTCATATGAAAATGTTAGTTAATAATCTTCCAAAAATGAAAGTAATAATAAATTAAAGCTATGGAAAGAAATATAACAAATCATTGTAACTCACATGGTTCGCCGTCAACGAAATCAGTCCCTGTCGAATGTTAATCCGAGTCTCATCATCCGCACGAAACGGCGTCGATACATATCGGCACATGGTCGGCATAGAAAAGTCGTAGGCCGTGTTAATCGTAGGCACAGAAGTGGAGAAGTGATCGTATATCCACGCCTCCAACAAGGCAATACAACCCGTAATCCCTAAAGTCGTGTGCAGCGACGACTTCCCTAGGTGGTGGTACAGCTGAGCTAGTATATGCTGTCCCCAGTTATATCTAACGGAGGAGGTATAATACTCTACAAACTGGAGGTAATCTAAAGATATACTATTCCCCGTCTTGTTCACTAGAACACAACAACCCAACATATGCAGCAGATAACCCCTAGTGGCGCACTTTACATCACTATCAGACATGTTCTCATCTTTATATCTACGTACCATGTAATGCTCGCGTAAAAACTGTAAACGAACAGATCTACCATTACCCCCCCCCCCCCTGTTACGCCCTAACTCATACCTAAGGTCATCCAAATCTATGCCTAATGCACTAGAATACCAAGCCTCACGCTGTCCATTACTAGGAAAAGACTGAACTACGAAATCATCACCTGTGACTGGGAGACCAGTGATGACGTGGACGTCGTCTAGCGTAACCGTCATCTCACCGAAGATAAAGTGAAAGATGTTCGTCTCCGAATGCCACCTCTCCAGGAAAGCATCTACAAGATGAACGTTGGTATTCCAACGCTCCAACGCATCTACCAGTGGGCCGAAACAAGTCATCATAACCTGCTCCCTTACCCTGTGCTGCCCAGCAAGACCCCACGCACGGTGGGTACCGTACATAGAGTAGCACCGCGAGTACCGGCGAGACTACATAAGACATAAACAACTTAGAAATAATACAAAAGAACATATAAACGTACTTTAAAACACATCATTACTTACCTCTCCAGCAAAGACGTGGTAAGCCTCGTGCTGTGCATACTCTGGATATAGACCAGGTACGTGAGGGTTCACCCTCCGAAATAACAGGTCGAATGTAGCAAACCCCTGGGATAGAACGGGGGCCGGAGTGGAAGCGCTAGGCCTACGCCTAACCGACTGTGACCGTGACACAAGCTCAGAGTGCTCTCCATCATCGCTCGAGCATGCTGAATGTCGAACTGGTGTCTCATATTTGCGAGGCATGCGGAAATACAACATATAAATTGTTAATAAATATGGGATACAAACTATTTCGCAAAACAAAAAAAATACAAAAAACTCTATAAATTGAGAAATTGCGAACGCCCAGTTCGCAATTTCTCAAATTCCGAACGCCCAGTTCGCAATTTCTCAAATTCCGAAATTGCAGAAATTGGCAATTTGCGAACTAGGCCTTCGCAGCCCGTGCAAAATTGCGAACGGGTCGTTCGCGATTTTGCACGGGTTGCGAAGGTCCAGTTCGCAAATCGCGATTTCCAGAACCTTCACCCCCAATTCCCAAAATCGAACCCAAATCCCCAAAACCCAACCCCAATTCATCATGCATGGTACCAAAACGATCCTACTGAATCGACTAACACGAATCTGAAGTTTTTTTTCAAAAAAAACGACTAAATATACATGAAAATCCGACTTTTTATCAAGAACACTAAACTCTAAAAATCACTAAAAATACTAAACTAAAATGCATAAAAATTACATGGATATGTAAAGGATTCGTACCTTAAGCTGTTTGTGATGTTGGATTTGATAAAACTTGTTGTTTTGATTTCGAGTTTTTTGGTGAGTTTGAGAGAGAGTAGAGAGAGAAGAGAGAAAAGAGAGAAAAGAGAGAAAATAGAGAAAATGGGCTGAAAATAAGGGTTTTATATCAGGGATAAATTTGTCTTTTTTCGGGTCTCATTATAGCCAAATAGGATCTCATTATAGAGGGGTCTCATTATAGCCAAATGGGATCTCATTTTAGCCTTACCATATATAAAATGGATGAAGAACCCAGAGTGTAAAATCTATGAAAATGCCTAGGCCTGCCCATTTGGGAATTATATAAAAGATATACAGAAAACGCCAATAAAGTGCATCTTCCACTTAAATACTGGCATTAAGCCCAGGCAAAAGGCGGCAACGGTCGAATTAGAGAGAGAGGGAGAGAGATGAGGAAGAGAAATGGAAGAAGTGAAGCAGCAAAAAACCTAGATCCAGATCGAAATCCAGTGCCCACGCCAGCACCAGAAGCAGTACAAGGAGACGACAAAGAGGAGAAAACAGGTTTCAACGCTTGCTATCTTTTGACCTCTCTCAATCCTCGTCACAAGCGTCGCACCTACATCGGGTAATTCCTATGTCTTCTCCTCTCCATTTTCAATCTTTACGATCTTCGCTAGGCCTTGTTTTGATGACGTGTGTCAAATTGAACAGATTCACGGTGAACCCACGGCGTCGAATCAGGCAGCATAACGGCGAGATCTCAAGTGGTGCCTGGCGGACTAAGAGAGCCCGCCCTTGGGAGATGGTTTTGTGCATTTATGGTTTCCCTACCAATGTCGCTGCTCTTCAGGTCCTTCTTTTTATCTCATTTCACTCCCAGACCCAAACCTATTTTTTTTTTATCATACTAAATATATTTTAGGTTTATACTATTGAATCTGTTTATGTATGGAATTGAATACAATGTCCATTCTGACTTATGAATTCTGCGTTTGAACTAGTATCGTTTCCTGCTTTTTCTCATGTAGAATCTCGCAAGTCTTGTTCGGTACATTTTTCTTATACTATTTGAACTAGCTTTGTTAGATTACGATTCATTCTTTTCTTGTTGACACACAAGGATGTACACTAACCTAACTCTAATACCACAAAAGAGGAACAAAATTAGGGGAGCATTATGCTAATCCATACATATTGTCCTTGATACATATTTTTACGAAAAAAGCCAGATTATTTCTCTCTCACGCACGCTCGCACACACATATATGTCTATATTTAAAGGTTGTGGATTTAATTGGTAGTCGTTGGGCGTGATATGTACTGAATTGGTGTGTTGGATTAACAATTGCAAGTCCATACTAGTTGTCCCTCGTTATCTTGCATTTTGGTTGATGGGGTTATGTACTGATTGCTGGGTTGAATTAACATTTGCAGTTTGAGTGGGCGTGGCAGCACCCAATGGAATCACTTGCTGTCAGACAAGCAGCTGCTACTTTTAAGTCCTTCCAAGGAGTTGCAAATAAGATCAAACTTGCATATACTATGCTCACCCTCCCTTCTTGGCAGAGGTATGTTCTTTCTTTTTATAAAGAACACTACTCTTTCGACTCAGTGGTCTAAGAAGTAATCTTTGTTTGTGTCTGTATATCCAGTTTGAACATTACGGTAAACTTTTTCTCAACAAAGTACACACAGTTTGTTGCTTGTTGCCCGGACTTGCCTGAACATATGAAAGTCCAAGTATGCTGCATGGACGAGCTTCCATTGTATACTGAAACAGATCAAGAGAGTATGTCTGAAGATGAAGATAGCTTTGAAAAGAATGAAATTGGTAACACCAGTAAAACTGCACAAGAAATAGAGATTAATGATGAGATTCATAATAAACAATATGAAAGTTTTGAGGAATACGGCAACAGACAGCTTCATGACTTGCCTACTGAACAGGAAGATTTGCCAAAACAATTTGGCTTTGCTGCTTCACAGATAAGAACTGACGAGTCAAGCTTGTGTTTAGAAGTGGCTAATGAAGAGCCAGTATCGGTTACAGTTGTTGATCAGAGTATTCCCCCGATGGAGAGGCCAAATGGAAATGAATTTGTTATCATGGGAGATGCTGATCAGGACTGCATTACTGGTTTGATTGAAAACCAGTTCACGACCATGATGAGTACTAACGCTGAAGATCAGTCTGTTAGGTCTCAGGAAATTGAGGTCATAGATCTATTGACCCCTTCCCCTGGCTGCCGAGTCGGTTATGAAAGCAAGAAGAATAGAAGAAGAGTTCCTTCTCTTTATCCTGAGGTCATTGACCTGACTATGTCTCCCAATTTTGTTCAATTGTAATGTGTTCGAAATGTTACTGATCAATAATAAGTTAACATTTATGTAAACATCGTGCTATACATTCAAATAAAAATGAATGTTATACTTCCCTACTTTTAACACCAGTAAAACTGCACAAGAAATAGAGATTAATGATGAGATTCATAATAAACAATATGAAAGTTTTGAGGAATACGGCAACAGACAGCTTCATGACTTGCCTACTGAACAGGAAGATTTGCCAATTTTGTTCAATTGTAATGTGTTCGAAATGTTACTGATCAATAATAAGTTAACATTTATGTAAACATCGTGCTATACATTCAAATAAAAATGAATGTTATACTTCCCTACTTTTAACACCAGTAAAACTGCACAAGAAATAGAGATTAATGATGAGATTCATAATAAACAATATGAAAGTTTTGAGGAATACGGCAACAGACAGCTTCATGACTTGCCTACTGAACAGGAAGATTTGCCAAAACAATTTGGCTTTGCTTCTTCACAGATAAGAACTGACGAGTCAAGCTTGTGTTTAGAAGAGGCTAATGAAGAGCCAGTATCGGTTACAGTTGTTGATCAGAGTATTCCCCCGATGGAGAGGCCAAATGGAAATGAATTTGTTATCATGGGAGATGCTGATCAGGACTGCATTACTGGTTCGATTGAAAACCAGTTCACGACCATGATGAGTACTAACGCTGAAGATCTGTCTGTTAGGTCTCAGGAAATTGAGGTCATAGATCTATTGACCCCTTCCCCTGGCTGCCGAGTCGGTTATGAAAGCAAGAAGAATAGAAGAAGAGTTCCTTCTCTTTATCCTGAGCTCATTGACCTGACTATGTCTCCCAATTTTGTTCAATTGTAATGTGTTCGAAATGTTACTGATCAATAATAAGTTAACATTTATGTAAACATCGTGCTATACATTCAAATAAAAATGAATGTTATACTTCCCTGCTTTTAACAGTAGATTATTCATCATCTTCGCGATGTCCTGATAGCACATAGCTGTTCGGTTCGGTTCTCTTAACACATAGGTGTTGGGTTCGGTTTTCTTAACACATATGCTACAATGGATTAACTATTGTCGTAATATTTTAGCGAACAATTCAGAAAATGCGGAACGCACGTTTCTAAAGATATATTGTGATTAGCGAAGGGGTCAAGGCTGATTAGCAAAAGGGTCAAGGAGCGTAGCCTTGGGCTCCATAGGGGGGCAGCTGGCTCGAGTTCATAAGATTTTTTATCTAATTTTATTCGATTGGAATTTTGGAGATATTTAACAAGAATTCAAAGATTATCCTGCAAATCAAATACGATTCCCTATACAGACATATAGATAAAATTAGGAATTCTTGGATGGATTAGAAGCTCTCTCATTCCATGTATATCATGTGAAAACAGATTTATATCGGAATACATAGATTGTACATCAACACAAAAAGGAAATTAAACAAACACCAATAAAGTATATAGGTCACTACTGCCTGCAAAAATGTACAAGGTGACTAATAACAAAAGAGTTTAAAACTGCTATTCTTCCTCAATACTATAAATATGTCTATCAAGACATCTTCTGTTGAAGTTGCTACTGATACTGTTGTTGGCCATCTTCTTCCGGCTGCTTTAACTGGTTTTCTTTTTCGTACTGCCAAAGCCAAACTATATCTTGGAGAGCAGGCCTTAAATCTTCTTTGATAAACTTCTGATACTCTGATGTATCTCCATCAGACTTCATCTCAACCAAATGCAATGCCTGGGTCACTTTAAATATTTCCACATCAATGGACAATAACCCCTTTCTACCCTCCTTTAGACCTTCCAGTTTGAACAAACCAGCATCTCTTTTCCTTATCTGAAGCTTCAAACGTTTAGCTGCCTCTTCCAGCTTAGCGATGATCGCCGAAGCAGGTTGTCGAGACGTAAACCTTACTTCTCGGTTATGATAATCTTCCTCGAAGAACCCAGATAAGTCAAATCCGGCAGAAAAAGATATAATATCAAAAGCATTCAAGTTTGCAGGCTGGACCAGCTCGCTGTTGGCAGAAGTGCTTGCATCTGAGAAGTTTGCATTCTTGCTTTCTGTTAAATGCTTGGAATTCAATCCTTTTCTGAACCAAGGACTTTCCTTAATCTTAACTATGGAAATTCTGGTACTGGGGTTTGGGTCCAATATCTTAAACAATAGCCTGCGTGCTTCTGGAGGGAACCAACTAGGGCACCTGAACTCTCCTCTGGCGATTTTTCTGTACAGCTCCATCAAGTTTGCATCATTAAATGGGAGATACCCCGCCAACAGGACATATAAGACCACACCACAAGACCAAATATCAGCTTTTGCCCCGTCATAGCCTTTCCTACTAATTACTTCAGGAGCAACATATGCAGGAGTACCACAGGTTGTATGGAGTAAGCCATCCTGTCGCTTACAATTGGCAAGAGCACTCAGCCCAAAATCAGATATTTTCAAATTCTCATTTTCATCTAATAATAGGTTCTCTGGCTTTATATCTCGATGATAGACTCCCCGGCAGTGGCAAAAGTCAACCGCGTTGATCAGCTGATAGAAGTACTTCCATGCAATATCTTCCCTTAGCTTCCCTCTAGCGACCTTGTTAAAGAGCTCCCCACCTTTACAATATTCCAGGATAAAGTAGATCTTAGTTTTGGTTGCCAGGACCTCATATAGCTGTACAACATTTGGGTATCTAGCAAGTCTCATTACAGATATCTCTCGCTTGATCTGCTCAGTGAGCCCAACCTTTAGTAGCTTCTCCTTGTCAATCACCTTAATTGCCACACTTTGGTTAGTACTTATACTTCTCGCATAGTAAACCTTTGCAAAAGTTCCTTGGCCAAGAAACCTCCCCGTTTCATATCTTTGAGTTAACACTTTTGGTTTATTTTCCATCCTAATCTAAAAAACTTAGTACTGGATAACAACCTACTTCTTCCTGCTAACACAAAGTTGTATTAGATTCCCAAAGCAGGACTTAAAATTGCAAGACCATCTCGGACATCATCGCAAAGCTCATGCATTAACAAAATAGATCCGATATATATCCTAAGAGACCTAAAACTCATCCGTCTCGAAGGAAAGAACAAACTGTGACCTAGTAATCCAGTCTCGTCGAGAATGAAAATGGTTGCGTCTTGAGACCTCACAACTTCTTCGATTTCAACAATGGGTTGCTCCACGTTCTGGCACATCCTTCAGCATTCTCTGGGTTTTGTCTGATCCCAAAAGATTAGCTAGAGTATGTTGAAAGGTACAGAAGGAAAAACTTTCCACACATTAAAGAGGTATATTAAACCTGAAATAAATAAACAGGCTCTTTAGCCAGTGGAACATCATCATAACTACAAGTAACAGGATATAGCATAGGCATGTATAGAGAGTAGCTTGTCATATGTAATTGTAGATACGCTGCATTCAAATATAGATATGCTGTGGTATTAAAAGTTTAAAACTACTAATCTATAGCCATGGGTAGATTGTATATCCCCCCTCCCATCCTCATTATAGCAAAAGTAAGTTCTTTGCTAATGCTGCTAGTCAGCCAGCTTTACACACAAAACCAATATTGATGGCGGTAAATGAAGAAACAACAAAAATGAATCTCACCCAAGTCTTTAATTTTGAGCAAACAAAACAATACAGAAACAAATGAATGAATGAGGAAATCAATCATCGTCTTACGAATTGCATAAAATTTCAGATCAAGTTCATCATGCCTGCAAAATTCGAATTATTAAACCAAACACCGTATGCAACAGCGAAAACAATCATAAATAAGATTCTAACCTTCATCATCATCAACCTTATCAATTCAAACAATAAGTAACTAAGGATAGATCGCATATGAAAATGAGGAATCGACAACGAAAAGTGAGTTTGAATTTGAAAAGGGAATTAGAAATTCTTTGATCGGAATCGGACATTTGCATTTACCTTGTTGAATGATATATTCCAGCGATGAACGGAAATGACGAGGAGGAAGCAATTGTAGCTTCTCTCGCTCGTTGGCTGGTCCTTTCTCTTTTGGTCTCTCTCTGATTGAAGGAATGTCTGTATATGTATGGCTCACGTTCCATAGGACTGGGCCGCTCTTATTATTCAAATTATATACTTTGATGCGACCTATAGATCCATACCACCACAACTGTTTGTGGACCGATAGATGAATGAGTAGTCCTGTATTTTAAAATTTTGAGTGTTTTTTTATGATAAATTAAATTAAATCAAATTAAATCAAATTAAAATTTTAGATTACACAAAGTCAATTTAATAAATATAAGCTGGATAAAAAGAATGTCCAAAATTATGAACCATACCGACTTGATAAACGAAATATGTCGAGGCCCATTGGCATTCTAGAATGTATTGATCTAGACACCTCGTTGTTTGCATAGTAATCAGGCTTTACTTAGTTTACTGTTTAGTTTTGTACTAACTTATTTTATAGGTTTAAGCTGACGTCTGTGCATAATTAAGACGTGCAACTTTTTCTAATTTGACCTTTTATTAAGAAATTCATGTTTAGTTACATTGGGTTAATGCAGCAATTAGTGTTTTTTTTTGTTTTTTTTATCCTTTTTCAGTGAATTGAAAAGTTTTATCCTGTTATAACATAAGTATTTTATTTTGTAATATGTTATTAGATATATTTTTAAATATTTTTACAATTTTTTTTTAATGATAGTTACTCTCTAATATCTATTTTATAACTGGTCTGGTTTAGAATCTATCCTAGTTGGTCTGGTTTCACATCTATCATAATTGGTCTGGTTTCGCATCTATCATGATTGTTTTAGTTTAAAATCTATCATAGTTAGTCTGGAATGGATCATGATTGTTTTAGTTTAAAATCTATCATAGTTAGTCTCGTTTAGAATATATCATAATTGGTCTGGTTTAGCATCTATTATAATTGGCGTAGATTAATATCTTTCATAATTGGCCATAATTTGGCATGGTTAAGCATCTATCATAGTTGATATCAACAAATTTCGGCTTAACTCTTTCTCCCAAATTACAAAACCTAGAAATCCGTTTCAAAATGGCCCCAAAGGTAGCAGAGAAGAAACTTGCCGAGAAGAAGCCCGCCGACGACAAGAAAACCTCAGTGGCCGAAAAGATCCCCAAAGCCGACAAAAAGCTTCCCAAGGAAAGTGCCGACAAGAAAAAGAAGAGGTCGAAGAAGAGCGTAGAGACCTACAAGATCTACATCTTCAAAGTTCTGAAACAAGTTTATCCTGATATCGGCATCTCAAGCAAGGCTATGGGGATCATGAACAGTTTCATTAACGATATATTCGAAAAGCTTGTCGATGAATCTGCAAAACTTGCCAGGTACAACAAGAAACCAACCATCACATCTCGCGAGATTCAGACCGCTGTAAGGTTGGTTCTTCCCGGTGAGCTCGCCAAACATGTTGTATCTGAGGGCACCAAGGCAGTTACAAAGTTTACAAGTGCTTAGATTTGCTTCTTAAATTAGAAATCGATGTGTAGTTAGGGTTTGGATGTTTGGTACTAAATCTAATTTTCACTCTTTTTTTGTTTAAAAAAAGCATCTATCATAGTTGGCATGGTTTCGCATCTGTCATAATTGACCTGGTTTAGCATCTATCATAGTTGGCATGGTTAGCATCTATCATAATTGGTATGGTTGAACATCTATCATAATTGGTTTAGTTTAACATCTATCATAATTGATCTGGTTTAGCATCTATTATATTTGGCATGATTTCATATCTACCATAATTGGCATGATTAAACCTCTATCGTAATTGGGTTGGTTTAACAGGAATTGAAGAGTAACTCGTCCCTGGACTATCGAATTTGGTGACAGATAGTCCTTGGACTTTTAAAAGTCCATTAGTAGTCCCTGGACTATCCAGTTTGGATAAAGTTAGTCTCATGTGCATGTTTATTAAGGGACTAACTTTATCAAAAATAGAAAGTCAAAGGACTAAATTTATTAAAAATGAATAGTTGAAGGATTATATGTCACCAAAATTGATAGTCAACACATGCAAGGGGATTAACTTTATCCAAACCGGATAGTCGAGAGACTACGAACGGACTTTTGAAAGTCCAGGGACTATCTGTCACCAAGTGCGATAGTCCAGAGACGAGTTACTGTTCAAAGCCTGGTTTAACATCTATCAAATTAGCTAGTTTAGCATCTATAAGAATTGGCAGCAGAAAACATCGAGTTATCCGTAAAACATCGAGCTGATTTGAATCTACAAACAATTTAATTTCTTAATTCCTATTCTTTTTAGTTTGAGTTTTACAAAATTTGGTACAAATCCATCAATTTTTGGAATTTGTGTTTTACAAAATTTTGAAAATTATAATTAAAGAAAAACCATTAGTTTTATCATTTACGAAATATGGGTATGTACAGATAAATTACCTCACATCAGAAATCTCTTCTTCATTGGTCTCATGTAAATGATAAAGAAATAGGAGAAGAGAAACCCTCTCTTTTTCTCTCAAACATTTTTATTTTCATTTTAAACAAAATACACTCAATCCCCAAATTCTCTATCACCTGTATCCAAGTCTTTTCCATAAAAAATATCTAAATTTATAGGTTTTGATATATCCAAATTAATACACGCCATATAGTACCCACTAATTTCATATTCTCCATTTCTAAAAAAATTCAAAATCCGAATGCCTGATCATTCAATTTTTCAGCGATTTATATGCTCATCATGACACTAAAACCTTCATGTACGTTATTGAAGCTCTTGTGTTTAGATCCATACACCTCTCATTGAATCTTTGCTTCAATTCAAATCGGAACACGTTGTGTGAATCCTACGCTTCTTGTTTCTTGGGGATACGTCGTATTTTAAACAACATCAAAAACTCAATTTATTTTACGAGTTCGAGTTTTGGGTTTTTCCTGAAGACATATAGCGTAGTAGTGAGAAGCAAGAACGTTTCCGTTACGGCGACAGTTGCATCACAAGTAATAAGAAATCTAACTGACACCGAAAATATCGAGCTGTCCGTAAAACTCGTCCTTCAAGAAAAGGAATTAAGCCTCAATTGTTTGTCGGTGAATCCAAATACTGGAGGAAGCTAGAGTAAGAATGGTAGAGGTGGCGGCGAGAAAAAGAAGAAGGGAGAGACTTGAGAATGAGGCGCAAATCAGAAGACAACAAAATATTCCCTTGTATAGAAAATACTTTATATAATTAATAAATGATATTTAAAGTATTAATATGATAAATACCAGTGAAATGCATTCTCCTCATGAATACATGAAAATATGGATAGTAACTAGATAATACTTTTGCTTTTGGATCTTAAATGTTACTAAACCATTTTATAATTTATAATTTTTAAAAAAAATTAAAATTTTAAAATTAAATAATATAATATAATTGATATTAAAATATAGTAATCTAATTTATTTATTTATTAAATATCATTTTATTAATTTTGGTATGATTAAAAAAGAATTCCAAATAATAATTTGTACATAAGGACCTTGTATAATTTTAGTGTAAATAAAAGAAAGTTACAAATTTAATTTTCATTCACGCCTTGAGAAAAATAAAAAAAAATCACTTTCGAACTTGGTCTTCATGTTATTGAATGAGTCCAGTTTGGTCTCTTGGACCTCGGTTTGCTGAGATGTTTGTGTAGATAGCTCGATATGTATTCAGATGGTTTTCGATGAAGATTAATTCATAGAAATCTGAAGACAAGGATTGGAATCATCATCTTTTCTAGATACAGAACAATAGAATCATATTCAACATTCTATTCCATAACTTTTGAGTTTGTAGATTTTTTTCGAGCTTGCATAGGATGGATAACGAGAAGTATTTTGAATGCATAAATCTAGACCATATGCTCTTGTTTCTCTGAATCTAGACAACATCTTGTATGAGAAAGCTAGAGAAAGATCGTTTAAACTTTTGATATTAATCCTTATTCTTCATAAGGATTTGTGTGAGAAAGATAGACAACACATTTCTCAAGTTTGTCCATGAAGTGGATTTGTGTTCATGATTAGTTCCCTATAATTATATGGTAAAGAGACTTTCTATTTTGTTTGTGATAGATCTTGTGATAATAGAGCTTTGAAGGTGGAAAGCTGGGATAACAAGGAGAACAACTTGGATTAGAATTAATCTTCCTCCAAATTATAGAAGTATGTTGTTCCATTCTTGAATTTTATCTCTGATTTTTGTGACTAAATGTTCATAGTGGGATGATCAAGATCTATTATGTATGTTGATACCAAGATGCTTCATCGAAAGAGTTCCTTTTTCAAACCTAGTAGTATTTACAATTGATAGTAGCCTCGTATTTGATATTTTATTATATGTAATAAAGAAAGCCTTGTTTTTGTTGATTGTCTGTCCTGATATATCTTGATAGACTTGTAAAAAGTTTAAGATCTTGCTGATATTTGTTGAGGAAGCATTGTAAAATATGATTAAATCATCTGCGAAATCCAGACAATGGACTATAACTGAGCTTGATGTTGTATATCTTAATCCTCTGTTGTCCATGTTTATTTTTAGGCCTTTGCTGATGAAATATTCTGCAAGAATGAATAGGTTCGGTGATAATGGATCACCTTGTCTGACTTCGCTAGTAGATCTAAAATAACTGCTAGCCTCTCTATTTATAATTACAGAAAACCAATTAGAACTTATAGACCATGAATCATGTCAATACAGTTGTTAGAAAAACCAAAAACAGTAAATATATTAAGGATAAAAGAGAATGAGATCTTATCAAATACTTTCTCCATATCTATCTTGATGAGCATATTTCCACCTCTTGTTATTCTGTTTAAATTTTTCAATAGTTCATGAGCCAGTAAAGTATTCTCGTAAATATTTCTCCCTTAGACAAAGTCAGTTTGTTCTTCTGAAATTAGCTTAGGTAGTAAAATAGATAATCTATCATTACTAATTGTGGAGATTACTCTATTGAAGACTATGCAAAGGCTTATTGGTTTGTAGTCATTCTAAGTCTTTGGGTAGTATTTCTTGGGGATTAAGAATATATAGTTGCATATACTTCTTGAGGCATATGCTCTTCATTGTAAAAGGATTTAATGGCAGCACACATATATTTTCCTGTTATTGGCCAATATTTTTTATTGAACATAATGTTGAGCCCATCTGTACCAGAAACACTAGAGGAATTTAAGGCTGTTATAGAACTATGAATCTCATATACGGTAGGATTTTTCATTATAGAAATGTTATCTTCAAGGTTATGACTTTTGGGATAATATGGGAGAGATCAAGGATTTCTCTTTCTATAGACTCAGCCGTTAACACTCTTTGAAAATAAGTTATGGCTAAGAGAGAAATCTATTTTTGGTTTTCAATCCAATAGTTTCCATCTAAGATCCTATTGAATATGCACTTTCTCATTTTCTTCTTTATATAATTTTGAAACACAACAATGTTTTGTCCTCATTTTGGATCTAGTTTCCACTACATTTATGCTCCCAAAATGATTCATCTCTAACAAGCAGCTAAAGATGGTTTTCCTTTGCTTTAGCTGGATTGAGATTGTCTTTAATAATTATAGTGTGCCGATAGTATGTATCTAGAAACTTTACTTCTTCCTTTGAGTTGACAATTGCGTTGAAAATATTTCTAAATGTATCTCTGTATTATCCCTTAAGCTTGTTCTTTAATCTTTTCATTTTTTCCAAAATATTTGAGAGGATCATTATTCATTTCAACATTCCAGCAATCCTTAACCATATTGTAGAAATCTGGATGAAGCAACCACATATTTTGGAATCTAAATGATGTCTTTGTCTTTTCAGATTGCCGAGTGATTGAGATGCAAAGGGGGCTATGGTCTGAACTTGTTATAGCCATGTGTGTGACTAAGGTGATTTCAAAAAAGATGGACCAAGCATTGTTGAGCAACACTCTATCGAGTCTCATCCACTTGTGAGAGTTAGTCCATTTAATTTTTCTTCCATCGGAACCAGGGTCAGTTAAGGCATTAATGAATAGTATTCTTAAATTCATTAATACTTCTCACACACGGAGTTGTGTAGGATAATTGTTCAGATAAAATCGCCCATTACAATCCATTCCATTGAGTCGTAATTAATTTGCCTTAGATTGTTCCAAAGCTCCGGTCTTAATTTTCTGTTACATTTGGCATAAAAGATAGATATTAAAAAATTGTATTCATTAACAAATCTTCCCAAACAATTTTAATTATTATACATAATAAATACAAATATATAATTATTTTTACTAAAATATATTTTTGAAATATAAAAAAAAGTATCACAAAGATTTACATCACTAATAATATAATATAAAATTTATTACCATATTTTAATGTTAGTTATAACATGTTATTTGATTTTGAAATTTAATTATATTTATTATAATATTACAAAATATTAAAAATAGAACTAATAAACCATTAATGTAATATAAAATTTAATTTTGAAATTCTAATTAATTTTAACAGTTGTAATTAAAAAAACTAAAACTATTAAACATAAGTTAACATAACTATTGAAAACATAAATGTAATACGGATATATATATATATATATAGAGTAAAGATAAGCTTGATGTTAATTATAAAATTGTTGAATTTTTTAAAATATAAAAACACTTATTACAAATATTTAATTTTAAATAACTGATAATATAATATAAAATTTATTACGGTGTTTAAATTATTAATTACAATTTTTTATTTAATTTTGAAATTTTAATTAATTTTATAATAATATTAAAAATAATAATATAGATAATATCGTAGCATATGTAAACCACAAATATAATTTTAATTAATTTTTATTGTAAAATAAAAAAAAATTATATGAAAATACTAAAATAAAAGTTATCATTATTATTGGTGACATAAATAATAGTGGAAGAGGTTTTCTCTTTCTAAATTAGAGAGAGAAAACTCACAAAACTCTAGCTTGTTAGAGCAGTCGCGTTTTGGTTTTTCTAAGATGCTTTCAGAGCCTCGTCTTCTCTTGTCAAATTCGTTGCCGCCATTGTAAAATCTGGTACTTACTCTTGTGTACTTTCTCTTCTGTACTTAGTTCTTCGACAGAGTTTTCGTTCTTTTTTGAACCACCGTCACGTAAAATTGGTGCTTTCCGTTTCTGCCTCGTGTCCATTCGTCAGATTTGGTCTTCTTTCCGCGGATTCAGTCCACTGTCTCGGTTCTCTTCCCTCTCCAAACCGTCGTTGTTGCGTCCCGGTGGCCTCTTCCCTCACCACGTTAAAACCCATTCAACCTCAAAGTCCGGCCGGATGCACGCTCCTTCCGTTGTGGAGTGTGGTTTTATCTTGTTTTCTTACCGTTACTTGGTACAAACTCTTGTACTCCTTTATATCTCTACTGGTGTACTGCGGGTTCAGAAGTGCGTACCTTATAGGCTCAAGAGTGCATTGATACACTTACCTGCTAGTAGTTCTACTAGTGTATTGGATAAATTCTCACTTTCACGAGTAGCATGTTTCTTTCTTAACGAACCTGATCTAAACAAACATTGTTGGATAAGAGTGTTATTCGTTACCTCACCAGGTGAAACTCTCACCTTATCATCTTCAAGATTGACTGGAGCTACCACGGAATCACTATGGCTTCATTCACAACAAAATATGAAGCATATCTTGGAGTACCTCGAATTTATACATTTTAAGGGGATAAAAAAATAGAAGATGTTCCTCCTTGCACTACTTCATTTTTAGGAACGACATATACACCGTTATCAATTCTTTGAACTTTCATTGGAGACCTTCAAATCGAGAAATTCTGAAATGAATTCCTTTTAATTAATGAGCGAGTTAACATAATTAGTTATGAGATTATTTTCTTATGAATTCCCACCGACGAGGAAAATGACAAGGAAGAATCCTTAAAAAATAATGCTAATGGCTTAAAGAACCGAACAACTCAAAAACCAAGAGAAATTTGGTCTCTTATTATATTTTTATCTCATTTAAAATTTTACAGACCCTTATAATGAGGCAAATGACTTTACTTATAGTTGATGAGGGAGAATAAAATACATGGTGAAATTGTAAAGAAAAGGTTTGTTAAGGAGAAAATTGTAAGAAATAAATATAATAGAAGAGAATTGTAGAGAAGAAGTATGATAGGAGAGAATTGTAAAGAAGAAATTGTATTAGGGGAAAATTGTATAGACTACTAAAGAAGTAGCCATTATGAGAAGATGAAAATAGATAGGGACTAAAAATGCAATAAACGGGAGTTAAAGCGTGTGGGACCCGCAGTTGTACTATAAAAGGACCACACACGCTTCAGAGATCCCAAGATGAATAGAATATATTTTCTCTCTCTACTTAACCTAATCCTTACTTTCTCGCTCTAGAAAGACTCCTAAACCAAGTATTGCTGACTATTTAGACACTAAAAGATCTTCGTATCGCAAAATCACCCCTGAGCATTCTCAAAACTCTTCAGTGGCGCCGTCTGTGGGAAGCGAAGATTGTTCTGACGATAATCGCTTCCTGGAAATAGTTCATATTCAGAGGGAAATTATGGAAAAGCAAGGGGGCGATTTTGTTCACAATTGCGAGGAAACTTTGGTGGGCGACGATTATAGGAGACACTTTTGATGACTCAGATCTGTTGGCTCGAAGAAATGAACTGCTGCTGGAGATCGAAAGATTGAAGGCAGAAAAGTAAACTGTTCAAGCAAATCTTCGCTCCAAGATAAGAAGGGAGCCAGAGAGTGGCAAAGAGGAGCGCGAAACCGATTTTCGTCCTAAAGCGAAGGATGACAAATATAGGGGATACGAACGACGATCGCCGAGGAGGAAAGAAAAACGACATTTGGATTCATCTGACTCGAGTGGTTATTCTCGATACAGCTCGTCGGAATCTTCTCATAGGAAAAATTACAGAAAGAAAAGACATGGTCGAGGACACACAGATCACCGGAGGGGAAGAAGTTCGGAGAGGAAATTTCCGAGAGAGAAGAGTTATCATGTTCAAGCCAATGAGCGGGGCTATGACCAGACGAAGTTCCCCTATGGAAACCAAAATGTTGGCCCACGAAATTCAGAGTGGTAGCATCAATATACCCTACCATCCGAGGAGGGATTGTATTTTCCGAGCCATGAAAACTTGAGATCCAATGTTTATCGGACGGGTCATAATTGGAGGGCTTCTCCTTTAGCCCCAGAAATATTGGTGGGCAACCTCCTAAAATATTTTGATATCTCGAAGTTAGAAAAGTTCGATGGGACACAAGACCCTGATAACCACATCGAGCATTTCAAAAACTCCATGATTAACTTCGATGACGATGGTAAATTGTTGTGTCGGGCGTTTTCTCAAACCTTCAAAGGGGTAGCTTCCAAATGGTATAAACGGCTTCCACAGGGCTCGATAAAGAATTTCGACATTTTTTGGAATATCTTCAGACAACACTTTGTGGGGAGCAAAACGTTCAGGGCTAACGGAGATACGATTATCTACTGTAGATAGAAAGTGGGGGAGAGCTTGAAGAACTATACCAATCGATTCGTCAAAACAAAAACAGATATGGAATATTGTAAGGATTCAGTGGCACTTGCAGCTTTCCGGATGGGCCTACTCCTAGGACTATTAAAGGACACAGTAGCAGAGAGTCAGGCCATGACCTTCGGAGCTTTGTTGGATCAGGTGGAGAAGAGAATTCCGGTGGAGGAAACTCAGGCTTCAGAGAAGGGATCTGGTGACCAATTGGATCAGAACTAGTTTCAGATATCCGAGTCTAGTAACCAAGGGCCTCGCACCAATGTTCAGACAAAAAATACGGGTCAGTATCCGTCGAGGCAGAAAACGAACTCACAATATTATGGCAACCAGCAAAATTATAATCAAGGGTCCAGACCCATATCAAATAAGTGGGTTCGACCGGACTACTTCGCGAGGTCCACGATGACATTCAAGAAACCTTTTCCCATTCAGAGTCCGAGGGAAAGCAGAAGCGTTAACAAGTACTGCAAGTATCACGAAGATATTGGACATGACACCAAAGACTGCATAGCCTTGAAAAAAGAAGTGTAATCTTTGATCGAAAATGAGATGTTGTTAGAGTTTGTCAAGAAGCACTCCCAGAAAAATGCTGTGGTAAAGGCTGTTCCAAAAAACACTGATACAACCATGGTGATCTCCGAGGAAGTTGATGATTTTGATATTGAGCAAGAATATCTGGATCCCAAGGAGGACAGGAACAATGTAAATTTGGTGGAAGACGTTATTCCGAGGGGGAAAGTAAACAACCTATGTGCTTTCTTTGAGTCGCTGGCTATCTTTGGAGGGGATACCATAGCGGGGAATTCCAATAGCTCGCGGAAGAGACACATGGTCAATCTGACTACCCAGATTGAGGCAGGGGCATCAGCACAAATGCATCGCTTACCCTCACCCATCATATGTTTTAATGATGATGATGTGCGAAATATCGCGGGCCCACACGAAGATACGGCAGTGATTGCTGCGGGATTGCTGGAGATCAAGTTCAGAAGATACTTGTTGATACAGGATGTTCAGCGAATATCTTGTTCATGAGCACTTACAGGAGAATTTCCGACCCACCAGTTATACGCCATTCCGACAGAACTATAGTGGGCTTTACCGGTGCAACAACGGTGGTGGTTGGAGAATTTCAGAGTGTGGTTGAGTTAGGCCGAGGGCCGTTTAAAAAGTAGGTCGAAGTCTTGTTTATTGTTGTCGACGCACCAACTTCGTATAACACTATTATGGGTCTCTCTTGGCTGTCCTGAATACATGGAGTTATTTCGACGGTGCATCAGTGCCTGAAATATGTGATAGGGAACAACATCAGGACGGTTAGGAGCAGCCAGAAAATGGCCCGTGAATGTTACCAAATCGCTTTATCTTCGAAGGAAAGTCGAGGAGGAATTTCGGATAAGGCATAGAAATTAAAGGGGCCTTCCTCGGACGTCATTCCATGTGACGATCCGAGGGAGACCCCCAAATTTCTGGTCCCAGAAGAGGATTCTGAGGGACATGATTTTGGGCATTACAGAGGAGTCAAGCTTTCTTTTGAGTTCAAAGAGAGATTAATTTCGTTTTTGTCTAACAAACTTGATATGTTTGCTTGGTGTGCACAGGATGTAACGGGCGTGCTATCGGAGGTAATGTGCGTTGACTTCACAGATCTAAACAGAGCTTGTCCTAAGGAACCATTTTCGGTGCCCCGCATCGATCAGTTAGTGGATTCGACCTCGGGAAACCGATTGTTATCCTTCATGGATGAATATTCAGGGTATAATCAAATCCGGTTAGATACCCAAGATGAAGAAAGTACTTCTTTTTATTACCGAGAGAGGGTTATATTGCTACAAGGTTATGCCATTTGGCTTAAAAAATACAGGGGTAACTTACCAGCGTCTGGTCAATAAAACCTTTGACGGACAGATTGGTCGGAATGTTGAAGCATATATCGATGATATGTTAGTCAAAAGTCTGCGGGACGAACATCATTTTGCTGACCTGGAGGAGACTTTTAATAATTTAAGCATGGTCAATTTAAAACTAAATCCGGACAAGTGCATCTTCGGGGTGAGATCGGGCAAGTTTCTTGGTTACATGATAAGTGAAAAAGGCATCAAGGCTGACCCAGAACAGATAAAAGCTTTAGTCACCATGACTCCACCTCGGAATATCACAGAAGTCCAAGTCCTGACAGGGAGATTGGCCGCTCTGAATAGATTCATTTCCCGGTCCTCGGATAAATGTGTGCCTTTCTTCAAGGTATTGCGAAATGTGAGACAGTTTAATTGGACTGACGAATGTTCAGCCGCTTTTCGCCAAATCCAAGAATATTTGATGTCCCCTGAGGTATTGTCTAAGCCATTGGTGGAGGAGAGCTTAATTGTCTATATAGCAGTATCCGATTGTGCGGTCAGCGCTGTTCTACTCCGAGAAGAAGACACTTTTTTAAAACCTATCTACTATGTCAGTAAGAGTTTGCTGGATGCGGAGAAACGATACCTCAAATTGGAGAAGGTCGCGTTGGCTTTAGTCACAGCTTCCCGGAAGATGCGACCCTATTTCCAGGCACATCCTATAGTTGTTCGAACGACGTTCCCATTAAAAGGTTTGTTATAAAGGCCCGATATCTCTGGGAGGATGACCAAGTGGTCAGTGGAATTGGGAGGTTTTGACATAGTATTTGAGCCTCGAACGACAATTAAAGCCCAATTTTGGCCTATTTTTTAGTTGAATTCCACTCAGACAAAGCGGACATCGAGATCACCGACCCTTTAGATGAAATGGAATGGTTGGTACGAACGGATGGAGGGTCGAACAACTCTAGAAACGGCGTGGGTGTCCAATTGATTTCTCCAGAAGGGATAGCTATGTTTCAAGCTATTCGATTTGGTTTCAAGGCAACTGACAATGAGGCGGAGTATGAGGCAGCATTGGCAGGTTTGCGTTTAGCTCGGATATGCGGGGCCAAAAAGGTTAAATTGATCAGTGACTCGCAATTGGTGATAAATCAAGCGTTGGGGGAGTCTGAGGCCAGAAAAGATAAGTTGATACAATATTTGAAAGTATTAAAAGATTTGGTTTCTGAGTTCGACGGGGTCCAATATGAACATGTTCGAAGATAAGCAAATGTCGTCCCAGATTCTTTGGCCACAACCTCGCGGACAGAGGGATATCCATGGGTCTTGATTTAGGAGCATCCTTCGGTCATAACCGATGTGGAGCATTCAATGAACATTAACGAGGTCAGCAATGTGATCACAAATGATTGGAGGTCGGAAATTATTGACTTTTTGGAAAACGATATTTTACCTACTAGAAGGTACGAATCTAGGAAGCTTAGGTTCAAATCTCACGGGTATATCCTATTGGGGGGCGTTCTGTATAAGAAATATTTGAGCCGACCATTATTAAGATGCCTGAATAGGGATGAGTCGCAATTTGTCCTGTCTGAATTACACGATGGAGAAGGTTCAGCCCATTGCGGTTATAAGGTGTTAATTCGACGAGTGTTTCTGGCTGGCTACTATTGGCAAACTATTTCTTCGGATGCGCAAGACCTGGTAAAATGATGTGACACGTGTCAGGGCTTTGCGAACGTAATCCACAAACCTGGGGTGTTGTTGGAAAGTATTTCAGAGGCAGTCCCATTTGACAGATAGGGCATCGATCTAGTCGGGCCCCTACCCATGGCGTCTGGGGGCAGACAGACCATAATCGTAGCGGTCGATTATTTCTCTAAGTGGGTGGAAGCGGAACCTTTAGCAGGGACGAAAGCCAAAGATGTTATTAAATTTATCGTTTCAAATATTTGCTGTCGCTATGGGGTACCACTGCAGATTACAACCGATAATGGACCTCAGTTCGACAAGAAGGAGCTTAAAAGTTTTTGCCTTTCAAGGGGCATACGACAATGTTTTTCTGCTCTATTTCACCACCAGGCTAATGGTCAGGTAGAAGTGACCAATCGAACAATTCTGGATGGGTTGAAAAATAATTTTGAAGGAAGGGCCGGAAGATGGCCTGATTATTTACAAGAAGTACTTTGGGCTTATAAGACAAAGCCGTGAACTTCTACTGTTGCATCTCCATTTTCCTTAGTGTATGGTATGGATGCAGTTGTTCCTTCGGAAATCGTCTTCCCATCTTATCGGGTGGAAACTTATGCAGAGGATTCAAATGACGAAAGCCGAAGCTTGGAGCTGAATTTAGTTGAAGAGAAAAGATAACGCGCGCGATTGAAATCTTTACACTATCAAACACTTATGAGGAGTAGATTTACTTCCAAGATAAAGCACAAAGATTTTAAGGTGGGTGACAAGGTGTTACGTAAAGTCTTTTTACATACTAAGGAAAAGAGCCTTGGAAAATTGGGACCCAACTGGGAGAGCCGTTATGAAGTCACAGAGAAAGTAAAACAAGGCACGTACCGGTTGAAAGACAAAGATGGGCGATATCTGCGGCTTCCGTGGAACATTGAACACTTAAAATTGTATCTTGAATGAGGAGCTAGTTAGAACGTAATATTTGTATCTCTCGATTACCAAACATAGCGAGGGCATACTCTTTCTTACCCTGTTAGGCACAGGAAGGTTTTAACGAGGTGTCTCTATGAGCTGCTTAATATAAAGTATTTTTTGCCTTACAATATTGTTTGGGTCACAATACTTTGTGCCTCGAATTGTTTTATCCACTACGCTATTATTCGGGTCACAATAGTTTGTGCCTCGAATTGTTTCATCCCTTACACTATTATTTGGGTCACAATATTTTGTGCCTCGAATTTCTGGATGCCTCGAATTATCATTTGGGTCACAATAATTTGTGCCTCGAATTGTTTATCCCCTCGAATTATTATTTGGGTCACAACAAGTTATGCCTCGAATTGTTTATCCGTTCGAACTATTGTTTGGGTCACAATAATTTGTGCCTCGAATTTTTCTTTGCCTTAAACCATTATTTGGGTCACAATAATTTGTGCCTCGAATTGTTTATCCATTCGAACTATTATTTGGGTCACGATAATTTGTGCCCCGAATTGTTTAATCGTTCGAACTATTGTTTGGGTCATAGTAATTTGTGCCTCGAATTTTTTCTTTGCCTTAAACTATTATTTGGGTTACATTAGGTGGTGCCTCGAATGGTTTTACCCTTCGAACTATTCTTTGGGACACAATATGCTGTGTCTCGAGTTGTTTACACTTTTAAGTTATTATTTATGCCATCCCTTAGTCTATTTCTTCTTCTCCGGATAGTTCTTGATGCATACCACAGAGCGAATAGATGTAGCTTATTGAATCGATACAAAAATATGAATTGGCAAACACGTGGGAGAAAACGATCAATAATAAGTTGCATGGTTAAATGTTCTAAGTTGGGGCATACACAAAAATCCGAGGAGTACATCTCCTCGAATAAACAACGAAGGAAAACAAAAATTGCCTTATAAGGTCTTATACACAAAAAACTATGCCACCATGTTTACCTACTGTTAAGATTTCTCAGGGGAATCACTTTCATCGGAATCCGATGACTCACTTTCACTAACAACAATATGAGGAGGACGAAGATCCGGGGACACAACTTTCCAAAAGCTGCCAAGGTCGTATTCGGGGTGCTCTGCATGAAGTTGAGTTATTAGGCCTGCTCTAACTGTTGCATCTCGATCAGCAAGGTTATTGGTGCACTTGCTCACATAGGCATTCACAGCCTTTGTCTTCTCCTCCTCCACTTGCCGAGGGAAATCTTCGATGCGCTTCACCAATCCTTCTCTGTCCTGTTAAATGTTTTCATAGTCATTACAACAATCATTAAAGCCTTTGCGCACTATTTCATGGGACTTTTGATATTCAATAATGAGTTTCTCTTGGCCCTCCGTCTTTTTCTGATAGAGGTCCCTTTCCTCGTGGCGGCACCTCTCAAGCATGATGACATAATTTTCCGATGCAGATAATCTCTCATACAGTGCATCTGTTTGGCTCTCCACAATAGCATATTGCTTTTTGGCTTCTTCAAGTTGTGAAGCCAACAGGGAAGCTATGAACTTATAGTGGTTCTTTCGATTCTCTAAATGTTGCATTTTCTTTCCCTTAATGACAAAGGTGTGCAGCAGGCCCCGCAGACTTAGTGAAAATTCATCATCATGGGGAATTTCGAAGGAGCTGCTGGGAGAGCGTAGGCCAACAACGTCAAAATCCGATAACTCTCCTTCGAGAATTCCAAGGTCAACGTGTTGGGGAGGTTTACTTCGAGGAATAGGCAGTGGTGCATGTATTAGGGGCTCCTCAAGGGGAGCTGGATGTGAAGCTTGGGTGCGAGGAGTGCTAGGTGTTAAGTTGGAGTTCTGTTTGGGAGAGTTATCTCCCACCTCATGCTCAGACTTACCCAATGCCTTTTAGACTTCAATTTCCTGGGCTGATTCGGGGGCGTCGTTTTGAAAATTGCCGTCATAGAACAGCTCTTGGATAGGCTCTAAGGCAGCCTTCTCTTTCCTTTTGGCTTTCAAGTCTTTCTTCTTCCGAGGATAGACGGAATTTTTGGGGGGAGAGTCAGGATTGGGAGTCACTCTGTTGTCCGAGGAGGCTGGCTCTGGGATGATGGCCACTTCCAGTTGTGGCTGTTGTTCCTTAGTAGGGAGTTCCTCATCGGACCCATCCCGATGACTCTGTGCACGAGCACGCTTTGGAAGATAAATCAGTATATCCTTCTTCGTCACTCGCTCTAGCACCTCATCTTGAGAAGGAGGGGTCATCAACTATTTTAAGGACAATCGATCAAGGGGATTCAACTTCCAAAGTCTGCTTAGAGCCATGTTGTTGTCGCTGAAACACAAGCGAAATCTATTTTCCCATTTTTATTTGGCCCATTCACTGAGCTTGGTAAAAACGGTAATGGCATTCTTAACATGATCAGCAAAGGGCTTGGAGATGCCAGTCATAGCTACAAAATATTAAGTCAGACTTCTATTATTCGAAGTGTTATCATAAGAAGATTCGTTTGAAGACTTACATTTATTGGTCCACATAAGAGATAATTTGTGAGGGTTAGAAGGGGTTTCTTCTGAGCCTGTTTCCCAATGACCTGAGAAGAAGATGAATTGTTGTCTCCATTTCTTGTTAGCTTCTAGCAAATCTTTTAACACTTTTTGCCTTCGGTTAAAGATCAATGAGTAGAATGGGAAGAATGGGTTCCTAGCCAACCCGGATAATCCGATGAACTGCTCCAAGGAAAATTATTGACCTGAAATCCTCGAGGCCATGATGCATGCCATCAATGTGAACCACATGTTGGGTCCAGCTTGAGAAGGGCAAATATCAATCTTAGCAAAATATTCAATGAAAAAGGGGTTTAAGGGAAATCTTAGTCCCAAAATCATGATTTCGGTATAAACATCAAGCTCATGATCCCTCACTGATAATGGGGTCTCTTCTTCGGAGGGGAACCTGATGTCGATGTACGAATGGATGCACCAACGAGTACGAAGTAACATTTCCTCTGATGGAGAAAAATACTTGTACGATATATTATAAAGAGCAACAACATGTTTGTTCTCAATCCCTCGAATATTGTTGCCCATGATGGCATCGAGTTCTAAGGGAAGTGTTACGCCTCCCTTTGACTTGGGGGCAATTCGGATCACTTGCTCTTCAGATGTTGTTGGAAGAGGAGCATGCATTTTGTTCGATGATTCTGCTGGGAGTTCGATGACTTTGTTTGTACTTGTGGCTTGAACTTCTTGACTATGTGACTCAGGATTCTTCGGGGCGATGGGCTGTTTACTAGATGATTCTGCAGGAGTTTTGATGATGTTGTTCAGATCAACAACTTGGATAGCTTGAAAAGATGACTTGGGATTGTCCGAGGCGATAGCTTTCCCTTTAGCAACTAGGGCTTTATTGCGCAACTCTCGAGTTTCTACCTCAGTAATTACAGTCTGTCCTAGAGAAAACCGAGGAGTTCCAGCCCCTGTTATGGATGGATTGGCTGGAAGGCTTGACGCAGGATCCTCGGTCTTCAGAAGAGAAGCATCCACTACCGCGATTCGAGGAGCTTCAGGGGTAGTTGGTGGCGCTTCTTTAGAACATTTGCGCTCCCGCGAATGCTTGTCTTTGTGCTGTCTCTTTCTTTTTCCCGAGGAGTGTTTGTGGTGCTTTTCTTTCCCCATTTCTTGAAGGGTGGTCTTGTTGGTGATTTGGTTCTGTTGTGATATTTCGAGGGGAATGATGGCCGCCGAATTTGCAGGAGGGGCCACGAACTGTAGAAGGTAGTCACAGCAGGTGGAGGTTGAGGCTCTGTGTATTGACCAGCAACGATTCTCTCTTCGAACTTTTTACTAATAAGGAGCCACTCTGGAATCCAGCGAGGTTTGTAAGCCAGTTTTCTCTCTCTAGAAATTCTGGGTGGAAAGTTTGAGCTATTAATGAAGGAGGTAAGTATTTATAGAAGTCAATGGCCTTTTAGGGATAGTCGGGCCTGGGGACATTTCCTATTGTTTGCCTAGGGGCATTATGGGTACCCTAAGTGAAGAATTGTTGAAAGAAAAGCGCGGGAGAAGATGCAGAGATGATCCAACCTTAGGAATGCGAAATGATCTCTCCAAAGATTCGCTGACAAGAAAGTACGACTGCTTATGTCATACCTTTTCAGTCAATCATTGCAATGCCTTATCATCGTATTATGGTGGTTGGAATATGCTCACACAGCGAATTTCGATGGGCACTATTTCCATGCAATAGGCTTGTCCTTGCTAAGACATTGCAAGGATTGGGGGGCCACACTGGTTAATATGAGATAAAAGAAGTCTATGGTCCAAGGGATGTGCTTGTTAAGAAGATACTTTTTCGAGGAGACGCTTTTTCGAAGAGATATGTAGCATTTGAAGTATTGGTCAAAAGAATTTTCGAAGAGGAAATTTTGCACTTGAAGAAGAGTTCTCCGAGGAAAAGAGGTTCGAGGGAGCAGTGGATACTTCTTTACAGTCCCAGTAAAACTATTTTCACTAGGACTGGGGGGCTACTGATGAGGGAGAATAAAAGACATGGTGAAATTGTAAAGAAAAGGTTTGTTAAGGAGAAAATTGTAAGAAATAAATATAACAGAAGAGAATTGTAGAGAAGAAGTATGATATGAGAGAATTGTAAAGAAGAAACTGTATCAGGGGAAAATTGTATAGACTACTAAAGAAGTAGCCATTATGAGAAGATGAAAATAGATAGGGACTAAAAATGTAATAAACGGGAGTTAAAGCGTGTGAGACCCGCAATTGTACTATAAAAGGACCACACACGCTTCACAGATCCCAAGATGAATAAAATATTATTTTCTCTCTCTACTTAACCTAATACTTACGTTCTCTCTATAGAAAGACTCCTAAACAAAGTATTGCTGACTATTTAGACACTAAAAGATCTTCGTATCGCAAAATTACCCCTTAGCATTCTCAAAACTCTTCAATAGTATCATCATAGTCTTAGTCATAAGTATATAAATGAATTACACGTTGATGTGTCCATGTGACATTTATCTATGAGAAACCAGTTACAAGAATTACAAATATACCCTTTAACTGCCTATGGTATTCTAGTAATATTGAATAATGTCTTCAAAGGTCCTCAAAGTGTCTTGAGTATTCTTTAACATATTAGCTCTATCTGTTCGGCTTGATTTAAGATCATATACGAGTGATCTTTATGTCATTACCTACTTTCTCAGCTTCCTCTTTATATTGTGATTGTCATAGTATTTAAAAAAAGATTCTATGTTCTCAAGTCTCCATCTATACTACTTAATTCATCTTAAATCTATATCCAGCTCGTCATATAAGTCTATTCCTTAGCTTTTTATATTCACTTCTTGACTTGATTAGCTTAGCTTTCCTTTTACTTTTGTCTGAATATTAAAGTCGTCATAATATTCACTAAAAGCTCATTTTTCAATTAGGTTTAAGTTGTCTCCTTAGGTATATAAGTCATCATCACATTATCTCCTGTTTTGTGGTATTCTTCAACGATATGTAGTGAAAACACTTTGTTTATATATAATATAAATTTAAATAAATATAATCACATTGATTTATTTTTTAATTATCGTTTAATCTCATATCGTAAGTTTACCGTTTTTTTATTTAAAATCTTCGGAATAAAAAATCAAAAGTCGATTTTCATTAATAACTATTTTCAAATACGATTTTAAATGCTGGTCGTTGATCTTGAATGTCTATTTTTTTAATTAAAATTTATATTAAATTTTAAAACCTACAAAAAATTTAAGAAATAAATTTTAATAAAAATTAACAATGAATAATCAAATATCAATTAAAAACAAACCACTAAATTGTTTTATATGTTTTTTTAATAATCGGTTTATAAGAAATAATTTTCTAATTTTTATTAAAAACTAAAAATATATTATTATGCCTAAGAAGTTTTAAATAATTAATCTAAATCATTATTTTTCATTCATTCACCAAACTTATTCAACGAAATTCTAACAATTGCTTTTAGATGCGAATAAATCTTAATCTTTCGCTAAAAGACAAACCATTTGGTTAACCATCCATATTTTTAAATAACCCCCCAAAATACTATAAACAACTCCATTTAATACCAAAATTATGTTCATAAAAACACTAAGTTATACCTTTAAAACACTAACCAGCCCCAAACCAACCCCAAAATTTACTACCCTTCCCACCCACCCGGATCGTCTTCTTCCCTCTTACCTTATCTTTCTATTCTCTTATATTATTCAAACCATTTAAGAAGCAAAACAACGAAAACTACTCCATAAACTCTTTATTTTCAAGAACCAAAACAACTCTACTTCTCCCTCAACTAAAAGAAACAAATGGGCAAACACAAAGAGTAAGGAGATTTATTTTTGTTTTCCTTTTTAGGTTTTAAGTTCATTATGGTAGATTGAAAGCATTTAGGATGTTAAACTAGTTAAATATAGGGTTATATATCTTTTTTAATCAACTATGGCATTGGTTTGGTTTGATTTGTGTTAGATTATGGTTTTAGGTTTTTAGATTTTGTTGTTCGTTAAAGAACAATTAGTTTTTTAGGTTGGTTTTTGCAGGTGTTTTTATTCCCTGCCGGGTAGAAGCACCCCCCCCCCCCCGCCAGATTTGGTGCTTCAACTTGATGGGGACTAAATTTTATGCAGGGTTAAAATTAGTCCCCTTAGTGCTGGGATGTTCGACCTAGTGGAGACTAATTTGTGCAGGTTACATTTAGTCCCGCCAAGGGTGGACTTGTTACCCAACGGGTCCTAGTGCCAGAAATGGCGGGGGATTAAATTTAACATATATAAATTAGTTCCCACCAGGTGGAATAACCCAATCTAGTGGTACATGGGCTTCAACATGGTGGGTGGTGTGGTTAATTTATGTTTAAGGGTAATTTTGTCAAGTGGTGTGTGGATTTAATGTTTAGAGTACAAAGTAGTGAGATAATTAAGCTGTGTGCTAGCAATAAATTCTGATTACCCTCATTAATGAAAGTGTTTGAGGTATTTATACTTAATTATTGACCCATAGGCCTATCGGGTCGGATAGTGAAGTTGAGTCAAGTTTAAGGACCCATTAGTAATTTGGTGTGAAGTGACCAACATCTAGCTTAGTCACCATTTTTTACATTTGTCCTGTTTGGTTTGTTTATAATAGTGGTTATGGTCTGAACTGTCCATCGGATTAAGTCAAAACTTAGTAGCTAAAATATCTGATCTCATCAGTAGCCCCTTTAGGTTTTGCAAAGAACCTTTGGAAGAGCTAACTCTTAAAACTCAATACCAACATTCTCCAATCTATTTGTTGTATTCGAACTGTAAACTTTTCTGCTTCTTGTTAAGAATTTCAAGAGTGACCTTGTTCGAATTTTTGTGGAACTGAATTTTCAGTTCAGAATTTTAAGAGTTTTTTTTCCAATCATGGGACACGTGTCAGGCTCTGGTTTGACCTCTCAGCCGTTTTTCTCCTAGATTCGCGTACCTACTAGGCTATAAAGTTACTTAGGCTTTAACTCCCATACTTTGCATCCTTTAATCATTACTTAGATCGTTTTACCTTCTCTAAGGTAACTCCCACTTTTTACTGCTATATATAAATCTTCTTCACTGTTTCATTGTCTTAAAAAATTACAAGCATTTCTAGTGAGAGAAAGCTCAGTATACCTTCAAATTTGTGTTCAAGTCATATATGTTCACAGCCAGAAACGCTCTAGTAAAATGAGGTTGGTTAAACTTGTCCGAGTTAGAGAGAGCGAGAAAAGTTGCAAGAGACGAACGAATTCCTGCTGGCCTCCCTGTTTCTGCTAGTGAAGGAACCAATCAATCACAAGCGAATATAGACCATGGTTCATCGTCCTCAAAAGCACCCAAGGTTAGAAAGTTTCCCTTTGTTTCAAGCCTTTCTCCTCTTCCATCAGGGTCCTCTGTCCAAGAGTCCAAAAACCCTCTCCCTAAAGAGAAAGTTGTTTCTAGCATTAGAAAACCCTCGCCTTTTATTGCAATGGGTTCAGATATAGAGAAATTCCCAGATAAATTAACCCTACGGTGAGTCACCAGTCAATCCAAATCAAAATCCACTCATACTTCTTCAAAACTCTCCAGTTCGGAGGCAGTAAAACCTGTACCAAAAATCAAACCATCCGGACAGTAGCCCCTGGCAGAAGCCAAACCATCCGAACAAAATTCCATTGTAATGGAAGAAAATATGGAGGATAGTCTAGATGACGCCCTTTTTGAGGCGTCTAGACATACAGAGGACACAACTGCAGATCGGAAGGGCAAGACTAAAGTAGGTTTGACTCACCCAGACGCGCGTCCGGAGAGTTTGGAGGGGAGAGTGGGGCCAAACTTCAAGAAGGTCAGCATGAAGTATTTGCTGTCTCTTCAAAATATAGCCTACGTATACACCCATACTGCTGAATTGGGTCGTATTCATACGAAGTGGGGAATCCCAAAGTCTATCAAGGTGAGAATCTCAGTCACCCCAGAAACTCCGATGGACTACAAACCCAATGAGCTGGTGGTCTATACGGAGGTGCTAAACTGGGGGCTCCAGTTTCCTTTGGACCCAGAAATAGTCAAGTATTTCCACTTGACTAAGTTGTGTTCAAGTCAACTGAGCCCAAACGCTTGGTATACCCTGCTAGCTGGCATCATGTCATCCATGCTGTCCAAGATTCCGTTGCCAATGGAACAATTTGCCGTTGTGGAAAACTTGTGTAAGAATCATCACATCCCCTTCTACCACTACAACATTGGGAATGATTACAAGGTAGTAAATGATCTTCTGGAGTCATAAAAACCATGAAGAATGCAGTTCTTATTCATCAATGAGGCCTGAGAGAATGGGACAAAGATCAAGGTTGACTCAAGTCCAAGCCAGCTGACCAGTCCCTGGAAGATTTTGGTGAGTTTATGTTCCCTTTATTTTTCAAACATTAAGTAATTATTCCAAACTGATTTATATCTCTTAGTTTTCGAATGAGTTTTCGGACTATGTAGAGGCATATCAAGATAAATGTGCCAAATTGAATGCTTAGGCCTTGGAGAAATGGGACAACACTTTCCACAACTGTTTCACATCGAGAAACTTTGTGAGGTCTCACCTATGGAACACCACAGGGAGAAGAGATCTCACATGGGAAGAGCTAACCACCTCCCTCTTGCAGATTTCATCCTGAGGAGGACAAAGGCTAAAGATGCTAAAAATTTCCTGCCTTCTAGAGCCAAAGCCCCTAGCCATCTGAACAAGATGAAGAATAATAGAAATAAGAAAACCACAACAGAGCCACCTCAAAAAACTACTGAAGGGACCGGTTCGGAGAACCATGTAGGCATTAATGCTGCTTTACTAAAAGTAGTAGAAGTTATTGTTAAGGAGACTGATGGGTCAGACAAACCACCAAATATTTCGAAGAAGGACAAGAAACGCAAAGCCAGCAGTGATAAAAAAGGTGCCACGAAGAAGAAAGTCACTATGAGATCAAAGATAATTCTTTGTCCTTCTGAAATCCTGCATCCTGCTCCTACCGATCCTACCTTACAAGAAGTAATTCCACCCAATCTTTACTCCGAACAGGCTACTACTGATGTTAACAAAGAGGTAAATCTTGACGCTTTTCAAAGCATCAATATTTATTTTAATGATTTGGAAAAAGATGATTTTGCGGGGCCTTACCGTCCTCCCAAATCGTCCAATGTTGTGACCCACAATGGTGAGACTTACATGATATCTAGCGAGAAAGATACCTTGAGCCATGTCCTCTTGGGTTACACTCATCCAATGCTTAATCTGGAGAGACAAGTGAGGGATCAAACGTAACCATCAACTCCCTGACTACAGAGAAGGAAAGCTTCAAAAACAATCTTTCTAGTGCTCAACAAAGCATAGAATTATTGAAGAATGAGAACGAGGATTTGGCTACCAAACTGCTTATGTTAGAAAAAACCAGCAAAGACCTTCAAACCAAGTACTCTGATCTGGAGACTTCTTCCTCAAATGATATCACATCTTTGAAGGAGCAACTGCAAAATAAGGATAATACTATCCAGACTTTATTCGATGACAAAGTCAAGGTGGAGAATACCGTCCAAGAGAAGACCGAAAAGAAAGCTGCCTTAAAACGCCAACAAGCTCAATAAATAACTGTACGGATAGAGGAGTATGTTAGTGAAATAGTGGATTCTTTGGAGAAGAAGGATGATGGAATTAAGTCCGATATGATCTTACTGTTCCATGAGACGTTTCCTAAGAGGACTCTTGGTCTTTTTTGGAAATATGTGGACTATGATTATCTCCCTTTCCATACAATGGCTAATGGTAACAAACACAACTACTCCAGTGGGATAGACTCCGAAGATAATGAAGAAGCTGGTGAGAGTTCAAGTGCTGAACTCAAAAGTCCCAAAAAAGATGGCGGTGAAGAAAAGACTGAAGGGAACAAGCCCTAAGGTTACATTGTGTACTTGTTTGCTTGATAGACTAAAGTCCTTGGATGGCCAAGGAATTTTTTTGATTATTTGTTTAATCTTTACGCTGAAAAACTTTAAAGTCCTTGAATGGTCAAAGCATTTTGCAAATCATAGATCGGTTGTAGTCCGATCAGATTTTAATATCATACTTTCCTTTGTTTAAATTCTGTTTAAATTTTTATGGCCAATGTTTAGATAACCTTCAATATTTCAATTGTGTTTAACAAAAGTATCAAACATTTTCAACCACATTTATTTAATAGATCCGATCAACTCAAAAACATTTGAGAGTTGGGGTGCTTACCGAACTGCTTTTCCTTGGTGTATAAGAAGACGTTTCTTAAAACTTTGTCACCTATTTGAAAATCCCTTCTTTTAACTTTGGAGGCAAATATGCTCCTCATCAAGCCTTGGTAATGCGCTGTTCTCAGATGCGCTTTAACTCTTATTTCTTCAATAAAATCCAACTGATTCCTGACTGCTATATCATTAGCCTTTTTGGAATAGTTTTGGACTCTATGAGATGGTAAAGTAGATTTTATGAGAGTAATTGTATCCATTCCATACACCACAGAAAAATGAGATTCTTGTGTAACAGCCCGAGGTGTAGTTCGGTAGGCCCACAATACTTCTTGTAAATAACTTGGCCACTTCCCTACAACTCCCTCCAAAATTTTCTTTAATCCAGACAAAATTTTCCTATTTGTAACTTCAACCTGCCCATTTGCTCGAGGGTGAAAATGAGAAGAAAAACAATGTTGAATTCCTTTGGAGGTGTAGAAGGTTTCCATGTCTTTATTATCAAACTGTGGCCCATTGTTTCTAGTAATATTTTGGGGAACCTCAAATCTGCAACATATGTTAGACAAAATAAATTAATAACTGCCTTCGAAGTGGTTCCACCGGATGCCATGGGAAGAAGCCCAACTAAATTCATACCCCATTTGTCAAAGGGTATTGGTTCAGATATGGATTACATAGGAACTGCTAGCACATGAATTTTATTTCCATATTTTTGGAAAAGATCACACTTTTTCACCATTTCGTTAGCATCTGCCATTATGGTTGGCCAGTAGTATCCCGCTAATAAAACTCTTATGGTTAGAGCCATGTAGCCACAATATGTAGAACCTTCTCCATCATGTAGTTCAGATAACACAACTTGGGATTCTTCAAATCCTAAGAAACGTAAGAGAGGTCTGCTAAAAGATTTATTGTAAAAAACTCCTCTTAATATAAAAAAACCACGAGCCTTGTACTTGGTTTTCTTAGCCACAACTTTATCCGGAGGCAATATCCTATCGGAGATGAGCTGGAGAATATCATATCTCTAATTTTTAGGTTGAATTACAAGTATATTCATACTTTCTTCGCTTTCTTTTTCTTGACCTGTCTGTACGGATGGTCATTCCTGCATAAGAATCCATGGGTAAGATTCAAAATAAGCTATAGTTGCCAAAGAGTCTAGCAGAGTATTTTTCGATCTACGAAAGTGTTCATAGCAGATATTTTTGAAGTTTGTAGCAATTTATTTCAACATAAACAAGTATTTAATCAACTATTTTTTCTTTGCTTTAGATTGTCCTTGAACATGGTGAATCAACAATTGGGAATCACTCATTAACCGGACTCTCTTTGCCCCACATATGAGAGCCAGCTTAAGACCCACGATCGCTGCTTCATATTCAGAATCATTGTTAGAAGCTCTGAAACCAAAACATATGGCCTGGTAAATATTGTCACCATAAGGAGAACTTAAACAAATTCCAGCCTCACAACCCATAGTACTTGATCCATCATCAGTTCAAACTACCCATTCTTTCTTAGACTGGTTTCCTGACTCATGTCCGGAAGATCTATTAGCATGAAATTCTACCAAAACGTCAGCCACTGACTGGGCTTTAATTGCTGTTTGGGGTGCAAAATCAATATCATAATCACCCAACTCTACTGACCACTTTGTCATTCTACTTGATACATCAGCTTTTCGAAGAAAATTTTTCAAGGGGAAAGATATTCGAACAACAATGGAATGATCTTGGAAGTATGGTCTCATCTTTGTTGCTGCAATTACTAGGGCCAGTGCCAATTTTTCCAACTTCAAATATCTTTTTTTCAGCATCCAATACACTTTTATTGATGTAATACACCGGACAAGGGTAATTGTCCACTTACCTTACTAACACAATACTTATTGCATACTCTGATACAACTAGATATACATAGAGATTTTCCTCCCGAACAGGTTTGAAAAGAGTTTTAGGTGAAGACAAGTGCTTTTTATTTCAACAAAAGCTTGGTCACATTATGGAGACCAATTAAAGTCTTTAGCCTTCCTCAACACTTGGAAGAATGGAGCACATTTGTCTGATGATCCTGAAATAAACCTATTCAACGCAACCAATCCTTTTGTCAATCTTTTAACTTCCTAATATTTGGAGGAGGATCCATAGCTAACACGGCATTAAGTTGATCCAGATCAGGTTGAATTCCCTTCTCACTTATTATGTAGCCAAAGAACTTTCCAGATCGGACCCCAAATACACATGTTTAGGGTTCAATTTTAAATTTACCGCATCCAAGTTAGAGAATGTTTCTTGAAGGTCAGAAATATGTGCATCTTCCTCCAAGATTTTAAAAATAATATCATCTATGTAAACCTTCATATTTCCGCCAATATGATTAGCAAAAGCTTTATTCACTAACCTCTGATAAGTGGCTCCAACATTTTTTAATCCGAACGACATCACCTTATAACAATGATGACCTCTGGCTGTGATGAAAGTAGTGTGATCTTGGTCCTTCAGATCTACTTGTATTTGATTGTACCCTGAAAAAGCATCCACCAACTGATCTATCCAAGGAACATGATAAAGATCCTTAGGGAATGCCCTATTAAGGTCAGTGAAATCAATGCACATGCACCACTTGCCATTATTTTTCTTGACCAGAACAGGGTTGGCAGTTTACAAAGGGTATTGAGATTCTTTAATGTGACTCATTTTGGTTAAACTGTCAACTTCTTGAACAATCACATCTGCTCTTTCCTTAGAAAAAGACCTCGTCTTTTGTACAACTGGAGAAATATCACTCCATACTGACAGTTTATGGGAAATAATATCAGCTGGCACTTCAGTGACATCACTATTACACCACGCGAAAACATGTTAATTATTCATAAAAAAAGATAATAACAGTGCTTTAAATCTGGTGCCCGTTTGGAATCAATTTAACACCCATGCCTTCTGCGAGGGAGTGGGTTTTAACCTCCTAAATAGGTATTATGACACTAGGAACCTCCCTGGGATCATCAATTTTATCTTACATAGCATTCCATGGCTATCTTATGGCTGCTCCGGACAACACCTAGTTGTACTTGGACAACATACTTCAAACATTGGTGGACCATAGAGGACACATCATGCGTTCTGGAGAGCCAGTACTTTCCAAATATTGCATTATAAGATGTTAGGCAATATACCACAACAAATAGTACTCTTACCATTTTTTGAAGGGTTCTTTTCCCAGCAACACTTCCTCTTCAAATTCCCCAATCATATCTGGAGACTTCTTGTGAAGCCTACAATGGTTTTGTTCGAATGCTGTATAACCGAAGGGTTTCTCATTTTCTTGTAGGAGCTTAAAAATAGGATGTTTGTAGAACTGCCTGTATCAATCAGAATCCGGCGTATATTGCTTCATTCTATTGATGCCCCTATCACCACCGTATCTTCATAAGACCCTGTAATGTCTCTCAAGTCATCCGTATCAAAAACTATAAAAGGAGATGAAGACTGATACTAGTGTGTGTACATCCCACCATCCAACTGGGTGGCCAAATTATGGACATGCCTCTTCCTCGATGAAGTAAAAGGCGCAGTCACAATATTCCCTCGGAAAATAGTTAGGGACTAAAAATGTTAATCAGACCGGAAACCATTTTGGTCTTGTCTACTATTACCCCCACCTGATTTCGACTTGGATCTGGATCAAGATACTCAGAGTCCACATCAAACCTTTCAACAATTACCACTGCACCCTCTTGTGTAGATGTTCTAGGATTGTTCGAATGACCAGTTCGTGGAGTTTTGGTTTGCGCATTATCTGGTCTGCTTCCCCTCGCTTTTTGACGTAGGCCTCTAACTTTCCCCTTTCAATGAGGTTCTGGAACTCATGTTTCAAGGCTATACAATCATGAGTATCATGGCCTATATCATTGCGGTATTGGCAGATACGGGTGCTCTGGTTTTCTTTGGAGGACTGCATTGTTGCTGGCTTTCTAAAATGCACCTCATTCTTATAGATGGTAGTCACACTCTCCCCAATTCAGCAAACCACTCAGGCTGAACCCAGGGCCCCTCTTATTTATGATCTGTTGGCTCTGAGTTTGGTTAGAATGATTCTGCCTTGACCGGTTGGACTCCTGTCCAATCTCTTTTTCCCTGTAACTGGACTGATTAGTAGCTGGAGGAGTTGTTGTTGTAGCAGTATACCTCACTTGACTGTGTAATCTGGTTTTCTTAGTTTCTTCAATATTTATTTGTTTACCCACCTGATTCAATAATCCAGCACAGGTCATCGTCTTCTTCCGAGCCATTGAATCGACTAAATTACCTGGGTTTAAACCTTGTCTTAGGGAGGCAATCACAACTTGTTTAAAAACATATGCTAGCCCATTCTTTGTGTTTACAAAACGATTAATGTACTCCTTCAGGGGACTCGTTCGGTACCTGAGCACAATGGATAATGATGTCCCTATTACCCTTAAGTTCCTTACTTTCAAAAAATTTCCTTCGGAAGACAACCCATAAAGTATCAAAATTTCTTATACACCCTTAAGGGATACTTTTGTACCATTTGAGGGCACTTCCTGTGAAAGTTTGGGAGAAGGCCCTACACAATAGCTTGTAATCATCATCAAAATTCATCATGAAGTTCTTGAACTACTCCAGATGGTTATCCAGATCTTGACTCTCATCATATTTCTCCATCGTGGAGCTATCAAACCTCTTATAAAGGTGTCTGGAGAGTATTTTTGCAGACAAAGGTGATTGTCTCCAATTTATGCTACGACTAAAAACAGTGTATTCATTAGGGGTTGCAAAAATACCTGATTGGGACTGAAAAGCAAAATGATCATTCATCAACTCATCAATATGCTGGTTGGCTAATCTCTTACCCTTCTCATGGTGCCTCTTAAGCCTGCCATGCTTATCCCTCTTTCTTGAATCTTTTTTAGTCCACTTCATTTTCGTTTTTGACCTTTCTTCATCACTACTTGAAGATAATGATTTTTCAAGCTCAGCCTCATTAATGAAAGTGGTTGGGATATTTATACTTAATTATTGACTCATGGGCCTATTGGGTCGGAGAAGTTTGGTTAAGTTTAAAGACCTATTAGTAATTTGTATGAAGTGACCAACATATAACTTAGTCACCATTTATTACGTTTGTCCTGTTCGGGTTTTTTATAATAGTGGTTATGGTCCAAATCGCCCATCGGATTAAGTCAAAAGTCGGTAGCTAAAATATTCGATCTCATTAGTGGGGACTAATTTATAGTTATTTTTTATGCATGCAACAAATTTCAAGGTCGGAAAAACTTTCTAAGGGTTGGTGTAATGAGGACAAAGCTAGTTCACAGAAATTTGGCACACAGCCCGGTAGTGGTAGCGTCAATTGCTCATGCGAAAGAAGCTAGCCTGGTTGAGCCTTCCAATAATTTGGATTGATCAATACATCGTAGGAAGTTAGAAAGAACTAACAGACGTAATCTTTGGGATAAATCACCTCTCGATGAGTCGGGTGACGAGGAAGAAGAGGAGATACCCATTCGTAGCCAAGTATGTCCCACCGATCTGGAGAGCCTGAATAATTTGTTTACTAGCTCAAACCAATGTCACCATCCTGGCAAATGTAAGTCATATAATTTATGTCTCACATTATTTTCTACTTACTTTTTCATTTATATCCATATTAATTTTATATCTTGATATGTTTTCACCACCTATTTGCTACTAAATACGGACTACTCAACCAATGGGACCTGAAGAACCAGCAAGCTATGAAGACAATCGTTGAAGCAACTCTATTTTGGTCGCTTATTCTCCTTTGGCGAGATGACTATCACATTGGACCACCTGTATGTCATTACTGATCTCCCGGTGAAGGGGAGCCATTTGAGGTCATCGAATATGGTCACTATTATCATTGATATAGTAAGTTGTTGGGAGTTACGATTGAGGTGATTAAAAAAACAAATGGAGGACCAGTATAGGATCGGTTTTGGTCTTAGATGGCTTAGGGAGTAGTTTTTGGGAGACGATTATTTGGATTCTAATTTCGCACCTACCACATGTTTTTTCTTGGTTGAGCCATATTCATGAACATGAGCCAAAAAAGATTCGAGATAATCTTCTCATCCATTTGGATCCCTTGGATAGGCTTGGTGAGATATCGCGGGGTGCATGTGCTTTGGCATTTCTTTATAAGGGTTTGGGATGCATTTCAAAGACGTCTTTGAAAAGTCTGTTGGTTTATCCAGGCTGTTAGATTGCTGGATCTATTACCATTTCCCCTATTTCCGACCTCCTTTTAATACTGCTTACAGTCTATCTAATCCGAAGATTATTAGGTGGTTGCCCGAAAAACTAACGGGGCAAATGTTCGACCAAAGTCTTACTACTGCGATATCATTTTCGTTCAAGAGGAGCATGATGTAAGTAATGTTATTCAAAATTTATTAATTTTTACTTCACTCATTAGTTTCTTACAAAATTATGTGTTTGTTTGTTTTATAGGCAATTTTCTAGCCTTATATTGACATGAGATAGGCGTTTCTGAAGTAGAAGATTGGGTTGTATCGCAACCTTTATGCAGATTATCAATGTGACTGAGGTGTATCTGCCGGATCAAGCGATGCGAAAATTCGGTTGGATCCAAGAGAAGTCATTAGATCCCATTGCACCTCGACCTGTTATCTATAAATGTGATAGTATGCAGTATGTTGTTCACACTCGGGATTAGGAAAACTGGCGGTCACATATGTATGTGATCGATAGGTATACACGAACATTTTCGGGAAGCCGTAGGACATCAACGCCTCTAAGGACAACTTATGTCCAAAAATAAGATTGGTTTTACATCACTCAATGTATCCTCGATGACCGTTCTGCTGTAAAGGCGATTCATACAATAAATCATATTCGACGTCTTGAAGACATGCGGAAGAGGCCTTTTACGAAAAGAGTACTCCAAATTACAAGTCTTTGGCTTCTTGTCATCCTAGCTATATTGGTATTGTGTTTGTTTGGTTAGTGATGTATGTTGTTTTTGGAGAACAATTGTCACACGCATTATTGCGTTGTTGTTTGTTTAATTCTGGAAATTGTATAACATAACATTTTATTTTGGACATGTATGTTATATAACATTAGTTTGATTGTTGTATTTTTGCCTTGTATTTATCTTGTTATGATTTGATCTTCTATGTTATTTGCGTTGGGTAAACTTTATATGGAAGGTTGATTAGAATTGAATGAAGATGGTGTGTTATATTTTACATTCGCCCCGCCAGTGTTGAAAACCCGAACCGCCGAGTATAAAATTACAAATCGGAAGACGAGTTTTCCACCGACGAGTAAAAGGTTATTCTCCGCCAAAGAGACACACAAAAACAAAAACTAATTGGTTTCAATATCTATACTTATCCTCCGCCTGGTGTAAAATTCCACACCGGCGGGTAAAAAGTTCTTTCCCACCGGGGTGATACAAAAAAATAAAAGCCAATTGGTTTCAATCACTATTGTTACCCCTCGTCAAGTGGAAAATTCCACACTGACGGGAGAGTTTCTCACCGACGGGTAAAACATTCACCCCCGCCAGGTTGTAAGTTCACCCCCGCTGGCCGTGAACACATAAAATAAATTTAAGGGTTCCCGTCAAATTGGAACAGTCTGCCAAATGATATTTATTTCCCACCAATTGTTTTGACATTCTCGCGATTTTTTTTAGTCACATTCGCGGAATCACCGTCTACAAATGAAGGAAACATGAACGCAAAAATATATAAAACAATACGGTGGATGATGCTAATTGGAATGTGCATAAAGATGCGCACTTGCTCAAAGCTTTTGAATATTTGAAAGGAACGATGTCGCAAGACACTCCTAGTTTTATCGATGTTGTTATATACATAATGTAATTCATGTGCGATACAAAAACAAATTGTTCGGCATGTATGATTCCCCAATCATGCGGACGTGAAGAAGTTGCCACTAAGTTAGATTATTTGAACACTGTGTAGAGTATACTGATTGCGGAACTCCCTTATGAAATCCAATGTGAAACCCGCGATGTTTTTTTGTATGAGGTTTCTGAGTACTATTATAAAATATATGTTGGAACATGTGATGCAAGAACTACAAGATAAAGAGAAAGTGATAGCCAACTGCGTCACCACTTATCCAAGTTCTGATGGAACTAGCGAGGATGAAAAATATACTTTCGAGAACTGGTCCAAGCATTGATGGAATTATTTGTCACCATGAACACAACTTTAACGTCTACTATGTGAACTATGTCAAGTATCTATCTATTTTCACGATTTTCATTTTTATTTCGAATTATGTAATGTCCTAAATTATATGAACTAACGAACGGTTAATGTTATTGTTTCAAAAATACCGTTATCATAATATACAAAGCGTACAAGATTTTAGCGTGGGAAATTGTACATATATTACAATAATGTTTTTTGATCGAAAGTGGCTAAATTGGTTATGTTGAGACTACGAATTTTAATTTATTTGTATCTCTTGTAACGACGAAGTATCCTTATAGACTGGGCATCAATCACAATGGAAATTTAAAAAATAAAAACACTAACAAATAAATTACAATAACATAATCGGTGGAATGTTTAAAAGTTTAAATAAACCAGCAATGTAATGAAATACTTACTTTGACAAAGTGGTTGGTACCGACCCAACCCAATCCGATTTCCATCCGGTTTGACATCAAAGGGGGTGCATTTCTTAACGAAAGAAAAGTGAAACTAATATTAATGGTTTTTGATTGTCCTATGAAGTGAAGTATGTAGTTAAATGTAGATGTGATCGTGACTTCCATCTCGGGCATCGTCATCTAATTATCTATAGTATATGAGCATTTCACATTTTCCCCAATATCTATCAAATCCTCAATTCTTGTAAATATATCCACATCTAATTCTCCATAGTAGCTGCATCACTAGAGCTATCACATGCTCGTGATACGATTTATCGCATCTAGTGGATGCTTTAGATGTTGTTATAGATAACTTATGTTTGAATGGTGGATGACCACGCGTTTTTAGTTTGTCTAAAGGCTCTAAAAGGAATTTATTTTCGGATTGGCAATGGCAAACCATTTCTTATAAACATGCTTTATTTGTGCTTCATCTATGGTTTCCATAATATCGAGTAGTAGTTTATCTATTTTTTCTTTCAATTTCTTGATAATCGTAAGAACGATACAGATAACTATGTGTAACATCTTCTAATGATCGTGAAATAAATATAACGTTACCTCTAAGCCTTTGTAAAAAAATTCATAGATTTCGTGCGAACAAGTTCCAAAGAATATTACGAAACATTATTTTTAACTTCCCATACACAATACTAGCAAATTTATGTAGGACTAACAATTGACTCTTTTCAAACGACGCTTTAATGTCTTCGTGTTGTAATTCGATCAAAGTATGCACCTTCAAGTAAAAATAACCGAAGTCACATTTGCTCATACCACAGAAACACTTAAAGGTGGAATGAGCGCTCTCTACGCGGTTAGTTGTTTAGTTACTGAAATACAATGGCTTGTTAGTTATCCATGTGATAAACTTATCACCGTACGACCTTAACCAAATTTTGGTGTATTCGATTGCATTCAGATATTCTTTGAAGTCACATAGCATTTCCGACTGATAGTTATTGAAGGATAGTTCCGCTTCCGACAATATCATTTGACTCCCACTTCCAAAAATTCATAGTACACTTTTTTTTATCATTGATAATTATTTCGTTTTCCCTATGACGTTGATGTTAATGTGCCATCGACACAACATGTGTGTTGCATTGGGGAACATTTTCTCGACCACCTTCACCAACACTAAGTCTCTATTCGTCAAAACAATGGAGGGTGGTTCGATGGAGTGAGTTACCATTAACAACTGTAAAGATTCTCACACTCGTTAGTAGCTTTCAAATTTCGCCCGAACATAAACGCAAATCGGATGTAGAAATTTTCTCCATACAAATAGCTCAAATAACCTTATACAACGACATCCAGTATCTTATTACCTTATATGTGTTATCCATTATTAGCATATTTGGAAACGTCTGTAACAAATCCAAACTAGCCGGATGTGCGAAGAACGTTTAAGTTATGATACTACTTCAGTATTCGCATGATCTATGCCATTCGTAATAATTGAACTTCTTCAATTCATCTAACATGTATTATAATCGTGACATAACGTCTTTCTTGATCTTCCGTTGTTTTAGTTGAGCATTGTACATAGTGTGAAAGGACGATGAATTATTAGGGTTCAAGTTTTTTACTCCGCCAAGAATATCACAAGGACGAGATCCCATTTTCGTAGAACTAACTACAAAATCCAACTCTTATTTAGATAATCGTCCCAAGTACGAATGACCTTCACTGAATTTTGTAGTCTCGTGATTGTGAATCCCGCATATGATCTCTAAGGAATATAAATCATCATTTACCTTATTTCCTCTAAGCACAAAAGGGTATCCGCATTTCATAGTCCTAGAAGACTTCCACTTAAGATCCTTTGGTTCTACCAACTTTGTGTATTTTCCGGATCTCTCGCATATAAAAATTATTTTAGGAGTTTTTGTACTTTTGGCATCGCCGTGACGTCGTAATATAACTACAAACTTGTTGTACTTTCCTGTAAGCTTAGTCCGATCGACCAATTGTTGTTACGTGAAGTGGGATTTTATGTTGAACAAATGACTATAATCGAGAGAGCAATACCCCTCTCTTATTAATCCAGAATCATTAACCTCCTCCTCCTATATAGCCAAAAGCTACTCATGAAAATCATATCATGAATTAATGGGTAATCTCAAACCGTCGGTGAAACCTCAACAAACTGGCAAGTAGGAAATTCATCACCGGCGGGAGAGTTTCCCACCGGGAGGTAAAATATTCTCCTCTGCCAGTATGGGAAACCAATCACAAAACCCTTTTATAAATTTTGTTAAGCACGCCCTTCGGCGGGACGAGACACCAATACTGACATAAAAAATTCTTAACAACCAGCGGTGCCATAAGCAATAAACCGACGGGAACTAATTTGCTAGCAACAACAGCCTAATCTCTACACCAACAGGCTGACCACTCCACACTGATGGGCTGGCGACTCCACACCAGTGAAAAATAATTTAATGCTAGATTGTGTACCTAGGAAGTAGTCCTCGACAGTTGGGTATGTCCATACCGCCGATTTGTGCATACAAAACCGACGGGGTGGTTTGGCTTAAACCGTCGGGGCCAAAATCTATTCTTACAACCGAAGGTAAAATTTTATCCCGTCGGTTTCGAAGCTCCGACCGACGGGGGTGGGTTGTACAAATTATTTCACAATTAGGATTAAATCTACAAGAATAAAAACTTTACATCAAATTGATTAAAAAAACTATCTCATTTAGCATTTTGAAGCTCATCAACAATTTTTCTTCTGCTTTTCATTTATAAATATGTTTTTAAACTTTATTAATAGAAAAAATGTGAGAGATTTTTGGGTTCAATTTTTTTTGGATATGTAAAAAACAACTAGGATTTGTATATAATTCAAAATTTTGTGTCAAAAATTGTGTATTCTATATTTCGTGTTATTTAACCTAACTAAGTATACCTATTTTTAAAAAATAGAAAAGATATCTTTTAATCAAAAGATAAAATAATAAAAACTTAAAGATTATGGTTTAGGAAAAGCCTAAATCTTATTGTCTTTTCAAGTATCATATTCCATTGGAGCGTTTTTTAGCCTGTCTATTTACTGTGTGCATGTCGGTTAAATATAGGGAAATGACATACTAAGTACTTTTTGGCCAAATCTATTAATATCTAGTACCCAAAAATGGGTTAATGCTCACTTAATACCCATCTCATTAAACATATCAACTTCTAATACTTTATTTTATTTAATACCATAATTACCCTCAACCTAGTATATAAGGGTTAATTTGTGAAAAAGGGACCCTTTTGGCTACAGTACCTTCTTTATTACTTTTGAATTTTGAATTTATTGGCCCCTCTCTCTCTCTCTCTCTCTCTCTCTCTCTCTCTCTCTCTCTCTCTCTCTCTCTCTCTCTCTCTCTCTCTCTCTCTCTCTCTCTCTCTCTCTCTCTCTCTCTCTCTCTCCTCACTCCTAACCTAACAAACAACCCATTTTTCAAGAACGTTTGTTCGTTTCAAAAAACGGCGACGTGATCACACTCTTTCCGGCGACCCTATCTAACCACCGGCAAACCATCGTAATCACCGGCGAACTATACAAACACCGTCGACCAGCGTTCCGATCACCAGTGAACTGTTTTTTCGACAAACTCTGCAATTTCAGGTCAACAGTTCCAGAGTCAGTCGAGTCAGTCTCCTAGCTCCATCATTTTCCGTCGAGTTAGCCTCCTAGCTCCACCGGTGCATCGTTAAAGTCCGTCGACCTCACCGTTGAAAGCATATCCGACGCCACAACAGTAAGGTCAGTATCGTTTACCATTCTCAACTGCAAAATCGTTTTCCATTTTTGATCTTGATAATAGAATCACTGGCGTAGCTAATGTACGTTAATGGCAGGAAATCGATTAGTTTCTTATTCTGGTCGATTCAAAGCATCGATACCGGCTCCGATAACATTCCGGTAAGAACTTTTAGTTTTCCACCTCTGTTATATAGGTTACGATTTCTGTTTTGATATTATATGTTAGATGTTGCGATTTGTGGGAAGATTTTGCTGCTTGTTATTGTTAGATTGGTATAGTATTGACTGTGGCTCTGTTTTTTTGCGTCGTTGCGATTTTAGCTAGGACTGACATATAGTCTTTGCAATTTATGCATATAATCTATGGTTGCTAGATGAGAGTGTAGACATTGCGATTTTAATGCAGTGATTGATAAATTAGGTTACATGTCCTGCGATTTTAGTTATGATAGATTGCTAGATGTCTTCAAACATATACCGTTTCGACATGTACTTATCTCTATAACACCTACAATTCAGGGTACACAATGTCGAAACCAAAAGTTTGCATTTTCAAATTTGGTCACAAAACAGCTATTGTTCCGCTGTCCGAATTCGAAAATTTCGAGTCTTTTCAACAGTACGTTGAGGAAACATGGAAGGGTTTTGTTAGAGGCAACTACACCATTACCTACTCTTGCGGTAATCAGAATAATTGTATGTTTAATAAGGAGACCGATTTTATTGGGTTGGAATGTTACCTTGATGTTGAGCGTCTGAAGAGTGTTAGTTTCTTATCGAAGAACATGTTGCTGATAAAGGCTCCGCCATTAAACGTAAACAACATGTTCAATTGTTCGAAGAATCCTCGCATATGCAATGAACTAGCGGTGAAAGCCGTAGCTGTTTGGCAATTTCAACCCCCACAAAAAGGCATCTAGCTACAACTGGATGGGCAGAAGCTATCATCGGTGTTGGACAGTCTTTTCCAGATGGTGCTCCAGGTCTAAGGTTATCCTTATCCCGTTATGCATTAGAGAACGGTTTTGCGATTAGGTACATGCACAATATCTTTAGCAATATCACCATTTATTGTGTAAACAAATATTCGGACGGCTGCAAATGGAGGCTTTATGGTTCTGTTGATTCTAAGACCGGTTTGATGACCATAAAAAGATTTATCAGTACCCATATGTGCAGTCCCGTATTCACAAAGAAGAAGAGCAGGCATTTGTCGTCCAATTTGATTGCTGATGAAATTCACCATTCTCTTAGGAACTGTCAATCCGTAACAGCTAAGACTATACAGTCCTCTATCAAGCAAGACTACGGTTTAGACATTTCATATCGTCTATCTTGGAATGCGTTAGAGAAGGCCCGGCATGTTGTATTTGGAGATAGCAATACCGCTTTGGGATTGCTAAAATCATACTTCAAGAGACTAAAGAGTCGTGACATCACTCCGGACTGCCATCTGGATTTGGCTTCCGACAATGTTTTTCGTCGCTATTTTATAGCGTTTGGGGCGTGTCTTCAGGGTTTCCATTCGTGCCGCCCTCTACTGTACTTTGATGGAACCCACCTAACAGGGAAGCATGGTGGCGTGTTGCTTTCAACAGTGGCAAAAGATGGAAACAACGGTCAGTCCATGTTTTACTACACTTTTGGTCTGCATAAGTGATTTTGTTTTTTCAAATGTTTATCATGAGCTAAGGTTGCTAGATTGGTTAGTTTTACATTGCGATTTGAACATGCACACTAGATAGGTAGACCTAGGTTGCTAGATTGGTTGTTTTGATGTCATTTCTATTTACGCATATTTTAGATTGCTACATTGACGATTTCACAGACTGCCTTATTCTGATAGACAGGTTCTATATACATTGCGATTTCAGTCCACTCACCCAGGCAATGTCAATCATCTGCTATGATTGCTAGATAAGTTATTTTTACACTGCGATTTCATTACTCAACCTAGACAGACAGCCTTAGGTTGCTAGTTTGGTTGTTTTGATGTGATTGCGATTTATGCCTGTTTTAGATTGCTACGTTGATGATTACACAGGCTTCCTGATTCTGATAGATAGGTTCTATATACATTGCGATTCAAGTCTATTCAACCCGGTCAATGTAGTACTGTTGTTCACCGGTATCGTTTTCGTTTCAGGTCTATTCCCCGTAGCTTTTGGTATATTTGGTAGTGAAGACTCAGACAACTGGTTTTGGTTTTTGGAAAGTTTAAAACCTCATTTGTTAGGGCGCCAAATAACTTTCATTTCAGACCGTCATGCTGGTATTATTAGCGCTGTCGCAACTCTTTATCCTAATGAGTACCACGCGTATTGTATCTTCCATCTGATACAAAACTTGATTAAAGCTCTTGAACACACTAACAGAGTCTACAAAAACAATATGCTAGTGATGTTTAAGAGCTGTGCTTATGCACCGACTGTGGACCTTTTTAATGAATGTTTTGCTTAGTTTGTGCGCCAAGGGGGTGATTGTATTGGCAAATTTCTAAGGAATTTGCCACCAGAAAAATGGGATCAGGCATACGTCAAAGACAAACGGTATGGGGCGATGACATCAACAAATGTTAAATCGTTCAATTCCTAGATTAAAAAGTTGTGCCATCTGCCTATAGTGGAATTGGTCGAGCGGATTAGAGTTCTTCTGATGACTCAAATTTCTCGAAGTTTGGGAGAGGGCCTAAGTTGGAACACACATTTATGCCCCGAGTTTGACAAGATGTTTAAAGAGAATGTACAATGCAGTCAGACGTGGTTAGTTCGCAAGTCTTTTGCCGCTTATTTTACGGTTTTATCAGACCCAGTCATGGTGGTCAACATACTTGATTTCAAATGCACATGCGACTCTTGGCAGCAAGAATGTTTCCCATGCGCTCATGCATTGGCTGAAATTGCATCTCTAAACGAAGATCCGATGACATTAGTAGAGTTGTTTTTCAGTGCTGCAAATTACCGGTCCGGCTATTCTTTTAACATACCGGCTATAACAGAGTTCAGTGAATCTAGTACCGGTAATGATGATGGAGAGCCAGTGGTTAATCCCCCGAATGTTAAAAGACGAGCTAGGCGGCGGAGGAAAAAGCGTATTCCATCAAGAGGCGAGGTTACCAGCAACCAGTCCCGTTGTGGTCGATGTTTCAAATCGGGCCATAATAGGAGGTCATGTGATGCTCCGTTCTAAACTTTTGTTCCCAATGTTTTAGTAACATTTTGATTTTCATAGATAAGCACTTCTTATCTTTCGACTTATATTTTTGGATACTGTTAACATTAATATGTACCATGTCTGTTTGATAAGATTATTTTTCTCGATGTTAATTTCTACATTGCTAGATACGCTGCGATTATAACGCTAGATAGTCGTTAACTTTTTGCAATACATTGCTAGATAATAGAATAAAAATCTGATAGATACGAGACATCTGCATTAATATATACTTTAGTATAAATCTGATAAACATTGCTAGATACGTGAGTAATAGTCTGATAGACACACTATGTAACATTGATAGATCCTGTATTATACGTCTCATAGATACTATTTATGTATTCGATTTTAGGCCACATCCATCTAATACCTTACTTACATTTGTTCAAGAGGTCCTTTAAATATCCCCTTAATGATTCATCGATATTGATAGATATGTTGTGTAGTGGTTGCAATTGGAATTGATTTATTTTAAGCGTTAGGTTTGATCTACATTCCAGTTAATGGAAGTTCCTATCATCTATATCCAACATTGATAGATACAGCCATTTTTATCTGCGATTTTAACGTTAACTTACTTCTAATAGATTAGGTATATCTAAAATGCGATTGTGGAGTATAACTGCCATTAAAACTGCTTCACTCAGCTGCTTCATATCAATGTTAACTTGTTGCATTCAAAACTTAACAAAAACATTTAAGATAGAGAATACAAAATGCAATAAAACCTAAACATTAGTAGAAAATCAGTTAATGCTACACATCTTCCAAATACACCAACCCTGTCAAAAAATGAAACTGCTGCACAGGGTTGGTGAAAGTTACAGTCCAAAAAAGCATAAACAAAACATTAGAAACAACAAAATAGAAAGATAATAAAAGGAAACTGCATGAACATGTTTAAACCTAATCATAATCCTCTTCATCTGTCCCTTCAGATCCTTCCTCCTCTTCATCTTCCACTTCTTCGTCTTCTCCGTCCTCAGACTTCTCATCGTCTGCTTCCTCAGAATCATCATCCTCTCCTTTCTCCGATTTCCAACTGTCCCGACGTCTCTTCCTTTTTGGAAGTGTTTCACTGTCAGACTCATAACTGTCGTCAAGCGACCATGAGTCTCATGAAGCATAGGGGTCTTCGTGGTCCTCAGACCAAACGGAGTAGTCGTCTTCCTCATCGGACGACTACTCCGATGTTGTAGTTCTCGTGTAAGCCTTGTTGTCTACGTAGTAGTCAGTAGACCATCCGTCGTCGCTGGATTTCATTGGTGAGAATGGTGAGGAAGGTGCCATTATCGATGGTGGTTTGGTTTCAACTTAGGCTATAATGGCTGGGGGTTTGCTGGTTGGTTTTTTGCTTTGCAGAGAAGTATGCGATGAATAGGTTCAACTATCAACCTCTATATAGCAAACCACAATGCCCAAGGCTAAGTCCCATCTAGCAACCATAATTACTTTCACAAATTTAATGGCACACGTCTATTTAATGCATGTAATGATTCAAGTCCATCTACCTTTGTCTTTTCAACTTACAAGCTAACCAATAGGATTAAAACATTTACTTCTAATCAGTGATAGGTGTAGTTAATAGTCATTTCAAAAAATTTAATTTACTCGTCTACCAATAAACCTATCCTCCAGTCCAATAATGTAGTTGGTCTATCATTAATATGGTATTCGCGATTTATGACTGATACACACTGCTAGATATACAATATTTCAAATTAAAACACACAACTATATATCATTGCTAGATACTTTATGCTGATATTTCTAGATAAAGCATGTAACAAGGCTGTTATACTGGGCTTATGTATTTTTGCTACATGATGCATATAATCATCGATATATACAGTATCTTAACATTGCTAGATGCAGCACTTTTTAGTGACCAAATACAACATATTGACATTGATAGGCACTACAGTTTAAGTTTGATAGATAGGAACTTGTTACATTGCTAGATAAAACACTTCTTGGTTGCTAGATAACACATATACATATTAATATATTTTTTAGTAGGAGTCTGATAGATTTGAATCATAGGCATTTCTAGTTAATTAATTATAAGTATAATAGATTCGACATACAAATATTGCTAGATCCGTCAAAACTAGTCTGATATATACGACACATATACATTGCTATATGTGGCACTTTATAATTGCTAGATGTAGCACTATATAGTTGCTAGATACGACACATATACACCACTAGATACGTGCGTATAAGTCTGATACATTTGACATACAAACATTGCTAGATCCATGAATAGTAGTGTGCTAGACACGACATTGCGATTTATTCGTATATTTTTCTGATAGATACGACTTATAGAAATTAATACGAGAAGCGTTGGAGGATGTAACAGTGATACGAAAATTATTCATACAACAAAATGATGATCTTCCAAGGTAGTTTATAAAAACATTTCCTTTGGTTCAAATACTATTAACATTGCTGGTCACACCAAAGTTTACGAATAAGTTCAGATTAATTGTCTAATACACCCATCCTTTTCTAACTGAATCATACATCCTGCTCCAAAAAAATGAATTACATACTACCAACGTTTGTTTGTGTTTATATCATTCATGAAATGCTTAAATATTTCAGCTCTTGTTTCGACGGGCATTTCCTTTCCATATTTCCGCGGAACATACCCTCTATGAATGATGTCTTTTGCGTACTTACAAATAAAAACACCGCAGTCGAGACTATCCTTCTCCTGTTGTGGGATATTTCTCATTGTATTTATTTTGTATCCACCTTTTACATAAGGTATGTATTTTTTATTCATGCAATAGGTCAGCTGCAAAATCAAGTAATCCATCGTTACATTGCGATTTACGACTCCATATCATTGCTATGTACTACTATGGTCATTGATAGATACAGTATGCGACATTGCTAGATAGGCGAACCAAGACCTTAGGAGCAAATCCGATAAGACGTTGCTAGATACGTTACTATGGGGTTGCTAGATATGGGCAGATACACTTTCAATATATTATTATCATTAAATTTTATACCAGAGCATCGGCTGTGTTTTTCGTCTTATCTGGAATGTGTTTGCTCCACGACAACAGTGGGTTGTAGCTACTGGCAGTCCCATTCTCCATATCTATAACCAGGAGCGTCTAGTGGTTCACGCCGGACGTGTTAACGGTGCAAAGAAGAACAAGGGCAACGTATGTGTCTGGTTTCATTGTTTCAAAAACCTTATCCAGAATGACAGACAAATCTTCCTTGATAGCCAATGTTCCCTGCAAGTTTGTTTCATTACTATAGGAACTAGATGTTTCCAATATAACACAAATAATTCCTCGTGAACTTACAGTTGCGATTCCAGTTATTTGAATGACGCTGACCATATATGAATACTCATCATCAAACCCTTTCACAGGGACTTTCCAATCTGAATCCTTTAACAACTTATATATCCAAGCATCTATTATCTATCAAAACACAATTAGAAGCTCAAATCAGTTAAATGAAAATTACTGAAAAGAAGAACAAATTTATAGGTTTACAACTAAGACTGTAACTTCAATGAGTTACCCTATACTAAGACATTGCTAGATGCTGCATATTAATATTGCTAGACTTACAGAGACACATTGTCAGACTTAAAAATCTACTCTGATAGATACAACCAGAAACTTATTACCTTGAAGTCAACTTGACTTTCGTTAGGCAGTTCCATTATCTCGGTCACACTAATGAAACCCTATACGAGAACTCCGTTGTTGGCAAGTACCATACTTCTGGATCTTCTTGTTCTTCTTCCTTGGCAAGTTTCATCACTTTCTCGTACTCACTGACATTGATTAGTTTCCTTATCTCTTTCGGGAACGACCAATCTACAACCACAATCTGTTGTTGTTTAACCTGCATCAGAGTAAGTAAGTTCCACGTAGGCATGTCATCAACGGGCACCTATAATAAAGCATCAAATTAAACTGTTAACATTACTTACGTCAACGTCTGTTTGTTCTTCCTCGATGGAGTCCAGTGTACGTCTCTTCTCGTTTGAATGTTCAACAGCCTTGTCAACATCTGCGTAAAATGATTGAGTGCAGTCTACAAAGCTATCGTCAGCCAAAGGTGTAACCGATCTGACAATCAGATCGTTAGATGCTGCTTTATCTTGTTGTGGTGTTGCATACAAAGATGGCTCGACCCGTGACACTTTTTTAATCTTCACTGCGGATTTCTCTTCTCCGTTGATAATTGGAATTACCTTTAATGGAGAGACAACTTGCGATAGTTGTTCGCACTTTGCTGCTTCTTTAATCCCAGTGTACGCCAACGTCTTCACATTAGACTGTCGCGTGTCTTCAGGCGCTGCTGTTTCCACTTCCTAATAACAGAACATAACTATATCATCAACCTACATTGCGATTTTAGTACAATTCCCATCGATAAACTAGCTATCAGTCGAGCTACGCGCTTTACGCCTATTATACATTGCGATTTGTGTAGTATGAAAACTGTATTCTTAAAATTATGTATCTATCAGACTACATACATATTGTGTTTGAGATTTGTTCAACATGGAAGTCAGACTAATTCTTAAACTACATACATAATATCTATCAGACTACATACATATTGTATCTACTAATTCTCATTGAGACAATCATGGAAATCAATTCTTAAACTACACATATACTGTCAAACCAACATTTTCATACAAAAAACAACCCATCTTAAATATTATCCAACCTAGAGTTTGAACATTTCAAAACCAGCCAAAACATAATTACTAAATATTTATGAATCTTAACGAAAATAAAGATCCCCTTACATCTTTAGCTACATTCTCCACCACATTCTCAGAGACAGGAGTTCTGTGGCTGCGTTCTTCACCCCAGTAGGTGCTTCTTCAGTCTCTTTGGTTGTATCCGCCTGCTTGTCAGCTTCTTCCTTCTCCTGATCTGTCTCCGTATTGTGTCCTTCCCCTACGGCTTTTTCAGTGTTCTCCAACTGGTTTTTCGGTGTTTTCGTTCCTTCGTTGCACCCTTTGTCCAACGAATCTATTCTGTCCACCATCAGCTCCTGTCCTTCAACCTCGTTGTTTCCAACTCCGTGTCACTGTTCAGCTACGAAAACTTCATTTTGCGCACCGGCATCACGAGTTAGGGGTGATAAGTCTACTCCCGCCTCCCCTTTCTCATTACCAGCGTCACAACCAAGTAAAGTAGTCCATTTCTGCTTCCCAGCGACATCAACAGCAATAGCTTCCGGTGTAGTAGTTTCTCGCATTGGTTCAGCAGGTGTTTCGGATTGAACACACCCTCCATCTCCTTCTAACTTCTCCTCCTCAGATACTTCACTTTCTTTTGCCTCAACTGTCTCAAGCTCCTTATCTTCTTCTGCTGTGGACTCCGCCTCAACATCCTCTTCTTCTATTGTTTTTCGGTATCAGAAACTTGTTGGTTCCTCTTGGGAACAAATCCATGCCTCCAAGATTTGTAAACCAATGTTTCCTTAACTACCTTCTCAGTAATATTGGCATCCACAATTTCAACATCATCCTCATCTTCACGGCAAAATGGCATTGATAAGGTGTTCAGCAGATCCTCATCCTCACCATCCACTCTTTCCTTTTCCACCTCGAGCTTCTGTTTCAGCTCATTCAAGTATTTCTTCAATTTTTCAACCTAAATCGAACGAGCATACGAAATAGTTTAGACAACATCCATTGCGCGATACATCGTATTTACATTGCTAGATGCATTATTTTTACATTGCTAGATTAGGCAGATTAACGTTGATAGACAACTTATAATTATGTTTGCTAGATCCCTTATAATGATGCTGCTAGCAAACAACATCTAAACATTTCCTATATACAGAGTAACCAACTTATATAATGATGCTTTATAAAGCTTATCAGTCCTTAGAAAATATGGGAATACTCACTTGTTCATTTTTCTCCTCAAGCAACGTTTTCAGCCTTTTGTTTACAGCTTTCAACCGTTGCAACCAGTTTTGTTTTTTCAGCTTCTTGTTGTCACGCAGCACAGACTGTGACATCCCTCCAAAACTTTGAATACTAGACCTACGATTTTTTTTCTTTTTCAACCTCTCCCCTTTTGTTGTACCAACTCTCGACTTCTTCTCCCCAATGAATTCCCCCAATGTAACATCGTCATCTACCTCAGTGTTGTCTTCAACCTTAGTGTTCGAACTTCTTCTATTCCTTGTTCCAGCTCCGTCATCTACCTGTTTCAGCTTCCTTTTTATACTTCTGTTCGCAACATATTTCTTTCTTTTCCTACTCTTCGGTTCACTTGTTTCCCCAGCAGCTTCGCACTTCCTCCGCGAATCAATTTCTCCATAAGCAAAATATTCAGCCGCTGTCAACAGTAACTCATCGGCCATAACCTAAGAAATACAGTATAATATACATTCAGCAACACAATATAAGAATCATTACTGCGAATTACAAACAATTATGATTCATAGACATGTTGATGTTATGATGTTATGTTGCATTGAATGCGATTTGTTTGATTTTTTTATTGATAAATATGTTGATTTTTTTTAACTGTAATATTGATGGCTGCGATTTCCGTGTTGGATTCATGGGTATGAGATTTGTTTGATTTTACAATTTGGACATTGATAGATGCGGTAAATACCTGGTCGTCCCTGAGGTGACTGACCATCTCGATCATTTCGAATGTCGACTCCTTGCCCTCTAGTCCCCACCACTTGTAACATCTAGGGATTATGTTTGGCCTTGGTATTTCGACGTTTATCGAAATATGCTCCATCAGAAATGGCTGCACAGAATATAACTCAACATTATAAAAACGGTTTTGAAACAAACTTGCTGATCATAACAAATTGTACTTACAAATAGCAGAGCAACGCATCTGATGAATCTTGCAGGCTTCCCGACCTTAATACATTTGTCCAGTGATTTATGCAGCTTCTCCAAGATGGCTCCAGACCAGTCATAGTCGTTTATTTTTTCAAGATTTTCCACATAGAATATTGCTGTCCACCCGACGACATCGCCTGACACTGAAAAGAACAGTGTCGAGCATATGAAAAGTATCAGCAACCGAGCAACATCCTTCGCTTCATCCTCCCCTTATTCCCTTATTGCTTTCTCGATCGCTTCCTACAAAATGAACAACCTCATACCAAGAATACAACAATAACAATTTAAGGCAGTTGCCCCTACTACGACATTGATAGATATGAACCAAGACATTGCTAGATGCATATTCCCAAACACCAACATACTATTATACTGCTACCACACTGCTAGATATAGTATACTACATTGCTAGATACCTGCATACACATGCCGATTTTGGTATCATCCTCATATGCCTGCATCATAAACTAAAAACAAATACATTTTAACAGACTAGATTTACCTTTATCAACACATTAGACACTGATTTGTCATTTTTTGGCCCGCTCCTCCTCGTCCGTGGGGTCAAAAAATATTTCTGCATTATAATGGAATCTAATTCAGCTCCATCCGCGTACCGAGCGATAAATGCACCTGATTTGCTCATCGGCATCTCTTCGTTACCGTGTTTCAGCCCAAATATCGCCTTCACATCTTTCCTCGTCAGTCTTACATGCTTACGTCCTATCTGGAAAGAGTTCCATCTCACATCGTAAAAACCACAAATCGCCTCGATTAAGTAGTGGAACTTTTTAAGCTCCAGAACCTCGTTCCTTACGTCGAATGATGTTTTTAGAAAGGTATAGAACAGTGTTCCTCTAGCAACCTCTATGTGTTCGGATTTGATTATATCCCGTCTTAGTATGTTGATTATGCTTACCAACCCGGACCTATAGAATACTCTTATTTTAGTCATTTTTCCCTGTTAACATTCTCATTTCAAACTAGTTAGTAATCCCATAGTAACTAAAACAATAAAACAATAAAACTAAGCAGCCAGTATATACATTAACTCTTGAAGACAGTACTGGTCCAACTTACTCCACAACATTGTATAACTCACTGCATTGCAGCAGTGCTAGACGTGACCAAATTCATCTACTACTTTGCTAGACGTGCAGTGTTGACAATAAACTAGTCACATACACTGCTAGATACGGCCAAACTACATTGCTAGATCATTAACACATCTACGTATACTAATAAAGATCAACCTCAACTCTGTAAGTCTGATAGACAACGCTACACATTGCGACTTCAACCAGGACAGGTTCTAAAAGTTTGTTGTCGATACCGTCGGACGACACTATCAACACAACTAACAACTAACATCGACCCATGTCTGTGTTAACATCATCGACTGCACTGTGTTAACACCATCGGTGGATGAACACTACGAACTACACGTACTGTGTTAACACAATCGACTATCACTGTAAAAGAAAAGAGTAAATCTCGCCGGACTAAGGAGACGCTTATATATTCTAACTACTGGTGGATTAACAATACTCCGGTGACGCTTATACATCGAACCATATAGCTCACAGACAGACAGTGTTCGACAGCCAGAGGGAGAAAAAAACGTACATGTTCGACTGTGTTCGACAAAGTAGGATGCAGTAGAGGGAAGACAGTGTTCGGCGGTTAGATGGATTGATCAGAATCGGCTCGACAGTTACGGTCGACAGTTGAGTCATTCTCGTTTCGGTTCAAAATCGTCTTTTGGGTTCGCTCTCGTTTTACGTGTTTCTCTCTCCTCAAATTTAGAAATGTGAAAGTGGAGGGAATTGGAACCCAAAAGACAGATTAGAAGGTGAAAAAAGTGGGTTTCAACCAAAAAACCCCTTTTATACCATAGAGGGTATTTTTATCCAAAATATGGCTCTAGGTATTTTATGAAACTAGTCTAAAAGCGGATACCATTTTGGTATTTGATAGTTGACTAGGTATTTATGGGTAATTTCCTCTTAAATATATTACGTGTTGCTATCTTATCATTTTATGCAGTTGGACCCAACAATGGTTGTACCGCTTGGTCCCGTAATATTTTTTTAAAGCTTTTTCATATTCTGACCTAAACGAAAACATCAACCATCTACTATGTTTATAATTTCTTTTTTTAAATTAGTTAAATGAATCAAAATATTATATATATATATATATATATAAATCATTCAATGGGATATATATATTTTTCCGAAACTGCAGGTATCCAATCTGAACCGATCCGATAGGATGAGTTATGTGTTTAATTTTTTTTGCAGATGAGTTATGGTTTGAAAATTTATTACCTACCGGGTTTGGGATGAGTCATGGGGTTAATAAGTTTTTCACGGTATCCACCCAAACCGACCCACTAATAATATCCGATGGATACCCGTTAAATTAATATTAAATACAATTATGTATGTAATCCGAACCGATTTAGATAGATATTTTTTACCTATTTTTATCGTTCGACCTCAAATTTTCAAAAAGTCCAAGTACAGAATTTAATTGCGACTCCAAAGAAAATTCACCATCGGAGAGGCAAGCCAAAATGAGACATTTTCTCTTACAAAGAGCATTATAACGAAGAAGAATTTGACATGACCTATTCTTATTATTTTAGAACAAAGTATCTCAAATTTAAGATATTTTGTTTAAAAAAAAAATAAAAAAAATAAAAAAATAAAAAAATTAATGATAATAATTTAAAAGATAAAAATAAAAATAAAATCGAAATATTATTCATGTAATGTCTCCAAATTGATTTTAATTTACAAGACAGTTTAAAAAAAAAATCACACCTTACTAATCAAATTGATAGATTTTGTCGAGCTTAGGATTCTAAAAGATTGATTTTCACTTCAAAAGACTAAACACAATGGAACAGAATTGTCGAAAGACTATTAAGCCATTTAAGCCTTTAAACTGAACCTAAGTTAACCAAGTAAAAGCCTAAAAGTTATGTTAGGCTTTTTAATTTAGAGGGAGACTTTCTTTTATATATTATTATATTGAATATTAAATATTTTTAAAATAAAAAATATATCAAAATCACTAATATTTTTAATTTTTGAAAAATAAAAATAAATAATCAATTAAATATATCAGGTCCTATACATATTTTATCATATTTAATAATATATATTAGTTATTAATATTTTATATATTTTATATTTTTTTTAATATTTTATGATAAATTATCCAAGATTTTTATTAATTTTTTATTAAATAAAAAGAAGAGTTATATTCCTGCGGATATAATTCAAATTCCCGATAACAACTTAAATTTTAAAATTTATTTTCTTTCAAAAGTATCCCCATACACACAAACACGTAAGACCTTCAGGACTTAATTATTTTTCACATTGAAGACTTTACTATAACTCAATTTATTTATTCCAAATATAAATATATTTATATATTTTAAAGACTAACAAAATGAAATCTATGAGTGATATTTGTAGAATTGTTTTTCCTATTTTATGCAACAAAATTATATGTAAGTACGTAACCGGAATACACTTTTTTTAGCAACAAAATTACACATAATTCTGTAACTATAACACAATTCTATTTTTGAGACTTATTTTGGAACAAAAAATTTATTTCTGCAACTATTTTATTTTTGCACGCAATTCCGCAATTGGAGCACAATTGTTTATTACAACTTATTTATACGTAATTTCATAACAGAACACAAATATTTTTTGCAAGAAAATTATACGTAACCAAAATACAAGTTCTTTTCCTATACATATTTTGCAACCAAATTACATGTAATTATGAAACTAAAATAAATCAAAATAAAATGTTAAAAATATCTTTTATGTATCTAGTTTTATTCATCTTAAAAAATAAAACCAATGATATTTTTGGATATTTTTGGAGCTGTGGTTTAAAAGATATGACAGTTAAAAAAATATAAAAAACAGAAGAGAGAAAAATGGTTGGGACTACTATTTGGTTATTGATAAATATAATTTATTACTATGTGATTACCCGTACTTTATCAAACCATAGATGATTATTGATATATAAATTTGATATTGAGTGATTATTGGTAGATTACCCTAATTATTTTTTGAGTAATTTAATTAATCATTACAATATTTTGTATTATAATTGATGGCGGGTGATTGATCCAAAGTTTAAAAAAACTACGAAGAGTAAGAGAGTAAAAATAACGAAAATAATAAATACTAGTAAATAAGAATGGACAAACAATTTATAGATGATTGTTTGTTTCCATTTATAGAGTTTATAAGAAGAGATCAATATCTCCAAGATATTATACAAATATATTTACTTGATATCATCCTTAACCAACAAAATTTATTTGAATTATATATCTTAGATCTTGATATCTTTGATTAACTTTATCGATAATTATCCTATATATGACTAATGAATATTTATCGAGAAAATATTACTCTTTTGATTGTCTAGAGCATTAATTGACTTTGCATAAGCTTGTACTTCTAGATTGGTTGACTGTCGAAGCTTTAATTTTGTTCCTTATGTCATGACTGAACTTATTTTTATTTTACTACCAAAATAATTACACGAGCCATCTTTTGTTAGATTTTTATGAGTATTAAAGTTTATTTATATGGCTTTTAATTTACTCAAGCTGAACAATTATCAAAGATATCTCTCACTTAGTTTGTACTTATATTTTTCGTGCATAATTAAAAAACCTTCACGAGCCGAAACGTATTTTGATGGATAAAACTTTTGTCAAAGGGAAAATAATACAACTAACACTTAGTAGATTGCTAGATACTTATCCATAATTATTTCTTACTTGATCATTTTTTCTTTTTCGTTTTAGGATGCTTTAATTCTTTGTTGAAGATGATTATGTAGCCCTAATCCTTGGTGAAAAATAAAGGAATGATTGGTAAAAAAGAACCAATACTTAATACTAGGGTTAAGAACTGTTGGGAACCGAAGTTGTTGTCATCTCATTTCAGCCAAACGTCTTATGAAGATAGTTAAGTAAGTAACACCCCCCCCCCCCCCAAAGTTAGTTGTGAATAGTGAATTATCTTATAATGATTTGGTAATTTGAGAAAGGTGAAGCTGGTGTATCTCCCTTTGATATCAGCCAAACTTATATGTGTGCAAGTTGAGCTAAAAATGCATGCATTATTTAGAGAAGTCTTTTATTTAATTTATATATTTTATTAAAAAATTCTTGAAGTTGGAGGGATTTTTGTGATTAAGGTAACACGTGCATGAGAGAATAAAAAATATTAGCACGTGGGTCAAAGTTTTTATTAAGCTCACACGTGCATCTTCTTCATCTCTCTTTATCCTGACCCTCTAAGCTTGTTGAATTTTAATCACATATTATACAAACAAATCAAAGCCATATAATGTTTAAAGAATTAAATGTTGAGATGTTTTTACCTCTCGTTATAAATACCTTTCATTTTTTTATTTTCTGTTTTCCTTCTCTCATCATTTCCAAACTAGTTTCTTAATTTTTTTTTATTTTGCCCCTTTTGTTTCACCACATGTCCTAGTTTGGACCTAATTTCCCAAGCCTTTTTCTCTTATATGAAAGAAACCTTTCCTTAGAACCTTATCACCCACCTTGAATTCTCTTCGTCAGACTTTCGATGCATATTTGGTTCTGAGAAATGTCTCACAATGTAGTAAATTTAGATGCTCTTTAGTTCTATTTTTCTCAATCAAAACAAGTTCTATAAATAGTTTATCTCATCGTATTGGTTTGGTCAAAATATGTAAAGAAGAAAAACGTTCTTTGATTCCACCAAATGCTTCATCATATTCAGATGTCCAATTAGTTTGCCTCAAAACGTGAAAAAAATGAAGCACACTTATCTAAAGACCTTTGAAATAAACATGTTCAAAGTTACCAGCCTTCCCGTTAAAATTTGCACTTCCTTGATTGACCTAGGGGGATCCATACTTATCAAAGCCTTTAACTGCTCCAGATCAGCTTCAATTCCGTTCTCACTCACTCTGTAGCCCATAAACGTTCCCAATCACAAACCAAAAGTAAACTTTTCATGATTTAATATCAAACAAATGGCTCTCAAATCATAATTTTTTTTAATCTTAGAAATAATCTTCATCTTTGGTATTTTTTACTAACATATCATCAATGTATGGCTCCATATTTCTTCTGATCTAGTACCAATATTCTATAGACCAAAAGGAATCTCTCTATAACAATGTAATCCTCTATAGTAATATACGTTGTGCTTTCCTTATCCTTCAGACTCATTTAGATTTGGTTAAACCCAGAAAAAAAATCCATAAAAGAGATATTATTCCCAAATGTCGAGTCAGCCAATTGATCTACTTGTAGGATATGAAAAGGATCTTTTGGACATGCTCGATATAAATCAATGAAATCTACGCACATCTTGCACTTTCCATTCTCTTTCTTCACAAGCAAAGGATTCACCATCCACATCGATACCGAGCCTCTATAATATGATCCATTTTTGATAGCCAATCCACTTAAGCCACTATTGCCTTAAACTTCTGAGGAGAAAATACTCTTTTTTAAATGATTGATCTTACGTTCATATTTACAGCTAGACTATGACAAATTATGGTTAATATGACTCCCAATACATCCTCATTACTCTAAAAATATACTCGAGTCTTTTAACAAAAAATCTATTAACCGTCCTCTCATCTGTGGTGATAACAAAAGTAATATTCTCAAACTCCTTCGAGGGAAACATATACATTTCTAGGGGTCTCCCTTGGGTCATCCATCCTTTCTAAATTCAAGGAAAAACCATCTAATTGTCATTCTGTCTGCCTACTCAGCCGCTTCAGTTTTTATTAAACACCAACACAACCCTCCAATCTCGATCAAGATCAAGATACTTTGTAGATATATCAAAATCATCCATAAGACCAATCACCATCATCGTGATTTCTCGCTTGGAGGATACATTCATTGTATACCTTACTTGCTAGTTTACACTCGGAACTAGTTAAGACCCAACCGACTTATTAACAAAGGTTGTCAATTTTCCATTCTCAGTCAATGTCTGAATATCATGTCTAATATCATTGTGGTACTTGAAAATTTTAGTGCTCTTTTGCTGTATGGGTTTTGTTATAGGTGGGTTACTCCAGATAACACGAAAAAAAAATAAAGCTTACAATCACTAAAAACAAGTGTTTCTCCCGTAAAAGATCTAGGAGAGTCAATTATAGAGGTTTGCAAAACAAACTTGAGCGGTGACGGCTCATTACAAAGAAATTCATTAGGGTTTTGAGAGGGTTTCTCTTTCGAAAATAGAGAGATAAACTCTCTTTCCCTAAATTTGTTTCTTAAAATCTTACTTATACATTATTTTTTCATCATTTTATATTTTTAAACTAATTATTTTGGTGAAAATTAATTTTGTTCTTATTAATAATAATAATAACAAAAATAATAAAAAAATCGATTATTTATTAAGTAATTCATATATATACAAAATATGTTATGATTTAGAGACATCATCATATATAAGAAACATGATCTTATTTTAGTTTAAGTTAATATAGTTGGCTAATCATTTCACTAACATATATTTGAAAAACAATATCTAAATTATTAAAATATTTGAACGATTATATTTTGACTTAGTCCGTGATATCCCGTATGTTTGGCGGAATATGTGTGCTCTTATTGGACCAGTCGCATAATTTTTAACCTCTTAATAAACGTGAAGTATGGATTAGATGGTTTACACTTTTACCGAATTTCATTTTTCATATCAAAGTTATTATTTGATTGTTGACAAAAATTTAAATATTTTTTAGCTAATACAAATAACAATAAACGTTTTACATAATTTTAAGATTTCATTAGAGTTATATTTGAGATTTGACTAAATATATAATGTTTATTACACAAATTTTAAAATTTGAAAACACTAACAACTTTTCATTCAAAACTATTATTTCAAATATTTGTATATATTATGTAATATTTATAAAAATCCTGGCGAGCAGTTGTAAAATAAATATTTTTAATAAATATATTATAATAATAAAAAATAGCCTATTGCATTCATAATTAAGTTATACTTGTTGATATGAATCCGACTATCAAAATACATTTAAGTTGTTTTGGAGTCAAACATTTATCAATAAAAGAAAATTTTGTTTAATACATGGAATACTAATTTTTATTATCTAAAGTTTAGCAACTTTTATCCGTAATCACGTACTATCTAGCACTTTTATTATATCCGACACAGTTTTAAGGATGTGTGGTGGCTAAAAACCATGACTGGTCACCGGTTTTTTGCTCTTATTGTATTCTTGCTATTAAGGTTTTTTCATTCCTAAAATGGATCATTTTTGTTTAAGAATGTTGCATATATGGTCACTTTCGTGTGCCAATTAACTCATCGATGACACGGGAAACCTCGAATTATAAGTTTTTGTTAAAATACGGTTATTGGACATTTCACACCCAAAATACCCATTCTTAATGATAAACGGAGCATAGGTCAACACTAGCGCAACTACAAATACGGTTACTGGACATTTTAAATCCAAAGAAACGAATCGGTTTTAGGGATATTTTGGGTGTGAAATGTCTATTGATCGTATTTATATCAAACAAATTATAACTTTGGGTTCCACATGTCTTCATATGGTTAGTTGTAACGCGCCAGTGATCATTTTTATGTACCATTCTTTAACATAAGTGATAATGTTTTACTCATTTAAGATCTCTCTCTAAACCCTTAAACAAACATCTGTAAAGGGAGATTTTTCTTAAAATGATTTTTGTTCAAATTAAGTGAAAATCTTTATTTAAGAGACTATTGTTCTTATGATTTTACGAGTAAAAACTCCGGCCACGGCATTTGTCATTCTATCTCTCTTCGTTCAAGTTTAATAATTATTTGAACCTACAAGAGATAAGTGAATCAATTACGAGTTTGTCGTTGAAAAATTTATTAATATCATTTTGGAATTAAAAGAGAAAGTCAGGGTTAGAAACGTTTTGTAGTGTTTTATGGATTTGTAGATAGTCACATTGGTTTAAATATGAAAGCATGATTTTCGGGAATAATATAATCAAAATATAAAAGCTTAGTTATCCAAAAGATTAAAAAGATGAGTTGCAAATACAACATGTAAAATATAGGCTAAATTTATTTTTATTTTTGCCTAAGTGCGAAATGCAAAACTGAAAACTAAAATACAAAATTAGAAGTGAAAAACGAGAGTTAAATATTTTTTACATAACTGCGAAATGTGAAATCAAAAACAAAAAATGCAAAATACGAAATTATGATTAAATTTAAAAAATATTTTTTTAAATGCAAAATACGAAACTAGAAATGAAAAAGTGAATTGTGAAACAATGGTTAAATTTGAATATTTTTCAAAGTACAAATTATGAAACCAAAAATATGAAGTGGAAACCGGGTTAACTTGATCTTTGTGAATAAAAAGTTCGAAAATAAAATGAGTCATTGACATACTCTTGTCCTCTTAAAACGAAAAAACATCTATGGTACTTTTAGATATATTTTTCGAGTTATGGTTTGAAAATATAAATTGTTTAAAATTTAAATCACAAATAAAAATAATAAGGAGAAGATTCATATATTTGATATGTTCTTGTGTAGCCGACAATATTTTTTATATAGAAAACATGGCCATATATCTATTAATAATATTTATTTTCTAGATATTAATTCATATTTAATTTTCAAAGTCGATTAAATAATAATTGGTCATAATAAAAAATAATGAAACTTGTTATAATACGAAAATATTAAAATATTTGTTCCAGCTAAAATCTTGAATCATTTAAGTAAAACTCACATATTAAATTTAACTTTAGAATCAAACTCAAATTCTCCTTTCTATTTGTTATCAATATAACTCATCGGTGCCCTCAAGGGGTAGCCGAGTTGGTTGAGCATGACATTCTTATAACCAAAAGGTCATGAGTTCGAGTCCCTCTGTATACGCTTTCTCGGCTGAGCCTGTCACCTTGTGTGGTTTACCTTCTGGCGTTGGTTTGCAGGCTATCGCGTCAGATTGAGGGTTTATCCTGTGCGCACTCATTGCACTCTGAGTAGCGGCTGCGGGTTCCCTCGAAGAAAAAAAAATATAACTCATCAGTTATTTGGCTCATTAGCCCATTATGCTAGTATTCTATATATTTGTAACCTCAACTATTTGTAATGTACAATATTATAATCAATAAAATTTTAGTCGTCTTTTGCTTCTCTTATTCTTCACAATGTTAGAGAATTCGATCCGTGTTTTATTTAAATTCGAAAATACAAAAAGTTTCAGATGAGAAAAGAAAAGAAAAAATATTGATTAAATAAACGGGTTTCAAACTAGTGCAGTTTTAGTTTAGAAAAAAAAAGACAAAAGGTTTTGTCACTATAGTTGTTAGTTCTGGAGTCTGAACTCTCCCCTTTACACCACAAATATTTAGTTGGGATTTTAATTTGATTTTGATTTGGTATCCCTCGATTATTTGATTTTGGTCGATTACAACTTGTGGATTCCTATTGCAACTATGAAATGCAAAGATGACTTTTTACAGTCTATTAGTACTCAACTTAATAAGAAGAACTTCCTCTGTTGGAGCTATGTCATTAATAATTGTTTTTCGTGGTAAACGTATGTGAGGATATGTCTCATGTACAACGCTTCCACCTATAGATAAAACAAAGCATGACAATTGGGCTATGTTGTTTGAGAGATGGAAATCGGTAATGTTAAACTTTTCACTTCGATATATAACTATGTAACTAAGTCAATTGGTATCCAGTAGGCTAGGTCTGAAACATCAAAAAAATATTTCGGATCATTTGGAAATACTGTATACCTAGTACACCGTTTTAGGAAATACCAACTAAAGTAGGCTAAAAACTCTGGTTAGTCGTCGGTGTTTGACACCTGTTACATTTGTGCCATTAAGATTTAGTCGTCACCAAAACGAGTCACTGGTTTTTAAAATTGTTGCATTATTGCCACTAGCGCGTCCAAATTAACATGAAGCTGACACGTGGCAGCTCAATGTACGCAGATTTATCCCACATACGCTCACTCCCTTTTTCATTCCAAAAATACCCCTCTTTACTATTTACTGTATTTACTTTTACTTTTTACTTTTTTACTTTTACTTTATACTTTTTTACTTTTACTTTTAGCCTAAATTCGATTGACCCTATTTACCATTTAACTAATTTACTTTACTATTTTACTTTTTACCTTAACATCTCAAATTTACCCAGCCCAAATAAATAAACCCGACCCGTTTTAACATTTCACCCAAATAAAACTCCTCATTCACCATCAAACCCTAGTTTCCCTCGTTCACCATAGCCAGATTCCTGACTTCTCTAAAACCCTAGGTACCTTCTTCAACATTTTAATCTAAAATCAATTTATCCTCTCTCAATGTCTTAAAAAGAAAAAACAAATTCATACTTTCCACAAAAGCCAACAAAATCTCTTCAAAAGGATGAGTCTTTTTCAGCACCAAGATTCCTTAAATGAACCAGATCTCCAAATTTGGGACAACGCTGCTCTCGAAAATAGGGAATTCGAAGTAAAACTTGATTTCTTGAACCAGTCATTTGATTTCTTAAAACTGCAGGACATCGATGAAGAAAAAGGGACAAAAGATAGAGGTAGGAGGTACAATATGAGTGTGAATCCGACCAGAACTGCATCCAAGTTTCAGTTGGGAAAACAGCAAGCCCTAACAACAACTGGGTCTAAGATAATTGTTAACAAAGAGGGTGAAATTCTTTCGACGATCCAGCTCAAGAACCTATTTCAAGAATCATAAAAAAAAACCCACTAAAACCTGGCAGAATTGTGCCTAGAAGGTACAATCAGATTAACAATCAAAATAACAAGACTGTGCCGGTTAATGTTGCTTGTAAGAGTAACAAAAAGTCTGAAAATATAGTGAAGAAGAGATGGGAAATTCCTAGCCAAGTGGTGGTGTATAGTGGGAAATTCCTAGACAAGAAAAATATTGATTCTCCCTGTTTCCGTTACTGTTTTGCTTTCTTCTCCGACGATCTATTAGTTACTTTGTTGATTTCTTCACGGCGAGGATAGCGGCGCCGGCCGGTGGTTTTGTTGAGGAGCATCCGTAGGATTTTACGGCGACGAATGTGGATGACGAGACTCTTCGCTAGGCTTCTCCTCAGACTATTAGACATCGTGCACCGAGTTGCTAACAACTTGAATTTCTGCCGTGTCACCATTGTTTATCTCCTTTAATCGATTGATTTTAGCTAATCATTTAATTTAAGAGAGAGACGGAGAGTAGGAGAAATTCAGATCTGGAATTATCTTCCCGGTTCATAGTTTGATTTTGGTTTTTGGTGAAGCGAGAGAATGAGAGAATAGGAATACGAAAACCTCCATTGCTAGGAGAATAGATTGCTAGGTAGAGAATGGAGAATATAATTTTTAGTTTCAAAGAAGGAAAAGTGTATTAAAAGGAGAAAGTCATATTTTATTCATTTTTGGGAAATGTTGTTTACGCATATAGATTATAGTAAAAACGATTTTACATTAGGATAAAAAGTAAAACAATTAAAGTAAATAAGGTAAAGTAGGGTAAAGTTATTTTAGGTTAAAACGGTAGAGTAAAAAATTATAAAGTAAAAGTAAAAAAGTTAAAAGTAAAAGTAAAAAAGTAAAAAGTAAAAGTATATATGGTAAATAGTAAAGAGGGGTATTTTTGGAATGAAAAAGGAGTGACCGTATATGGGACAAATCTGCGTATATTGAGCTACCACGTGTCAGCTCCATGTTAATTTTCACGCGCTAGTGGCAAGAATGCAACAATTTTAAAAACCAGTGACTCGTTTTGGTGACGACTAAATCTTAATGGCATGAATGTAACAGGTGTCAAACACCGGTGACTAACCAGGGTTTTTAGCCAACCAAAGTATGATATTTGTGCTTTGTAAAAGAATGATATGACTATTTATGATTTTTATGCTACCATGCCAGACTTATGGGATTAATCGCTTACAAAATCTGTAGTTTTGAAAGTATTTAAACCTTATGTTGCTAGGAGGAAGAGCAAAGGTTGGTGCCATTTTTGATGATTTTGCATTCTCACGTTGAAGGATTACATGGAACAAATTATTCATAGATCTTCTCTTTCCAATGTTAATTTAGTAGTTCAGGAGCTTATTGAGAATATGAGTCGAATCAAATATAAGATTGGAAAGGTGTTAAAAATGACTAAGGTTTATGATGTGTTTGTTGTGTCCCACCACACCCATGTTTTAAATTATTTAGACAAGCCCCAAGAATATCCTTTGACGAGTGTTATTTTTATAAAATAGATACATTGAAAGTCTGAATACCTATTTTTAAAAGAAAAGCATCATCGTCACCCCTTTCAGCAACAATCCCTTCAACAACGACCCCTTCAACAACGAACTTTACATCAATAATTGTTTCAACAACTAAGACGTCCCCCAAAATTTATTGTTGTTGGTGCATCATTATGAGATACTTATAATACCATGTCACCCTCTACATGGGAACCCTAAACTTTTATTTCATTTAGATAATATATTTATTTTAATCATATTTCCATGCCTACATTTGTATATCATTCAGGTCTGCCCTCGTCTTCAATATTTATTCATCCATTTAGATTTTAGATTCTAGTTCATTCCATCATATCTCACTCAGGTATGATCTTTACTATGTTCTCAACCTTCCTCTGAATCTTGTTTCGATTGGTCAATGTGTAAATTTGGTCATTGCATCTTTTTTTTCTCATTCTGTTTTTTGTTATACAAAATCAACGTGCTCGGAGGGTGATTGGGATAACCTGTAGAATGTAAGAACTCTATATGATTGGAGAACTCAAAGTGACTGATATTTTTGCATTTGGTGTTGATTTGTCTTCGTTTTGTTTAAGTTCTTTCTCGTCTAAATTTTATCTTCGTTGTTCCTGTTTTGTACATGTATATGCATCAAATTTAAATTTTTTAGTCTTCACTAGTGTTTTGGTCAGTTAAATAATTGTAATATCTCTGATTGCAGTGGTTATAAACTGACAAAATTGTATGGTTTACAGTTTAACAAAAATATCTCTTGTTCTGCCGCTCCTTTTGATATTATCCATTATGACGGGTTTATCTTATGAAACGAACGTCTAGTTTCCTCATAATTTATAGATATCTTATAGCCTTTATTTATACTCAAAATTATGTTGTGGTAAAGTGCTTCAGGTGTGATTTAAATGTTGAGTATACCTCTAATTATTTCACTAAGTTACTTGCATCCAATGTAACCATAAAGCAACCATATTATACTGACACCCCTCGAGAGAATGGCTTACATAAATGAAACATTATCAAATTATTGGGACTGCTTGTTCTTTACTTTTATTTGCTAAAGTTCCTAGTAAATTTTAGAGAGAAGAACTTTTGACTGTTTTATATGTTATTAATCGAATCTTTATTGCACATAATTCATGGATGTCTTTATTTCTAAAGTTGCATGGACATCCTCCACATTATTCCTCTTTACGAGTATTTTGATGTATGTGTTTGTCATCCATCCTTATGTCTAAAGGAACAAGTTATCATCTAAACAAACTATATGATTTTTTTTATATATTATATTATTGGATAGAAATGATGTCGTTGCTTTGATCCTATAAGTCAGAAGCTATATGTATCTGGATATGGCACATTTATTAAGTATATTTTATTTTATTTGATTCTGAAAAAATCACTTGACATAACGAAGATATACCTTTAGGTTACTGATCCCTTTAGTAATGCTAACTATACAATTATTGTTCCTTTTGTACCACTTTGTAATGAAATCTGCATCATTTGATCCTATTTATGCTTTTTCAATATACAAGTCTACTTCTCCCTCTTGTCAAATTAGATATTTACCACCTCTTAGGAGATCTACTCGTACAAGTAAGTCTAGAAAATTCCCATATGTTTCCTATTATTTTTACTCAGGTTCATTTTCTTCTTTCGTAACAAACATAAATTATTTATATGAAACTAAGTCATATAAAGAAGTTATTTCTTACCCTCATTGACAAAATATTATGTTCGAAGAGTTTACTTTTTTTTATTTGACTCATAGGTGGGATATAGTTAAAACTCCACTTGGTAAGCATATATTTATTCTCATTAGTTATTAAAAAAATTGGCTCGATCCGTTAAGAGGTATAAGGTCCATATTGTAGCAAAAGGGTATTCACAGAAGTATGTTATGCATTATGAAGAGAGTTTTGCCCACTAACAAAAAAGAGACAGTTTGTACACTTATTGTTATTGTATCCGCTTTCCAGTGGAAGATCTTTCAAATCGATGTCAAATATCTTTTTAAATGGCGATCTTCATAAGAATGTTTACATGACTTCTTCTCTGGGTGTTGCTACCAACCATGCGAAGTTTGTCGGCTTAGGAAAACTATATATGGTCTCAAACAAGCTCCTCTTACTTGGTTTGAAAAATTGTTTCCTTTATTATTTCACTTCATTTTCTTGCAAGTAATAACGATTTTATTTTATTTATCTGATGTAAGAGTGCATCAAATATTATTTTATTTCGATATGTAGATGATATGATTATTACATGTGATAATCTTTTATGGTATTGAGGCAATAAAGCGCGATTTGGATTATTGATTTGAACTGAAAGCCTTGGGCTTGTTGCATTATTCCTTTGGTATTAAGGTGGTTGAGTCTAAAAAATGTTTAAAATATTTCTTATAAAATAATATGATCTATTTGTGATTAGTCCGGAAATTTTCACCACTCACTGTAGAAACCGGACATGGGAAATTTGGACAAAAGCCACCCACTGAACAATCCGAACTAGACAAAAGTATTAAAATCTAATCACCTTTTGACTAAGCTAATTGCTAATCTCCTTAATAAGTTCGACCCGAAAGACCATGTCTCCCATAATTAAGGGTATAAATACCCAACCACTTTCATTAATGAGGGTAATGAACATTTAATACAACCAGACAATTCAAATCTCTCACTACAAAACACCCAAACATTAAATACCTATGAAACACCACAAAATACCTGACAAAATTACCATGAGTCGAAAATAATCCACACCAAATTGGCGACCATAATGGGAGGAGAAGGTGCCTGAATTTAGCATTCGAAACCATCAAGAAAAGTCAGTTCGGATGAATCCGGACGAGCAGTCAGTACCACCAATTTTGGCAGAAGTGGTGGGAGAAAATGATGAATACACGATTGAAGAGCGAGATAGATTGAAAGTTGAGATAGAAGCCTTGCGGGCTGCTAAGAGGGTGGAGATGGGCTTAAAAGAAAAATCAAAAGCGTCAGCCATTCACCACACTAACAATCCAAGGGAGCATGACCCATCAGCAAAAACCAATGTAAGTACTAAAAAGACTCATGCTAGCTTAAAGAAGTCTCACCGGTCTAAACCAGTGGAGAGCTCAAATTTAGAATCTTCTAGGAGTTCCTCGAACGAAGATGGAGTTGAGGAGTCCTTGTCATCCAGCAGCGATGAAGGCTGTTCTAAAAAGAAGCAGAAGTTGGTGAAAAGGTATTCAAGAAAGAGGGACAAGCATGGAAGGTTGAAAAGACATCTAGGAAAAGGGTCATCTCATGGTCACAACCATGGCGGGAGACATGTAGACCGGTTGTTGATGTATCCTTTCACCTTTCATGATGAACCAGGTATCTTTGTAACTCCCAATGAAGATACTGTGTTTAGTCGTGGCCGGAATTGGAGACAATCTCGATTGTCTTCCAAGATACTGTCCGGAAAACTTCCTAAGAGGTTTGACAACACAAAGATGGAAAAATACAATGGAAGTAAAGATCTAGATAATCATCTGGAGCAATTCAAAAACTTTATGATGAATTTTGACGATGATGATAAGTTGCTTTTGGTGTGGATAAAAGTTGCCTGGGGGTAGGCTGGTAATTTTAAGTGGAGTTTTAAGGTGGCGTTAGGGTGTTTCACGGTGGTGTGGTGGTGTTTAAGGATATTTCAAGATGTTTCAGGGTGTTTCAAAGTGTTTCAAGGGTGGTGAGAGAATTGAGCAGCCTGGCAGCAGTTAATTTTTCTTACCCATAGTTAATGCTGGTGGTAGGGTATTTATAGTGTGTAATTTGGGCCCTTATGGGCTTTCGGGTCAAGTTTCATGGACCCGGGTCATGTTTAAAGACCCATGAAGTTTAAGCAAATGCACAGGTAGCTTAGTCAGATAGTGATTAGGTTTTTTAGTACTTTAGTCATAGTTCGAATTGTCTTATGTTTGCTGTGTTCGAAGTCATCTGTCCGGTTCAAACAGGGCTGTTCGAATTGAAATCTTGGTGTCTGTCCGGTTTCCGGGGAGTTTTACTTTGGACTATCCTTTTGTGGAGCTCTTCGAATCCGGACTCATCAGGAGCCCCTTTTTTAGGTATTTGAACAAGTATCTTTGTTTAAAGAACTGAAAAACAGTCCGATTGGAGAAGTGGTTTTCCAATTCGAAGAGAGTTGAGACAGGCCCGGACAGCCCAACCGTTACGAATTCCAAACGGTTCTTTGTCAGAGGTAGTGGGACACGTGTCACACCCTGGTTGGTCATTCCAGCCGTTTTTCTGCCTCGAAAATTACACCACTTTATCGAACAAGTAACTTCTTTAAATGCTTTTGATGATGTCAGCGCCGTCTTTTAATCATTGCCCAACTTTTCGGATTCTCCTAGGAATCAAACCCCCTTCTTCACTTTTACTATAAATACTATTCATCTTTCACAGTCTCATTTTCACTTTGCCATTTTACTCAAAACTTCATCTCTCTAAAATCTTAAAATTTCCTTAATCGTTTTATGTTCACAGCAAGAACAGCTTTAATCAAGGGTGGCTGGCTCAATCTTTCAGAACTAGAGAAAGCTCAAAGGGTCGAAAAAGAGAAAAGGCTTGCAGTAGGGCTTCCAGCATCGCCTGTCGAGAAACCAGCCCCTTCGATTGAAGAATCTGATAGAGGTTCGTCTTCCTCAAAGGGTACAAAACCTAGAAAGCTCTTTCGAACAACACTCTCTCCCATCGTTTCAGACTCTTCAGTTCAAGAGTCTGTCCCCATTGTTGAACCGGGGGTTACTGCTACAAGTGTCAGAAAAAAGTCTACTTTTATTGCCATGGGGTCCGACTCCGATCATTCTCCAGACAAGCTGATTATGAAAAGACCAAGCAGACTGGTTAAAGGACTTTCCTCAAAGAAAACTAGCGAATCAGAGTCAGGGTCAGCTGTTAGGACTCTCCGGGAAAGGGCAGTCGGTCCGGAGGCTAGCAGTCCACTACCTCCTAAGGAAACCTCGACCTCAGAAACTCAAACTGAGGTAAGAACTCAAAAACACACATCTAGCCAACAGTTCGGAGGATCAGCTGTGCCAAGCTTCATCCCTCCCCGGGCTGTTTCTACAGAAGCTCCTCCAACTGTAATGGAGGAAAGGATGGAAGACTCCACTGAGGAGGTCAGATTTGAGTTCGAGTCTTCCGGACAAGCTGAAACTGCCATAGTTGTTGCCAAGAAAGGCAAAGAAGAGTTGTATCTAAGGCGTCCGGACCTGCCGGAGAGCCTTGAAGGGAGAGTTGGGCCCTGCTTTCATAAGGTAGAGTCCAAGTATCTTCTGTCTTTGTTGAAAACCAAGTACTCGTTTATTCACACTAGAGACCTGGGACGGCTTCGCACTAAGTGGGGGATCCCTGAAAACGTAAAGATCCGAATTCCTATTGACCCGGAGACCCCGATGGATTGCAAGAGGAATGAGATCGTATTTTTTACGGAGCTGCTAAATTGGGGACTCAGGTTCCCATTGGATCCAGAAATAGTGCGCTATTTCCATTTGGTGAAGTTATGTCCATCGCAGCTGAGCCCCAACGGATGGTACACCTTGATGTCATGCATTATGGCATCCAAGCTGTCCGGAATTCCTCTTCCAATGGAAGAGTTCGCTGCTGTTGCCAATCTGTGCAAACACCACCAGTTCCCATTTTATCACTTTAATATGGGGAACAACTTGAAAGCTGTCGATGATCTCCTGGAATCGGAGAATAAATGGAGGAGCCAGTTTTTGTTCATAAGTGGCTCATGGGAGAATGGCCAGAAGATTAAAGTCGGAGAGAATCCTAGCCTTCTCCGAAGCAGATGGAGAAGTGATCGTAAGCTCTTTCTTTAAGTTTCTGTTCGAATTTTCCCTTCTTTAAACTTTCACTCACTAGTCATTTTTTCGTTTTGCTAGAACTGCCAAAAGAATTCGGAGACTATGCGAAAGCCGGACAGGATACCTGTGGAAAGATAAACGCATGGGCCGCAGAGAACTGGGAGAACCGGTTTCACAAGGCTTTCACTCCGGGAAACTTAGCCAGATCTCACCTGTGGAACACCACAGGTCGGAGGGATTTAACATGGGAGGAGTTCTCCACCCCTCCTGATGATGACATAGTGCTGAGAAGGTCTCATGAGCTCGATGGGACCCTTTTCCTCCCTGCCCGGGCCAAAGCCCCAAGTAAGATGAAGGGCCAGAAGAAGAAATGGAGGAAAACAGCAGGAGATTCAGAGAAAAAGGCCCTGACTGACACAGAGGTGCCAATTCCAGTTCAAGTTGATGCAAGCCTTCTACAGGTGGTAGAAGTGGAAAGTAAGAAACACGGAGAGACTCCCTCAAAACCTACGAGGGTCTCCAAACGAACCCGTAAGCAAGTAAGCGAGGGTGCTGAGAGAGAAGTAAAAAAGAAGAAAACTTCTCAAGAAGAAGAATTTGCTCTCCGGGACCCGGAGCCCACTTTTCCAGTTGATCCTACATTAGCCGAAGAGATCCCAGAAAACCTTAACGAAGGGATTCCAGGGGAGCTTCACACTGATGATATTGAACGGGGAGAGATCAACATGGATGAAGTGGATGTCACCGGCCTGGGTCCTCTAGGTGACTACTTCCTTGGTTTGTCTAGGGATGAGTTTGCAGGGCCATATGTTCCTCCAAGTAATTCCAACACGGTGAATTTCAATGGCAAAACTTTCTTGGTCTCCAGCGAAAGGGATATCATAGCTCATTCCCTCCTTAGCAACGTGCAACCTGTGCTCACCCTGGAAAGGCAAGTCCGGAGTCAGGCAGAAACCATTAAGGAGCTTAAGTCTGAGAAGGAGAAACTGTCCGATGACCTCCGGGGTGCCACTACCCAGGTTGACTTGCTTAAGGAGTCAAACGAACAGCTGAAGAGGAGTAAAAATGAAAGCAACACAAAAGTTGCCTCTTTAGAGAAAACCCTAGAAGATCTCCGGGCTAAGCTGTCCGAGTTGGAGAAAGACTTGAAAACCTCAAAAGATGAGACTGCAGCAAAAGAGAAGATTGTCACCAATCTGACTACTGACAAGCTTGCTTTAGAGAATGCAGTGACTCAAGCTGTTGAGGAGAAGGCTGCTCTGGTGAAGGATCAGGAGGCGATGATCAAGGGCAAAATCAACGCTTATGCCAAAGAGATGATTCGGAGTGAGGAATTACTGATTGAAAATGTGAAGTCCGACATGGTCCTTCTGTTTCACGAGAAGTTCCCGAAGAGAAGACTAGGGGACTTATGGCGTTACGTAGACGATGACGATCTCCCATACTGGACCATGGCTGATGACGAGGGGTACTCTGATGAGCCTTCATCTGGTGATGAAGAAGAAACTGGAGAGAGCCATGGGGAGGAAGAGATCGACCCTAAAGGCAAGAAAAAAGTCGAAGAGAAGAGTGATATTAAAGACAAGAACACACATGTGGGTGAGCCGTCTTCGAAGGCTCTTCCTTAGTTTATAACTTGTTTTGTTTAATTTTTGTTTGAACCAAAGTCCTTGGAAGGCCAAGGCACCTTTTTTGTGATGCTGTCCGTTTTATCCGGACAGAGTTTTGTATTATGTTTAAACTTGTTCAAAAAGTCCTTGGAAGGCCAAGGCAACTTTAAGTTTATTGAATGAATGTTTTATCTTGCACAACCTTTCTCTTATTCCACGGTTTGCCTAAATACTTCGTATTGTGAGAGTGTTTAATTTCTCTGGCTAGAATTTAAATAGCCCTTAGATCTTTCAGTCCGGGTAGTATGGCAATCAACAGAATTTTGTAAAAACTTAGAAAATTGTTTAAGAAGGCTCCAAGTTTTATTGAAAGCTCTTCGTGGCGCCGAAGAGAGGAAGTGGTATGCCCCCAAATATTTACATGGATATTCAAACAAGTAAATATTTACATAGATTTTATTCTAGGTACATTCGAAGGTGTTCAATATTCCAAGGGTGAGTTAAAACCCTGCCATCTTTGTCTTCCAGCCAGTATGTGCCAGGCTTGATTCTTTCAACCACAGTATACGGACCCTCCCAAGTTGGGGCCAGCTTTCCGAAGAGTTTTTCCTTGGTATGCAAGAAAACTTTCCTCAATACTTTATCTCCTGGTTGAAAGTCTCTTCTTTTAACCTTGGAAGCAAACCTGCTTCTCATCAAGCCCTGATAGTGTGTCATTCTAAGATGAGCTTTTACTCGCCTTTCTTCAATCAAATCAAGCTGATTTCTGATTGTTATTTCGTTAGCCTGTCCGGAGAAGTTATGAACACGAAAAGAGGGGAGTGTCTTCTCTATGGGAGCTACTGCATCCATCCCATAGACCAAGGCAAAAGGTGATTCTTGTGTGGCAGCCCCAGGCGTTGTCCGGTAGGCCCACAAGACTTCTTGTAAATAACTAGGCCACTTTCCAGCAGCCCTTTCCAGATTTTTCTTTAAGCCGGACAGTATTGTTCTATTAGCCACCTCAACTTGCCCATTAGCTTGTGGGTGGAATGGTGAAGAAAAACAGTGCTGAATACCCCTTGAAGCACAGAAGCTCTCCATTTCTCTGTTGTCAAACTGTGGCCCATTATCTGTTGTTATTCTCTGAGGGACACCAAATCTGCAACATATGTTGGATCGAATGAATTTTATAACAGCCTTTGATGTTGTTCCTGCCAAGGGGGCTGCTTCTATCCACTTCGAAAAGTAGTCAATGGCTACGATTATGGTTTTACGCCCTCCGGACGCCATAGGGAGAGGCCCAACTAAGTCTAATCCCCATCGAGCAAAAGGGATAGGCTCAGAAATTGATTCCATAGGAATGGCTGGTACATGAATTTCATTGCTGTACCTTTGGCATGGGTCACACCTTCTTACCAGTTCCTTGGCATCTTTCATTATTGAAGGCCAATAATATCCGGAGAGAAGCACTCTTCTTGTTAACGCTCTAAATCCACAATGGGCTGATCCCTCACCATCATGTAATTCGGAGAGAACCATTTGTGACTCATGACCTCCTAAACAGCGTAGGAGAGGTTTGCTGTAGGATTTCTTGTACAAGACCTCTCTAATCATGATGAAACCATGAGCCTTGTGTTTTAACGTTCTGGCTTGTGATTTAACCAAGGGTACGACGCCATCGGACAGATATTGGATAAGAGGAGACCTCCAATCCTGAGGCTGATTTACTTGTATTTCAAAGACCTCCTCTTTCTCCCCTTCATTAAGTTGAATAGAAGGATTTTCAAGCACATGGATCCATGGATAGGACTCCGTGTATGCTATTGTTGCCAATGAGTCTGCCAGTTCATTCTCTGCCCGGGGAATGTGCTCATATACAACAGCTTTAAACTTCATTGCCTCATTTTTCAAAAGAAGTAAATACTTGATTAACTGTTCTTTTCTAGCTTCTGATAGGCCCAAGGCATGGTGAACAAGCAATTGGGAGTCGCTTAACAGCTTGACCCTTTTTGCTCCACAAATGTAAGCCAATTTTAATCCAGCTATAGCTGCTTCGTATTCGGACTCGTTATTGGACGCCCTGAAAGCAAAGCAGATAGCTTGGAACATGTGGTCCCCATAGGGGGAAGTGAGACATATTCCTGCCCCAGATCCTATAGCACTGGATCCCCCGTCTGTTCGGACAATCCACACTTTCTTGTCTTTTGAATCAGCAAGTTGTTCTGAGTCCCTATCAGAATGGAATTCGACCAGAAAATCAGCCACAACCTGAGCTTTTACTGCTGTTCGAGGAGCAAAGTCTATGTCGAAGTCCCCCAACTCTACTGACCACTTTGTCATTCTACTCGAAATATCCGCTTTTTGAAGGACATTCTTTAAAGGGAAGGATGTCCGGACAATAATAGGGTGAGCCTGAAAATAAGGCCTCATCTTTCTTGCAGCTATCACCAAGGCCAATGCTAGTTTCTCGAGTTTCAAGTAACGGCGTTCAGCATCAATCAGGCTTTTGCTGATGTAGTATACTGGGTGAGGATACCCATCAACCTCTCTAACTAACACAGCACTGATAGCACAACTTGAGACAGCCAGATACACAAAATGAGTCTCCCCAGCAATTGGTTTGAACAAAGTCTTTGGAGAGGACAGATGCTTCTTAATTTCATTGAATGCCTCGTCACACTGTGGTGTCCACTCAAACCCCTTTGCACCTTTCAAAGTTTGAAAGAAAGGAGCACATCTGTCCGAAGACCTAGAGATAAACCTGTTCAAAGCTGCTAACCTCCCCGTTAACCGCTGCACTTCTTTAACATTTCGAGGAGGCTCCATTTGAAACAAAGCATTGAGTTGGTCCGGGTCGGGCTGGATTCCATGCTCACTTATAATGTACCCTAAGAATTTCTCGGACTGCACTCCGAACACACATTTTTCAGGATTTAGCTTTAAATTTACTTTGGCCAAGTTTGCAAAAGTTTCCTGGAGGTCGGACAAGTGTAGCTGCTCATCCACACTTTTCACCATCATATCGTCAATGTAAACCTCCATATTTCTTCCAATTTGATCAGCAAATGCTTTGTTGACTAGTCTTTGATAAGTAGCCCCAGCATTTTTCAAGCCAAAGGGCATCACCTTATAGCAGTGTAAACCTCTATCAGTAACAAAAGTGGTATGCTCTTGATCTCTTGGATCCACCTGGATCTGATTATATCCGGAGAAAGCATCCATGAAGGAGAGTAGCTTGTTCCCAGAAGTAGAATCTACCAGCTGATCTATCCGGGGAACTGGATACAAGTCTTTTGGGCAGGCTCGATTGAGATCTGTGAAGTCTATGCACATTCGCCATTTACCGTTTTTCTTTTTTACCAAGACTGGATTGGCAGTCCACAAAGGATACTGAGCTTCTTTAATGTGCCCCATCTTTGTGAGTCTGTCAACCTCTTGTACAATGACATCAGCCTTTTCTTTTGAGAAAGCTCTCCTTTTTTGCACCACTGGTGCTACGTCTCTCCGGACAGACAAGTGATGAGAAATCACTTCTGATGGTACTCCAGTTACATCAGCATTGCACCAAGCAAAAACGTGCTGATGGTCTTTTAAGAATTTCAACATTTCTTCTTTCAACACTTGTGGCATTTTGGACCCTATTTTGACGATTTTTCCTTCTTCCAAGCAGTGTGTTTCGACTTCCTCAACCGGGATTAACACTCCGGGGGTCTCTCTGGGGTCATCAATTTCACCCTCACCCCCAGAAAGGCCCTCAAACTGCTATTGGTCATTTGTACGGACTGCCCCCAGCGTTCGTGGAGCCAAGGCAGTGGCATAGCATTCTCTTGCAACTTTTTGACTGCTCCGGACAACCCCAACCTGCCCCTGAACAGCATATTTTAAACACTGATGGACTGTTGAAGCCACTGCATGCATCCTAGAGAGCCAAGATCTCCCTAGAATAGCATTATAGCACGTGGGACAATCCACCACGATGAAAAGTATTCGGACTGTTTTTTTGAATGGGCCTCTGCCCAACAAAACTTCTTCTTCAAACTCACTGATTACATCAGCTGAACTGCCCGTGAAGCCTACAATCGATCGGTCTGACTTTTGAATCACAGCTGGATTTTTCATTTTCTTGTAAGTATCTAGGAAAAGGATATTGGCAGAGCTCCCAGTATCTACCAGGATTCGCCTTATCTCATTGCCCCCTATCGATGCTCCTATGACAACAGCATCTTCATGAGGGCCAGCAATGTCTCTCAAATCATCCCCATCAAAGACAATGAATGGGAATAGATTTGACGATTGATAAGAGGTCATCCCCCCTTCTAGTTGGGTTGCCAAATTATGAACATGCCTTTTTCTTGATGAAGTGGTAGGAGCCGTTACGGTGTCCCCTCCGAAAATTGTCAAGGACTCAAAGAATTTAATGAGCCCGGAGACCGACCTGGAACGTTCCTCTATTGCACCCACTCTGTTCCTTGTTGGATCAGGATCCAAGTATTCTGATTCCACATCAAACCTTTCAACAATTACCATGGCCCCTTCTGGGGCAGCATTAACCGGACCAGCCCGGTGGGTGTTGTCAGGCCTGTTGCTTCCTCTTCTTTTGACATATGCACCCAACTTCCCTCTTTCAATCAGATTCTGAACCTCTTGTTTCAAGGCTATACAATCATCAGTAGAATGGCCAATATCATTGTGATATTGACAAAAAGAACTGTTTCGATGTTCTCTGGGAGACTGCAAGGTTGCCGGTCTCCGGTAGTGTACTTCATCTTTAGTTTTCTCGAAAATGGTTGCCACACTTTCTTTGAGCTCTGCAAACCACTCCGGTTGGACCCACGGCCCCCTTTTGTTTCTAGACTGTTGACTTTGTGCAGGAGCAGCTGGTTGAGACTGAGCTTTTCCTCTTCCATGCCCCTGTCCGGTTTCTCTAGCTTTGTTGCCGGACTGGTTTGGATTGGGAGTTGGTGTCACCGGGGTGGATCTCACCTGCCTGTGCACCCTGGTTTTTTTTGTTTCATCAACATTTATTTGCTTGCCAACTTGATTTAGCAAACCACCCTAGGTCATGGCTTTCTTCCTTGTCACAGAATCAGCCAAGTTGCCCGGGTTCAGACCTTGTCTCAGGGATGCTATTGCCACTTGTTCAAAGCAATCAGCCAGCCCGTTCTTTGTGTTCACGAAACGACTTATGTACTCTTTTAACGATTCATTTGGTTCTTGGGCACAATGGATTATAGTATCTCCATTGCCCTTGAGCTCCTTACTTCCCACAAATTGCCTGCGAAAGGCCACCCAAAAGGTATCAAAATCTCTGATACAACCCTAAGGAAGGCTGTTGTACCACTTCAGAGCACTCCCCGTGAAGGATTGAGAGAATGCCCTGCAGAGTAGTTTATCATCATCATCGAAGTTCATCATGAAGTTCTTGAATTGCTCCAGATGATTGTCCGGATCGGTACTGCCGTCGTACTTCTCCATCTTTGTGCTATCAAACCTCTTGGGGAGGTTTCCGGACAGAATTTTAGAAGACAATGGCGATTGCCTCCAGTTCCTCCCACGTCTGAACGCAGTATCCTCATTAGGGGTTGCAAAGATACCTGGCTCATCATGGAAGGCAAAGGGATCCACCAGCATCTGGTCTATATGTCTCCGGCTGTGAGATGATCCTTTCCCAATGTGTCTTTTCATTCTTCCATGGTGGTCTCTTTTTCTGGAATACTTTTTAACTTGCTTTTGTTTTTTCCTGGTTCGCCCTTCGTCACTGCTGGAGGACAAGGACTTTTCATTCCCCTCACTGTCCGAAGAGCTGTCCGAAGATTCTGAACTTGAGTCAGAACTCTCCACAGGCTTGGACCGGTGAGACTTTTTAGAACTAGCATGTGTCTTTTTAGTGCTCACATGAGTCTTCGAAGCCTCATGCTCTCGAGGGTTATCAGAGCGATGAGCAACTGATGCTTTGGACTTTTCCTTCATGCCCATCTTGGCCTTCTCAGCCCTCAGAGCTTCTATTTCAACCCTCAACCTGTCACGCTCTTGGACAGTATATTCATCGTTCTCTTCCACCACTTCGAGCAAAGCTGGTGGAAGCTCTGGATTATCCGGATTCATTCGGACAGAATTCTTTTACTTGGTTTTGAATGTTTGATTCAGGCACCTTCGTGCTCCCACTGTGGTCGCCAATTTGGTGTGGATAAAAGTTGCCTGGGGGTAGGCTGGTAATTTTAAGTGGGGTTTTAAGGTGGCGTTAGGGTGTTTCACGGTGGTGTGGTGGTGTTTAAGGATATTTCAAGATGTTTCAGGGTGTTTCAAAGTGTTTCAAGGGTGGTGAGAGAATTGAGCAGCCTGGCAGCAGTTAATTTTTCTTACCCATAGTTAATGGTGGTGGTAGGGTATTTATAGTGTGTAATTTGGGCCCTTATGGGCTTTCGGGTCAAGTTTCATGGACCCGGGTCATGTTTAAAGACCCATGAAGTTTAAGCAAATGCACAGGTAGCTTAGTCAGATAGTGATTAGGTTTTTTAGTACTTTAGTCATAGTTCGAATTGTCTTATGTTTGCTGTGTTCGAAGTCATCTGTCCGGTTCAAACAGTGCTGTTCGAATTGAAATCTTGGTGTCTGTCCGGTTTCCGGGGAGTTTTACTTTGGACTACCCTTTTGTGGAGCTCTTCGAATCCGGACTCATCAGCTTTGTAGAGTGTTCTCCCAGTCTTTTACGGGGAGTTCTCTGAAGTGGTACAATAGTCTGCCACAGGGCTGCATCAGAAATTTTCATACTTTTTGGGTGGCCTTCCGGAGGCAGTTCGTTGGAATTAAGGAAGTGAATGGCAATGTAGACACTATTATCCATTGTGCCCAAGAACCAAATGAATCCTTGAAAGAATATATAAGTCGCTTTGTGAACACCAAGAATGGATTAGTTGATTGCTTTGAACAAGTAGTACTGCTTATCTAAGGCAGGGTTTGAACCCTGGTAATTAGGCTGATTCAGTCACCAGAAAGAAGGCCATGACGTGTGGCGGTTTACTGAATCAGGTGGGGAAACAAATCAATGTAGATGAAACAAAAAATACCATGGTACATAGGAAGGTGAGATCGGCCCCAGCTGCACCAAACCAGAAGCAAAATCAGTCCGGGTACAAGGCTAAGGAAGCCGGACAGGGTCCCAACAGGGCCAAGGCTCAATCCCACCCAGCAGCAACTCAAAGTCAACAATCTAGAAATAAGCGAGGGCCTTGGGTTCTACCAGAGTGGTTTGTTGAGTTAAAAGAGAATGTGGCAACCATCTATGACAACACAAACAACGAAGTACACTTCAGGAAGCCAGCTGCGCTTCAATCTCCCAGGGAAAGTCGTAATAATTGTTTCTGCCAATATCATAAAGATATTGGTCATAACACGGAAGATTGCATCGCTTTGAAGCAAGAGAGCAAAATTTGATTGAAAGAGGAAAGTTGGGTGCTTATGTTAAAAGAAGAAGTGGAAATAGGCCTGATAATGCTCATCGGACTAGCCCAAACAACGCAGGGACATCGGCTCCGGATGGGGCTATGGTGATAATTAAAAGATTTGATGTGGAGTCTGAGTATTTGGATCCTGATTCAACCCGAAATAAGGTGGGTGTTATCACAGATTACAGCAAAATGGTGTCTGAACTCATCAGCTTTTTTGAGTCACTTACAATATTTGGGGGAGACACCATGACTGCTTCTTTGAAGAAGAGGCATGTTCATACCCTGGCTACTCAACTGGAAGGAGGCATGACTACCTATCAATCACAAATTCCTTTTCCCTTCATTATTTTCGATGAAGATGATTTGAGGGATATAGCTGGTCTCCATGAAGATGCTGTAGTGATAGGAGCATCCATTGGGGGCAATGACATTAGATGAATTTTGGTGGACACCGGTAGTTCAGCCAATATCCTCTTTTTGACTTCCTATAAATAAATGAAGAATCCAACAGTGATTCAGCGTTCGAACATGTCAATTGTGTGTTTCAATGGAAGCTCAACGGACGTGATCGAGGAGTTTGAGGAGGAGGTTTTGTTGGGCAAGGGCCCTTTTAAGAAGATGATCAGATTACTTTTTATTGTGGTGGATTGTCCCACATGTTACAATACCATTTTTGGAAGATCTTGGCTTTCCAGGATGCATGATGTGGCTTCGACAGTCCACCAATGTTTAAAATACGCTGTGCAAGACAAGTTGGAGTTGTCCGAAGTAGTCAAAAGATAACAAGAGAGTGTTATGCGACAGCACTGGTCCCTCAAACTTTGGGGGCAGTTCGGATCAGTGAGGATTAGCAGTTGCAGTGGCCCTCTGGGGAAGAGGGTGAAATTGATGACCCCAGAGAGACCCCTGGTGTTTTAATACCAAATGAAGAGGTTGAAACTCACTCTCTGGCTGAAGGAAGAAATGTCAAGATCAGATCTAAGATGACATCAGAATTGAAGAGTAAAATGCTGTCTTTTTTAACAGGCTATCAACATGTTTTTGCTTGGTGCAATGCTGATGTAACCGGAGTACTAGCAGATATTATATCACACCAACTATCCATCCGAAGAGATATAACACCTGTTGTACAAAAGAGGAGAGCTTTTTCTAAGGAGAAAGCTGATGTCATAGTTCAAGAGGTTGACCAACTTACTAAGATGGAGCACATAAAGGAATCCCAGTACCCTTTATGGACAACCAATCTGGTGTTAGTAAAAAATAAAAATGGGAAGTGGCGAATGTGCATTGACTTTACAGACCTTAATAGGGCTTGCCCAAAATACCTATATCCGGTCCCTCGGATCGATCAGTTGGTGGACTCCACATCTAGGAACAAGTTATTGTCCTTTATGGATGCCTTCTCCGGGTATAATCCGATTTAAGTGGATCCAAAGGATCAAGAACACTACTTTTGTTACTGATAGGGGCCTTTATTGTTATAAGGTGATGCATTTTAGGTTAAAGAATGCTGGAGCTACTTATCAGAGGTTGGTGAACAGAGCTTTCGCTAATCAGATTGGGAGAAACATGGAAGTCTACATTGATGATATGATGGTAAAGAGTGTGGAAAAAGAACTACACTTGGTAGATTTGCAAGAAACTTTTGCCAACTTGGTGAAAGTAAATTTAAAGTTGAATCGAGAGAAGTGTGTTTTTGGAGTCCAATCCGGGAAGTTTTTGGGGTATGTGATAAGTGAGAAAGGGATACATCCTGATCAAGACCAGCTTAGTACTTTATTGCATATGGAGCCTCCTCGGAATATTAAAGAGGTACAAAGATTGACAGGGAGGTTAGCTGCTCTAACCGTTTTATCTCAAGGTCTTCGGATAGATGTGCACCATTTTTTCAAACTTTAAAAGTTGTAAAAGAATTTAATTGGTCTCCACAGTGCGACAAGGCTTTCGATGAAATTAATAAACACTTATCCTCCCCTAAAACCTTGTTTAAACCTGTTGATGGAGAGAAATTGTACCTATATTTAACATTCTCTGATTGTGCCAAAAGTGCAGTACTAGTAAGGGAGGTGGATAATTATCCTCGTCCGGTGTACTACATAAGCAAAAGCTTGATAGATGCTGAAAAGAGGTATTTCAAACTTGAAAAGTTAGCACTAGCTTTAGTAATTACTGATAGGAAAATGAGACCTTACTTTCAGTCTCATTCGATCATTGTCCGAACGTCTTTTCCATTGAAAAACGTTCTTCAAAAGGCAGAAATATCAAGTAGAATGACCAAATGGTCAGTGGAGTTGGGAGACTATGATATTGATTTTTCCCCTCGAACTGCAGTCAAGGATCAGTTTGTTGCTGATTTCCTAGTAGAATTCCATTCGGACAGGGACACTAAGGAAGCATCAGGTGAAAAGACTAAGAAACTATGGGTTGTCCAGACTGATGGTGGATCAAGTACCATGGGTTGTGGTGCTGGGATATGTTTAACCTCTCTGTATGGTGACACAATGTACCAGACTATATGATTTGCGTTCATGGCTTCTAATAATGAGTCCGAATATGAAGCTGCCATAGTCGGTTTAAAGTTAGCCCTAATTTTTGGAGCCAAAAGAGTCAGGTTAATGAGCGATGCTCAACTTCTTATCCATCATGCACAAGGTCAATCCGAGGCAAAAAACGAGCAGTTGATTAAATATTTGTTCATTCTTAAAGAAGTGGCACTTAACTTCAAAGACATCACCTATGAGGACATACCCCTAACAGAAAATACGCTAGTAGACTCATTGGCAACCATAGCATATTCTGAGTCCTACCTATGGATTCACGTGCAGGAGTGCCCATCCATTCAACTCAATCAGAGCAAGGAGGGGGAGGAAAGTTTAAGCATACAAGTAAGTCAACCTCAAAACTGGAAGTATCCTCTTTTTCAATATATCTCAGATGGTATCTTGCCTCCGGAAAAAGTAGTGGCAAGGAAAGTGAAGTATAATGCTCGTGGATTTGTAATTCTAAGAGACGTTCTTTACAAGAAGTCTTTTAGTAAACCTCTCTTGCGATGTTTGGGGATTGAAGAGTCCCAAATAGTGCTGTCCGAACTACATGATGGTGAGGGATCATCACACTGTGGTTATAGAGCTTTAACTATAAGAGTCTTGTTGGCCGGATACTACTGGCCCTCTATAATGGAAGATGCGAAGGAATTCGTAAAGAAGTGTGATCCATGCCAAAGATACGGTAATGGAATTCATATCCCAGCTGTCCCTTTAGAGTCAATTTCTGAGCCAATACCTTTTGCTCGTCGGGGGTTAGATCTGGTGAGACCTCTACCTATGGCGTCCGGGGGATGCAAAACTATTATAGTTGCCATCAATTATTTCTTAAAGTGGATAGAAGCAACCCCATTGGTAGGAACTACTTCAAAATCTGTTATACATCTAATATTTGCTGCAGATTTGGGGTTCCACAAAAGATAACCACAGATAATGGGCCACAATTCGATAATAAGGATATGGAGAGCTTCTGTGCCTCTAGAGGCATTCAACATTACTTTTCTTCTCCTTTCCAGCCACAGGCGAATGGTCAGGTTGAAGTGGCGAACATGACCATCATAACCGGTCTTAAAAAGAATTTAGAAGGGACTCGTGGAAAGTGGCCAAGTTATCTACAAGAAGTACTATGCGCCTACCAGACTACTCCTGGGGCTGCTACACAGGAATCCTCATTTGCCTTGGTATACGGTATGGATGCAATAGCTCCTATAGAAGCAACTCTTCCTTCATTCAGAGTCCAAAATTTTTCCGAACAAGCTAATGAAGTGGCAGTCAGAAGTCAACTTGACTTGATAGAAGAAAAAAGAGTTAAGGCTCATCTTAGAGCCACACACTATCAGGGTTTGATGTGAAGCAAGTTTGCTTCCAGAGTCAGAATGAGGGATTTTTAACCAGGGGATAAAGTGTTGAGAAAAGTGTTCCTACATACTAAGGAGAAGCAGTTCGGCAAGCTAACTCCAACTTGGGAAAGACCCTATGTGGTCAGTGAAAAGCTTAAGCCTGGGACATACAGGCTTCAAGATAAAGATGGAAGGATCTTGAATCACCCCTGGAACATTGAACACCTCCGGTTGTATTTATAATGAAAATTATGTAAATATTTACTTGTTTAAAATCCATCTAAACATTAGGGGGCATACTCTTTCCTACCCTGGTGGCGCGGGGAGGTTTTAATGAGGTGTCCGGGCTTTTTAATGAAATTCGATGCCTTCTTGAAAAATTCGGAGTGTTTCGATTGATAGCTTCTTTGAAACTTTTTAAAGTATCACCGACAGATTGGATTGATTTAGTAGAATGATGACCATTTAAACATTTGTCATCGGAGAATTTAAACACTCTCACTCCAAAATACTTATAAAATAACTAAGGGCTATTTGAACATTAGCCATCGACATTGGGTAACTATACGACAACGCAAGAATTGTGTAAGATAAAATTTACCGGCTAACATCGGGGAGTGATATTAAAATATGTAAAGTTCCTTGGCCATCCAAGGACTTTGAAGTTTTAAAAGAAAAGGTTTATCCGGACAAGAGTCGGACACAGTTACAAAATTGCCTTGGCCATCCAAGGACTTTAGTCTAACACAAAAATTAAAGGAAAATAAAAAGATAGTTAAAACTTTAAGGCTGAGCTTCCTTAGATGTTCCAGCCTCATCTGGTTTCTTCTTGGAGTCTTTGGGTTCCTCGTTAAGGCTCTCTCCAGTCTATTTGTCTTCATCAGTAGTATTATCCCAACCACTGGAATAACAGTGCTTATCACCATCGGCCATAGTATGGTGAGGAAGGTCTTTGTATTCCACAAATCGCCATAAATCTCCTAGTGTCCTCTTCGGAAATTTTTGATGAAAGAGCAAGACCATGTTTGACTTGACTTCAGCATACCTTTCCTCTTGGGAATCTATCACCTTGTTGGTGTATGCATCGATTCTGGCTTGGATTGTCTTCTCCTGCTCCTTTATCAAATCATCTTTCTCCTGGTTAACTCTAGACACAGCATCTTTGAGCGAAATTTTGTTATTGGTTAGGGTCTGGATGACATTGTCTTTGGCCTTCACCTCATCTTTTGAAGTAGAGAGATCCTTCTCCAAGCCAGAACACTTAGATCGGAGTTCTTTGTTAACCCCCTCCGAAGTGGCCAGCCTGGTGGCCAAGTCCTCTTTCCCTTTCTTCAACTCCTCGATCTCTCTTATTAATGCCTCAACATTCTGGTTGACGTTAAGGAGGTCATTAGACAAGCTCTCTTTGTCTGTGTTGAGTGTGTTGATGAGGGTGGATTGACTTCGCACTTGTCTCTCCAAGTTGAACACCGGTTGAAAATTGATCAACAAAGAGTGGGTCACCATGTCCTTCTCCCCTGAAACAGAAAAATACTTACCGTTGAAAGTAGCGATGTTCGAAGAGCTTAGAGGGAGGTAAGGGCCAGGAAATTCGTCCTTCTCGAGGTCTTCAAAGTAAAGGCCAATCCCTTGAAGGCCACTGATGTCTAATCCATCAATGTTAGTATCCCCTCCGGTACCCTCTCCGGTACGAAAGTAACTTGGGATTTGCTCTCCCTGTGTTGGGTCTGTTGGGTCGACCGGAGGAAGAGACTCCAGAGGCTGGAGAGCTACTTCATCCCCCTTGGAGATTTTCTTCTTCTTGGCTTCCTTATCTCCACCATCTGCTCCCCGTTTTTGGTCTTTTTTGGGAGCCTTTGAGGGTTTTGGAAGTCCAACTTCCTCTTTCGTACTCTCATTTTCCACCACATGAAGCAGAGCAGCATCAATTCCTCATTGGTCCTGCACCTCCTGGTTTGCTGGGAAAATCTCCTCAACACCAACTTGATTGACCTCAGCTACATCTGGCTTTTTCTTGCCTTTCTTGCCCTTCATTTTACTTCAGGCTTTAGCTCTGCCCGACAAGGCAAGCTTCTCATCCTTCTTATCTGTCCTCTGTAGGATGATACCTGGAGGAGGTGGTGTGGTCAATTCTTCCCAAGACAAGTCTCTCCGTCCGGTTGTGTTCGAGAGGTGGGATCTCACTAGGTTGCCGGCAGTAAAACAATTGTGGAAGCGATTTCCCCATTTGTCAGCAGCCCAAGCATTCAGCTTGACACAAGTTGTCTGCCTCTCCTCCAAGTAGTCGGAGAACTCCTTCAGCAACACTACCCAAAGAAAAACAAGAGCATTTAAGTAAACAAACTTTTTATAAGGAAAGAAAAACAAACTTGATGAAATATTTACCCGTGATTTTCCATCTGCTGGTAAGCATGCTTGGTTTGTCACCAGCTTTAATCTTCTTCCCATTTTCCCAAACTCCACTAATGAACAAGAATTGGGTCTTCCGATTCTTCTCCGATTCGAGCATATCATCCACCACTATTTAATTGTCACCCATATTGAAATGGTAGAAGGGAATGATGTGATTCTTGAAAAGGCTGGCCACAGCAGCAAATTGCTCCATCGGAAGCGGGATTCCGGAGAGCCTAGAGGCCATAATGCAGGTCATGAGGGTGTACCAAGCATTGGGACTCAGTTGGCTTGGACAGAGCTTTATCAGATGGAAATATCTGACGATCTCTGGGTCCAATGGAAATCTAAGCCCCCAGTTGAACAATTCTGTGTAGAAAACTATCTCACTCAATTTGCAGTCCATTGGTGTCTCTGGATCGACCGGTATCCTCACTTTGATAGAATCTGGGATCCCTCACTTCATCCGGATCCGACCTAATTCAACAGTATGAATGAAGGTGTAGTTAATATTCTGCATGGCTAGCAGATACTTTACGCTCACCTTGTGGAAGCAAGGTCCCACTCTGCCTTCAAGGGACTCCGGAAGGTCCGGATGTTTTAAACACAGCTCCTCTTTACCCTTACCCTTCTTGGCATTAGCAGGTTCTCCCGTCTGCCCGGAGACATCAGTCTCAAAAGGGGCTTCTTCAACGTTGTCGTCCATCACATCTTCCATCACCATGGAAGGTTTGTCAGTTTTCTTTGGTGGAGGAGTGCTGGTGGTTGGTTCAGTAAGCTGCCGGGATGGCTGAGCATCGCTTTCCCTTTGTGGTCTAGTGTCCGGCTGGGGTTCAGATCCGAAGGGTTCATTTCGAAGGCTTGTTCCGGTAGCCTCCGGACTAGACGATTTATCCTTAGAGACTTTGATGGGTGCCTCTGACCCTGTAGATTTGTCCTTGACCCCAGACTTTGAGGGCCCTGATTTCGGAGACTTAGACTGTCGAGCAACAACCTGGCCTTTTACTAAGAGGCCTCTTCGTCGAAGCGTTAGCTTTTCTGGGGAATTTTCAGCATTTGATCCCATGGCTATGAACGGAGAGGGTCTCTTTCTGCTTGTAACATCTTTTTCCCGTTCAACAGTGGGCTGTGACTATTGAACCGATGAGCCTGAGACGATGGGTGAAAGACTTGGTTGAAATAACCTTCTTGGTTTGGAGCTTCTAGCAGAAGATGAACCTCGTTCAGGCTCTGAGTTTGGTGTTTCAGACTTGTCGATTGGAGAAACTGGAAGACCTGCAGCAATGTGCCTTTCTCGCTCAACTCTTTGTGCTTTTTCTAACTCCGAGAGATTAAGCCACCCACCTCTTACAAGTACGTTTCTTGCTATAAACATAAAATTATACCAAAAGGATTTTGAGAAGAGAGATGAAAGATTTGAAATGAAGGAATGAAAGAGTAATGAAGATGATAAAACAATGAAAAATGAGGTAATTTATACTAATGAGACAAAAATATGCCAAAAAACCTAGGAGAATACAAAAAGACAAAAATAATGATCGAAGGCGGCGCTGACGTCACAGGCATTAAATGAAGAGGTTACTTTTGGGATTAGCGGGAGCGCCTTTCTAGGAGAAAAACGGCTGGTGAGGAAAATCAGAAGATGACACGTGTCCCACGATCCATGGCAAAACCTTTGAACTTCTGAAGAGTTTTTCAGTCCGGATAAGTCCTTTACTAAACACTAAATCCGTCCGGAAAATGTCACAAGTTCCCAAAGGCGATTTTTTAGGTCTTGCCAAAGGCCTTCGAACAAAACCTAAAAAAGAGGTTACGAATGAGTCCAAAAATTTTCACCACTCACTGTAGAAACCGAACAGGGGCAATTCGGAAAAAAGCCACCCACTGAACCATCCGAACTGGAAAAAAGTATTAAAAGCTAATCACCTTTTGACTAAGCTAATTGCTAATCTGCTTAATAAACTAATGAGTTTTTGAACTCGACCCAGTTTCATAAGTTCGACCCGAAAGCCCATGTGGCCCATAATTAAGGGTATAAATACCCAACCACTTTCATTAATGAGGGTAATGAACATTTAATACCACCATGCATCTTAAATCTCTCACTACAAAACACCCACACATTAAATACCTATGAAACACCACAAAATACTTGGCAAAATTACCCTCAGTCAAAAATAAGCCACACCAATTTGAGTGAGCACATCTTTCTGATAACAAAACGATATACCCTCTTGAAATCAATGTTATGTACTCTCCAACTAATGGTTTTCATTTATCAGACTTTATATCGAACTCTTGTGGGGAGCTTGGTTTACCTTACAGTTACTCGAACATATATAACTCACGTTGTTCATGTGGTTAGTCAATTTGTTAATGCTCAAAAGTCTTTCCACTATGGAGTTGTTCTTCGTATCTTGAGATATCTTCTTTGCACTCAGTTTCAAAGTCTTTTGTTGCATTATACATCTTTACTCGAGTTGTGTCCTTATAATGATGCTGATAGAGAAAACAATCCTAATGATAATAAATCCACCATTGGTTTTTTTATTTTTCTTGGAGGTTCATTAATCTCATGGAAACGTAAGAAATATGATATGGTTTCCGTATCTTCTACCAAGAGTGAGTCTCCTCATATGACATTGAGTACATGTGATATTGTTTAGTTACACTGGCTTCTTACATATAAGGGGTTAACATTACTAAACTCACTTCCTTATACTGTGATAACAAAAACAACATAACAAAAACATGGAAATTGCAAAGAATTATGTTTTTCATAAGAGGACGAAGTACATTGAAATTGATTGTCACTTCATTCGTCATCATTTTCAGTTTGACACCATTTCGCTTTTATTTGTTCTCTCAGCTTTGCTAGTTGACATCTCAATTTTATATGGAACAATTAATGTTAATAATATAATCCATTAGTTATTTGATCCACTACTCCGGTAAACTATTATTCCACGTATTCGTAACGTAAGCTAATTTATAAACGTAACGTAAGCTAATTTAGAAAATAGCTTATTCTAGTCAATAAAATTCAACTTCTCTTAGATTTTTTTTAACTATTAATATGTCCAAATGCGACCTCAAATAATCAGAGATCTGGACTTGAATCCAATCCTACTTACAATTATGTTAATGTAGCTGAAATAATTCTAATGGTGTTGATTAACAAATTTGTTTAACATAAATTATAACATATCAGTTGTTCTATATAATAGTTATGGACTAACAAAACTGTTTCCGATATTTTGTTCTGACATTTGAAATGATAGAGAGAAGCTACCTTGTGATATATCAATTATAGTATATAACTGATATAGTGAGCTTTGGTGCAGCAGAACCACATGAGGTATCCATTCCAGACCATTTTCTTCACATGCATGTCATATATATATTACCAGTCATCTTAATTTACTATAAATCTCCACATTGACTTAATTAAGCCATTAGCTATATGTTTCTAAGAAAATGTAATAGTGGAAGGTATTACCCTATATATAAAATATTAAGAGACAGAGAGAGACAGAGTACAGTCAGAGGTCTAGTCTGGCCTTGTCTTTGGTCTTAAGTGACACAAGGCTGAAGCAATCAAGAAACAAAAGGACAGAATGAACTACGATGCAGAGAAATTCAAACTGTGTAGGTTTATGAAGAGAGATGTTTGTATGAATGAAGATGAGTTAGACTATTATGGAGCAGAAATAAGTGTAGGTGTTCCTTTCATGTGGGAATCACAGCCAGGTACACCCAAACACAAAAACTATTCTCAATCCCCTCTTCCTCCACTATCTCCTCCTCCTTCCTACTTCACCACTACTACTACTATTAAACATGCTTCCCTCTCTACAAACTCCAAGCTCAATCTTTTTGCTTCCGTCTTTTCCAAACGCAAAACTCCATCCTCCCCTATTACTTCGTCCTCTTCATCTTCATCGCGATCTTCTTCTTCTCCGAGAAATTTTCGTAAAGGTGTTGTATTTTCGACTCCAAGGATGTCTTTTGATTCACGGGCGTGCGAGGAACGACATGAATCTAAATCTCCTGTTTCGGCTTTGTGTTTCGGTCGCAGGTCAGGACATGCCAAGTCTTGTGGTTGTCTAGTGATCTAAAGCTTATATATACCCAGATTTTTCCATTGATTAAGCGGCTGATCAAGATACATATATATTATATAGTCCCTCGTTGTATATCGGTTGAAATTGTTTAGACCTTTTTTGCTTATTATTGTTATGTATTTCGGTGGTTCTTTTGAAACATGTATCGTCCACTGAGATTGGATGGCCACGAAACTCATGATCATATCTTGTTATTCTAAACTTGCAACACTAATATCATCTTCATCTTTTTTTTGTGTATGTGTCTACTTTTATTTGTGAATTTGATTAATCCGCTTAAAACTCGCTACTAGTCTTTCAATTTCTAATATACTTTGCTTGCAACTCAAGGAAGGTCAGTATTTTACTTCAAAATGTTAGAGGGAGAGAGAGTTTTGTCGTACAGTGTGAAATTACAGCCAGAAACAGCAAACGCTTAAGTATTTACTAGCAAATTTTAATGTTATATAATATATATTTACATGTCAATAAACAAGTTATGTATAAATAAACATAAAGGACCGTTTCGTGTTAAAAGGTCAAACCCTGGAGCAGCATTGGACCCGTCCCAATGCATGTGATGTGGAACGAGGGAGAAACTAAATCCATGGGCCATGGGATCTAATCACACTTACATTAATTATTGAGTAACTAATTGTTCTGCATTAAATTCACCATGTGACACCACATGTGCCATCCCCCTTTTTTTTAACTACTTCTGTACAATCGCTACTTTTCTCCATTAAAAGTAGAACATCGCATATGTATCGTTCTTTTAGTTTGTGAAACGTATTTTGTATGGTAAATTTGTGCACAACTGTACTTTTCTGCAGTACTAGTTCTATGTCTATGAAGGCTGAGTTTGGGCCAAATTTAATATGGTACAAAATGGTGATTGAATTTTTGAACGTTCTAAATCTATTTTTACGTTGATAAATAGTTGGAATATTTCGGCACTTACTGGAAAAGATTTAAGATTGCTTAAGCAGTGAGTTAGTTTTCCGCATAGTTCACGTTATAATTCTATATCATCAAAAATCAGAAAAATATGAAAGAAAATCAGAAAAATATGAAGTTGGAATCGTTAGAATCACTAAAAAGAGTTGAACAGGTTTTGAATTTGAAAATACAGTGAAATAATTTAGTAAGTCATAAATTATTCATCAAGGTTTGTAATCGTTTTTGTGTGTGTTAACCTCTCTATAAACTCAATTGTTATTGTTAGGGTGACGACTAAAGTCTCACATCCCATATTGGTTAGACATGGGAATGGTCATTGATATACAAGTAAGAAGGTTTAAATCGCTGTCTAGTCCCTCGACTATCACGTTTTCTGTCATTTAGTCCATCGACTAAAAAATCACTGGTGAGTGTCCTTCGACTATCCCATTTTCTTTCATTTAGTCCTTCGACTTTAAAATCACTGGTGAGGGTCCTTGGACTTTGAAAAATCTATAAATTTAGTCCCTTAATCTAAGCAAAAAACCCCAAATCAGGGACTAAATTTATAGATTTTTGCAAAGTCCAGGGACCCTCACCGGTGATTTTAAAGTCGAAGGACGAAATGAAAGAAAATGGGATAGTCGAGTGACCCTCACCGGTGATTTTTTAATCGATGGACTAAATGAAAGAAAACGTGATAGTCGAAGGACTATTTAATGATTTAAGCCCAAGTAAGAACATATCTCAAATAGTATGAGGTTTTTTGGAAGTGGACCAAAATCAAAATCGTGCGGGTTTTTGGGCTCCAAAGCAGATATGCGATACCTAAGGATAGTTTGCAGAACTCCGTTAACAATTTGAGTGTTTTATTTTAGTGTTATTTTAGTGTTTTTTGTTTTGATATGATTTGTAAGAAATTTGTGTATATTCCCAAAATCTTTTTTACCACAAGCCATTCTACAACTCACTTGCCAGGAAAATTCTGTGTTTTTCCCAATAATTGGTATTAGAGCTACATGATTGGTAGCGATCCAAAGGAGTTCAGATTTGAGTTGGAGAAATGACTACAAACGAAGGAAATGTGAGGCTCAAAAAGTTTGATGGTGTAGATTTTGGGTTCTAGAAGATGCCGATTGAAGATTATCCGTACCAGAAAAAACTCTATCAACCCCTCTTAGAAAAGAAATCAGAGAATATAGAAGATGAATAATGGACACTTCTTGAAAAACAAGCCCTTGGAGTCATACGATTGATCCTATCACGTAATGTTGTTTTCAACATCGTAAAGGAAGCAACCACGAAGGGTCTTATGAAGGCTCTCTCCAGTATGTATGAGAAGTCATCGACGTCCAACAAAGTTCACTTGATGAGACGTTTATTCAATTTGCGAATGACGGAAGGTGCATGTGTAGCTCAACACTTCAATAAAATCAATACAATCACGACCCATTTGATTTCACTTAAAATTTATTTTGATGAAGAAATACGAGCATTAATATTATTGTCTTCTCTACCAGATAGTTGGAATGTTACTACCACGAGTGTGAGTAGATCGTTAGGAAGCAATATGTTAAAATTTGGTGATATTCATGACTTACTTCTCAGTGAAGATATTCAAAGGAGAAAATTAAGTGATTTATCAATCTCCTGAGTCTTATATACAGATTCGAGAGGAAGAAATTCAACGAGAGGGTATTGACGCATTAAATCGTACTACCAAAGTAGATCAAGAGACTGAAGGTCCAAGCCCAGGAATCCTAAAAATTCCCATGCGTTGAGAAACATCGAGTGTTGGAATTTTGAGAAGACCGGGCACTATAAATATCAGTGCAAGAGAGAACCAAATGACCAGGAGAAGAAGACAGAGGAAAATGTCAAATGAGACGATGCGTTAATATGCTTCTTAGAAAACAGGGAAGAGTCTTGGGTGTTAGACTCCAAAGCATCGTTCCACGCTACTTCGAAGAAATAATTCTTTGAGAGGTTTATCCTTGGTAACTTTGGAAATGTATATCTTGGTGATGATTAACCTTGTGATATTATTGGTAAAAGTACTTTGAAAATTAAGTTGAATGAGTATGTGTGGGAACTACAAGATATCAGGAATATCCTCGATCTGAAAGTAAACTTAATCTTAGTAGGATAGTTGGATAGTGAAGGCTACAATACGATTGTCCATGGTGATAATTAGAAGATTTCAAAGGGAGCAATGACGGTTTCTCACGGAAAGAAGAGTGGTACTCTTTACAAGACAACATAAACGAGCTGTTCAATTACAATAGCAGCAGAAAAGGAAGATCTAAATGTGTAAAACCAAAAGTTTTACCATATGAGTGAGAAGGGTATGAAAATTATGTACACGAAGGGAAGTTTCGAGTTCTTAAGTCAATCGATATAGACATGTGCGAAGACTGCATAATTGGAAAACTGAAAAGGGCCAGTTTTCAGACGAGTGGCAGAACCCCAAAGAAAGAAAGGTTGGACCTTGTTCATTCGGATGTTTGGGGGCCAACAACAAATGTTTCATCTATATGAATAAAATGCTACTTCGTGACTTTTATTGATGATCATTGTCGAAAGGTATGTGTTTATTTTTTAAAGCATAAATCTGAAGTGTTTTATGTTTTTAGGATATGGAATTCTATGGTTAAGAATGAGACATGTCTAAAGATTAAAAAGCTTAGAACTGATAATGGTGGTGAATATGAGGACACAAGATTCAAGAAGTTTTTCTATGAGCACGAGATCAGGATGAAAAGAACTATGCCAGGTATGCGTCAACACAATTTTATTTCCAAACGTATGAACAAAACATTGACAAAAAAAGTCGGAAGCATTCGTATACAGTCAGGTTTATCGAAGCAGTTTTGGGAAGAAGAAATCAACACATCGTCTTACTTGGTTAACTGAGGTCTAACTGTTCCTTTAGAACATAAAATACCCAAGGATTTATGAAATGGTAATAAGATAAAATTATCACATCTAAGAGCTTTTGGTTGTATAGTATATGCTCATATAAGTGATCAAGGCATGAACAAGGTTGATCCAAAGTTGAAGATATTTTCCTGATCGACTATGGTAAAGATAAGTTTTGTTATGGTGTTTAGGATGAGGAAAATAGGAATATGATGCGAAGTAGAGACATGATCTTCAATGAAACAATGATGTACACAAACGAACATAAAGCCGAAGCAAATGACTCGAAGCCATATAGATAAGTATTGTCAGATGTTGAGGGGGTCCCATATAGTCAAGTAATAGAGTCGATCATAACCCCTCAACAAGGAGAGTCAGTTGGACATAATGATCGGTAGGAGTCCGATACCCTACAGCCGACCAAAGTAGTTCATGTTTCGAGGAGATAATCCCTACCATATTTGCTGACCGATAGAGATGACCCTGAATCTTATGATGAAGCTTGTTAAATTAGTGATGCTAGTAAGTGAGAGCTTATCATGAAAAACAAGATGGAGTCTTTAATCTTAAATGAAACATGGGAACTATCTGGGTTACCCATGGGTAAGAATGAACTTTATAACAAATGGGTGTATCGGGTGAAAGATGAACATGATGGCTCTAAGAGATAAAAAGGTCAACTAGTTGTCAAATGGTTCCAGCAAAAGAAAGAAATTGATTACACCAACATTTTTGCTCCATTTGTGAAGTTTAATACTATTAGATAAGTGTTGAGTATTGTTGGTATTGAGGACCTTTATTTTGAACAGTTAGACGTGAAGAATACATTTCTTCACAAGGACTTGGATGAGAATATATACATGTATCAAACAGAAAATTCCCTAAAAGAAAGGAAATAAAACATGGTATGCACACTCAAGAAACGCTTGTATGGTCTAAAACAAGTTCCAAGACAGCGGTACAATAAATTTGACGGTTTTGAGAGTTTCCAAAAGTGTAATGCTAACCACTATTGCTATTTTAAAATATGTAAGTCTAGTTATATTATTTTGCTACTATATGTTAATGATATGTTGGTAACAGATTCATATATATATATAATATAGGAAGCCTGAAACATCAATTGTCAAAATAATTTGACATGAAGGACTTGGCGAAGAAGATCATTGGAATGAAAATCACAAGAGATACGCATAAAAAGGTTTTACAGTTAATACATCGATCGTGTATTGAAGAGATTTAACATAGGTGATGCTAAGCCTATATGTACACCATTGGTAAGTCATTTTCGTTTATCCAAGAATTAATCCCCTCAGATAGAGGAAGAGAAAACCCAATTTTGGATTATAATTTCTAAACTCGTGTCCCATTTTATGTTCGGGTCAGATATAACCCGGTTGAGTCAGAACGGAAAATACCCATGTTGTCATCCCTACTTATAAGTATGGTAACTGGGTTAAATTTGGGCTTCATAAAAGATTGAACTCGAATGATCAAATCTCAATACTTAGGACTGAAGTGATAATTCAAAGACTACATTGATTTTATCAATTTAGTGGTTGTGGTTCCCGATCAAAATGGTATAATTTAATAGAATTTATACACCTCGGGATCTAGTTGTATTTGCCTATAAAAGGAATGATTTAGTTCAGACATTCATTTAACCAAAACTCAAAAATATCAGTCGTCACTTTTGTTAAGAGGAAGACAAACACTTGTTTTGCAGGAACATAGTCTTGAAGAACTTTAAGCAGGATTCAAGTGTAGTAGAATCTAAAACAAAGATTCAAGGAAGATTATGGATAGCAACATGCTAAAAAATTGGAATTTTGATTTTTTAATTGTTAATTAACTAATTTTATATTTTAATTATTTGTTTCACATGTGAATATTTTTGGGCATGAATCTTTAAATGGATATGCATGACTAAAGTTTCAGATTTTGGTAGGTGAATCATGAAAATAATGAATCGGTCATCTAAATGGTTGATTGATCTCCTTGACGATCCTATGATTCGAAAAGATTCAAGGGGTTCATTTAAATTAATATATTTTTGTCCTTTTAGAAGGTTAATATTTAGGTTTAATTAACAACGAACTGGAGAAAATTTACTAAAAATGGTCATTGTGACTATTTAATATAATTTAGGTGAAATCAACCTTGCGGAGAGTTTTACCATCATTGAAAATTAAATTAATCATTGTATTTTTTTATTTAAGTAGGCGAAGTTTACCTCCCGAGGTTTTCATCGGTACGTAGAAAATAATAGGGTTATTTTAATTTAAGTAGATTGTAATCGGTCCTTCCGAGGATTTCACTTGTTATTAAGAATATTAAAATACTATTATAGTAATTTTCTCCAACTCATAAGTACATGTTAATATGTTTTTCCTTCCACTATCCTATCCGATTATATTATGTTTGCTCAAGCATGTTAGTTATTATATGTCAAAATTCTTATATGTGTTATATGTTTCTTTTCTAGTTAATATGGTGAGTTACAGCTCGTTGAGGAATAAATCCCTCATGCTGGACGACGCAGATTTTAACCAATGGAAAGAGTCTATGACACTGTACTTGAATTCTCGTGACTATGTCCATCCATTAATCACACCCAAACTAGCTACTATTTCTCATGAAAGTTGACATGAGGAACCAAAAAGTATGAGATATGAGAAAATTCTTATCAAGTATGCATGACCATTATGCTTCAAGGGACACCAGTTGCATTTTATGGGATTGTCCTAACATATTTTACAATTTCTTCGGATTTTCTCATGGAAGTTGAGAAGCATTTTCTAATAATTGAAATTTAGAGATGCAATGGCTCATTAATGAGCTCTCTACCTAGAAATAAACTAGAAAAAGTAAATTCTGAGAGCATATTTTTGGAATATTTATGATTGCCAATAAATCAAAGATAACCGCGGTAGACTTTCCTAAAGAGTGTGTGGTGAGGTTCATTTTTTAATCATTCTCGGTAAAGTTTAAGCACTTATAGTCCACTTCTAATTGCATGCAGGAAAAATAATTAATTAATGAATTGAGTACATAAGAAAGACTTAAGGGGGAAGTGCCTGAAGTGAACATGATAACTTCCAAGAAAGGAATGGGGCTGAAGCATAAACTGGATGGTAAATGACAAGGCAATGGTATGGGTAAGAAGAAAAAGCCTGAGGAATCAATGGTTGGTAGATGTTTTTTAGAAAAGTGAAAGGACATCTTAAGAAAGACTGTGAGAAATACCGAGATTACATGAAAAATAAAGGTACTCTCAAATATTTTATTGTTTCGAAAAGTATTTTTGTTGTCGTGGAAAAGAATACATGGTGGCTTGATTTGGTTGAAACAACTCCTATATGTATTTCTTTACATGGTATGTTAAGGACCAGGATTCTAAGTGAGAATTAAAGATCTATTTTCATAGTAGGTGTGAGCTCATGCCAAGTGTTGGCAATTTGTGATTTGAATTTAAAACTTTCCATTAGACATATTTTTTTTTACATAATGTTATGTTTGTTCCAACATTTCAGAAGAACTTAATTTCTTTTCCGATTTTAGACTTGTATGTATATTCCTTTTTTGTGGAAAATAGTATATTAACTATCTCTCTTATAATGATATGATTGTTATTCATGGAAGTTTGATAAAGGGACATAATATGTATTATTAAATATTGTTAATAATCACAAAATTGTAATGAGTGCACAACTTGTACCAAATAAGATTAATAAATATGAAAACTCCTCTAAACTGTGGCACAAGTGGTTAGATCATATATCCAAAGTTGAGATGGACAAGTTTGTACATGAAGGTTGTCTCCTTGACTACTCTAACTTGAATACATCTATTGAGTGTATCAAGAAGAAAAAGACCAAAATAAAAAAGATAGAGGCATAAACAACGACTAAAGTCTTCGAATTTATTTATATTGAAAACTATGAGCCGTTTCCAAAAGAATCATGAAATGGGCAATGATATTTTATATCATCTATAAATGACTTCTCTCTTTTTGGATACCTCTACGTCCTTCATGAAAAGCATGCGGCTTTAGACAAGCTTAAAGCTTTTAGGACAAAATTTGATTTTGTTTTTGGTAAAAGCATTAATAGCGTAAGATCTGACCGTGGTTGTGAATATTATAGTAGATACGTCTGATTGGGTGCACAACGTCAAGAGACATTTGAAAAATAAGTAGAGGAGTTTGTCATAGTACTTAGTATATAATGCAAAGTTCTCCCTGCATGAATAATGTAGCTGAGAGACAAAATTGTACACTAAAGGATATGATTAGATGTATAATAAGTAACTCAACTCTACCATTATCTCCATGGAAGAAGCCACCAAATATGCCACATACATATTCAATAGAGTACCCACCAAGGAAACCGTTAGAACTCAATATGAGCTTTGGAATCGGCACAAGTATAGTTTAAAGTATTTGAATAAATGAGGGCGTCCAACTGAGGTAAAGGATTACAAACCTCAGGAAACAAAACTGGACAAAAAAATGGGTACCGGCTTTTTCATTGGCTATTCCGAATATTCTAGGGGTTTTGAGCTTTATGATCTTCTCGGTAGAATTATTTTAAAATGATAACGAAAACGTTTTTTGATGATGTTGAGTTTGGGGAAAAAAATTATAGAACTAATGTTTAGTTTGAGGAAGAATCTTTAAAGATTCATGAAAGTTTTGACGGATATACTGAGATACTAGAAGATTGGACTTTAATGTCAATCATTTTGGTCTCGTTAAAACAAGGTAATACTCAGTATAACATTTATGTTCCACTTGAAGTTTTAACCACAATACATATATGATCAAGTTAGAACATGATGAACCTTAAGGTAATATTCCACAAGAAGATAAAAATGATATTATTCAAGAGATCAAACTCTACATCCTCAAGAAATGATGCTCATAATAAGTTCCACAGGAAAAAAAAGAATGATATATATCCAAATCATATAGTATATCTTTAGGAACATGATGAGTCTTGTACTAGAACTGTAAATAATCCTTTATTTTACAAACAAACCATGGAAAACCCTAACTTCGGGAGTGGATTGAAGCTATGATAGAAGAGTATAAATCAATGTAAAACAATATGGTATGTGAACTTGTCTCACTATCTAAAAGTAAAATAATTGGTTGTAAATCGGTTTACAAAACCTAATAAAATTCTCTGGCTTATGTGAAAAGATATAAAGCACCCGTTGTAGCAAAATGTTATACTTAACGTGAAATGATTAATTTTAAATAAACCTTTTATTCAGGATCGATGAAGGATTCTTTTAGAACAATCATGACATTAGTTGCAAACTTTGATCTTGAGCTTCATCAAATGAATGTAAATATCACGTTTCTCAGTGGTAATATTAAAGAAACGATCTATATGCCAAAACACTTTGAAATAGATAACTCAAAGAATCTAATATGTAAGATTAAAAAATCCATTTATGGGCTCAAACAGTCTTCACATCAGTGGTACCACAAATTCTTTGAGATGATAGTCTCTTTTGACTTTGAGGTCACCTCGGTTAAAGATTTTGTGTATCACAAGTTAAATATGAGTAATTTTATATTTCTGATATTATATGTCGATGACATACTACTTGCCCCAAACAATAATGAATTGTTACACGCTACAAAAATATTTATGGTGAACAAGTTTGATATGAAGGATCTTATCAGCTTTGTGTTAGGATTTCAAATATGTTGTGATCACTCCTATGATATTCTTGAATTATCAATGATCATGTGTCATTCTTAAATTATCACAAAAGGAATCTATTCAAAGTGTGTTACAGCATTACAGATTTACAAACTACAGACCCCTGAGTACGCCTATAACAAAGGTTGACATGCTAAGTATGGCTCAATGTAAAACGAGAACACTTGAGATTAAGAAAATGAAAAAAATGGTCCCTTATACTTTGGTAATTGAGAGTTTAATATATGCTCAAGTTTTTACTAGGCCATACACTACTTTTGTTGAGAATATGATGCATAGCTATGTAAGTAACTCAAGGATGGGCCAATGGAAAGCATTAAAAAGGAAACTCCGTATCTGCAAGGAACAAAAAGGCATATGTTAACATATAGGAAGTCGGAAAGGTTGGAGATCAATGGGTATTCAAACTCAGATTTTGGTAGATGCATAAACACGCTTAAAAGCAAACACTTATTGCATTATCCACTATGGTGGAAGAATTTGATGCGTTCTTTAAAGCATCGAATCAATAATTATGAGTGTAGAATGTGTCACTTATTTGCATATAATACGAGGGATAATAAGTGCCATAAAGTTATAATTACGTGAACATAAAGTTATTATCTATTAAAGAAGAGTTCAGATGGGGCAGATAAATATAAAGCACATCGGCATAGACTCCATGATGGAAGATCCTCTTACAAAGGTATTATTATAGAAGGTTTTCCAGAATTACACCATCAGTATGCGTGTAGTTGATTTGGATGATTGTTAGTCCTACTAGAGTTTTTTAAAATACGGTATGATGATATTTGTGATATTGTATACATAAAAAATTATTGCAATATATGGGTTGGTTAATCTTAATATTTTTTTTGCAATACGGTATGACAAAGACTATTAACTCTATTATATCTAAATATTTTTTTTACAAATTTGTTAATCTTCATGTGGAGCGATTAACTTTATAACCTATCATTATTAATTAATAGAATTATTGAGTTGTAACATTCATATAAATTTTTCTTAATTTCACCATTTGAACGACTTAATCTTAATACTTATTTAATAAATCTTAATTTTGAAGTGTGCAAGACGAACAATGATTATCTTAAATGAGGCATCTGAAATATCCGAAATAAATGTTCTCCTACAAAGTCAATTTTTTCACATTGAATGAAACCTATTTGGTGTAAGATCTTATGAATATCTTAGCTGAATTATCTTACATCATTTTTCATTCTTGTTACAATAAATCCCTAATTAAACATTAATAATCTGATTATGATCATATAGAGGCTGAAACTAAATTCTCCTTTTACATCATATTATTTTTATTATTCTTATGAAACTCTTTATATTGTTAAAGAAGCTAAATTTGGATTCTCTTGTTCCAATGAAAAAGACCTTAATGTTCTTATAGAACTCTTTGTGGCGTTATAAATGCTGAAACTTGATTATTTTATTGCATCATAAATAATTTTAATATTCATTTAGAACTCTTTGTGATATTATAAAATCTGAAACTAGAAGCTACTATACGTATTTAACTTTGTATAATATTTTGAGGATATTGAGTTTGTCCTGCATGAACAACGACAAATGTTTAATCTTAAGTGAAAATTTGATGTTTAATTCACAAAGGAGAATAAATAGATCAATGGTTCTAAATGATCAAATCCTTATCATTTGAATCTAAAGAAATCATTTCTCATTCTTCTCCATTGTCAAAGTTGTTCATTTAATATAATAACTACAAATGCTTAATCTCAAATGAGAATCTTAACATTGATTCAGAGAGAGGAATAAAGAGATGATTGGTAATGAATGATCAAATATTTATCATTTGAATTTAAATAAATCATTTTTATTCTTCCCCAAAAGGAAGGTTGTCCACTAAATATTTCCCGTAAATGATATATCCTCAAAATTACTATATAAAATTATTGTTTTTTCTCAAATCTAAATTTGGATATTGGATTTTCTAAAAGAACTATTATTGAATGGAATTTCTTCGAAATAAAGATAATTGTTATTGTATCTGACTCGAATTCCTGCATCCGACCCTTCATCTCCATTCCTCCCCACATTTGAAGGGCATGCCACTGGATAAGACAATACAATGTGGGGCATTGGAGGGTTTGACTTTGAGGCATTCGAAAAATAATTCCCACACAACAGCACCAACATAGTGTTCGATGGTGTACCTTTGAGTTGTCAAAGGAAAGTGATGTGTTGGGATATTTAATGTTAAGCTATGTGAGGCCCATCGTTGAGTTGGAAAGGGAAGTGAGGTCCTATAGAGAAATAATTTTTTCTCGTCGAAAGGAGAACAAAAATAAAAAAATCCTTCACTGAAGAGGAAAAAGCTAAGGTCGACCATGCATCCGAAGAGGTCAAATCATTCAAGGAAGAGCTTGTCAAGGAAATTTATACTTTTGAAAGGCTGCAATCTTCCAGCTCTGAAGAGATTACTTTGATAAAGAATTAGTAACCTGCAGATAAAGAAACCGTTGAGAATTTATCTGGTAAAAAACGTACTGAAGTGGCTCTCATAAAAAAAATTGTAAGATGAAATAACCTCTCTCAACGCGAAGTCCACACACGAGGCAGATGATGCTATAGATGCATATGTCGATGTTATCCTAGATTCCTTCATCAAGAGAGATGCCTTAATTAAATCAGACATGGTCTTAGAATTCCCCAAGAGGTTCCCTACATTAACCTTTGGGTCTTTATGAGCATGGGTCCCCGAGAACTTGTTGCCACCTGATATGCCCATAACTGATCAGCTGGGTATTTCTGAGGACTCACCCAGTGGTGGTTCTGATGATAGTAATGAAGAGGACTCCAAAAATGGGAGTTCAGAAGAATATGAGGAAGGAGAAACTAATATAAACGATCCTAAAGGTCAATATGAGTGATGCATGGGCTCGCTAGGTCTATGCTGCGTATTCCAATACTCTTGACACTTGTGACAATGCAATACTAGATTCTCGGCATCACTCGCCAGCTCAGGCCAATAATACCCAGCGAGAATGAAACATCGAATCAACATTCGGTGTCTGCAATGAGCTCCTGCTTCTCCCGAATTCAGATTTTCCAACATAGAATTAGCTTCACTTCGATCAAGACAACAGAGTAGAGGTCTGGTTGAGATTTTCCTATACAAAATATCATCGAGAACACAATACTTAGCTGCTCTGATTTGCAATGAACGATCCTCACTTTTACTCGTAGGCAACATTATTTGGTTAAAGTAGTGGAGGTATGGAGTCCGCCAATCATCATCATCATTAATTGAATTAACTGTGGCGACCGTTGAAATTAGCTCTGTCGCAGGGAGTTGTTGGAGCAAAATTGTTGGATGGTCTCCTACAGCTGCAGCCTTCGGCAAAGTGTCTGCTGCCGAATTATCTCTTCGTGGGATCTGTTCATAATAAACATTAGTAAATTTGGACTCATACTCCTTGAGAATTACAAGATATTCCTTGAAGCCATCTTGTTTAACATCATAAATACCCCGTGCCTGATTCACCACCAACTGAGAATCATATCTGATCTTGATAGCTCGAGCTCCAAATATTAAAGAAAACTTCATGCCACAAAGGGGAGCTTCATATTCGGCATCGTTATTTATAACTGGAAAATTAAAGCGCATTGCCTGCTTTATCTCGTCTCCTATTGGAGTTCTGATTACAATGCCTACACCTCCTCCCGTTGTTGAAGATGCACCATCAACTTCAGCAATCCACTGATCGAACTCAACCGTTTGTTCGTCATTTATCTCATCATGCTCTTCCCTTGATGAGCTGAACTATGCTAAGAAGTCTGCAACTACTTGTCCTTTTATAGCTACGCGTGGTTCAAAACGAATGTCGTATTCCCCGAGCTCGATGCTCCATTTAGTTAACCTACCAGAAATATCGGGTTTTTACAACACTAGTCGTAAAGGATATGCTGTTCGCACCGTGATAACATGCCCTTGAAAATATGACCTCATTCTCTGAGCTGCAACAACCAAACTCAAGGCCAATTTTTCAAGGTTTAAATATCTTTCTCTGCATCTGTCAACGCTTTACTTGTGTAATACACTTGCCACTGTTTTCCCTTTTGATCGCGCACTAGAACCGAACTTACAGAAAAATATGATACTGCCAAATACATAAATAACGGCTCCTCCGGTGTAGGGGCATACAAAATCTCAAGAGATGTAAGATTTTGCCACAGCTCATCAGAAGCCTTGTTGCACTCTTCTGTCCACGCGAATTTCTTAGCACCCCATAATACTTCAAGAAAGGGATGACTTTTTTCCGAAGCACGTGAGATGAAACTTGACAGAGGTTCTAATCGTCATGTAATACATTGGACTTCTTTGACATTCTTTGGTGGTCCAATCTGCAGAATTGCGCTTAGTTGAACTAGATCTGCCTCAATACGCTGCTGACTTACCACGTAGCCCATGAATTTTCCCTTAGCCACACCAAAAGAACATTTTTTCGGATTAAGCTTAAGTTTATACTTGCGTAATAAATCAAAAACAATCTGTAAGGTATTAAGGTGTTACTCTTCTTCATGTGTTTTAATAATCATATCATCAATGTATGCTTCCAAATGCTGCCCCAAATAATCTTGAAAAATGTGATTAACTAGCCTTTGATAAGCTGATTCCGCATTCTTCGGCCCAAAGGGCATGACCGTATAACAATAGATGCCCCGTTTGGTTTGAACGTTGTGTGCTCCTGATCAGACGGGTGCATGCGAATCTGATTATATCCTGAATACGCATCCGTGAAAGAAAGAAATTTGAAACATGAAGCTGAATCGACGAGCTGATCTATCCTTGGCAATGGGAAAGCATCTTTAGGACATGATTGGTTCAAGTCAGTAAAGTCCACACACATTCTCCATTGCCCGTTATTCTTTTTAACTAAAACCGGATTGGCTATCCAGACCGGATACCTTGCTTTTTGAATGTGCCCCAAACGAGTGAGCTAGTTGACCTCGGCTAATATAGCGGCTGGCTTCTCAACCGAAAATGTTCTACGTTTCTGCCGTACTGGTTTGGAACAAGGGATTGATAGTAAATTCATGGCTTATAATTGTAGGACTTACTCCTGAAACATCAGCTGCTTCCTAAGAAATTACATCTAAATTTTTTGCTAATAAATCCAGAAATCGTACCTTTGAATATGGAGTCAGTTTATTCCCCAGTCGAAGCACTCTATTAGCAGCTATGATCGTGTCCACTGTTGTAACATCTATCGTGGGAGAATCCTCATTTTCTCGTGGATCATCCACTGGTTCTGGCGAGGTGAGATCCATCGTTGTTGGTATAATGTCTCCCTCCCCATTTGATTGTTATTGAATAGGTTTGGAGGGATCCGACGCGATTGCATAACAAGGGCACGCGGTCCTCTGGCTGCCTCAAATTATAAGTGTCGAACTACCCACTAGATACTTAATTCATTGTTGGTACGTGCACGGCTATTCTTCCATCCTATGCAGCCATGGTCGTCGAATAATTGCATGATAAGGATTCGGCGCGTCAGAGATAAAAAAAATAACAATTTCAGTTCCTTCTTTGTAGCTCCATGGCCGACTTTGACCACCAACTCCACCTCCTTAACACACTGTGATGATTTTTCTTCGTATCTTACCAATGTCCGCTCAGTAGGTCGATAGGGTGGGACATTCTGCATGCGATCAAAACTTCATTTGAAGATGATATTTGTCGAGCTTCCTCCATCGACCAATACTCTTGTTACCATTACTCCTCCAATGTCCAAGTGAACAGTTAAGGCATCTTCATGCGGTAAAATTAAACCTCTGAGATCATCATCATCGAAAGTAATATCGGCGACCGAGTCTCTGTAGTTTCGATAGGAATTTCCATCTATCTCGTAAACATCGAACTCATTTTTAGCTCGTTTATTCTGGGTAGACCCTTGTCATGTAGCCAAACTCCCCACTGATATGGTCAGTAACCAATATTTTTTATTTGCTTCCCTCCTTCTCTAGTCGCTGGTTTTTCGGTGTTTGGAGGGCGATCTTTATCACGTCAATCTGGTTGATCTCGTTTGATATATTGAATCAACTCACTGTTGTCTATCAGGCGCTGAATTTCTTGCCTTAGCTGCTAGCATTCATCAGTCGAGTGTCCATGGTCATGATGATACGCACAATAATACCTATTAGATCGCTTGAACCCATGCACACTCATTGTTCGTGGTGTTTGGTACCTCGTACGCCCCTTTGTACGATCATAAATTACTGAAATAGCCTTGGTCAAAGGAGTGAAACGTCTGCTGAGGTCTTCGATTGTAGTCCCTTCTCGGTTGGTCCTTAATCTTTTTTCATTCGGAACCACCGTATTTGACCTTTGGCTCACGCCGCTCAGGTGACGCTCCTCTTCTGGCATCCTCAAATCTGATAAAAATGTCTGTTCTTGCAAGTAGATCTCCCATGTTCTTAGTTGGGAACCTGCTGAGATCCGCATATAGTTCCCCTCTTCTCTCAAGCCCTCGTTTTAAAGAAGCTACCGTCATATTCTTCGCTAGATCTGGTAAAGAATTCATTGCATGAACAAATCATCTAACATAACTTTTAAGAGACTCACCTTGACGTTGATAAAGATCCATCATCGATTCCCGCTCGCGCTTAAGCTCCGTGTTGCCTACGAACCTCTCTCTGAATGCTTTCCATAGTCCAACAAAATCATAGATAGACCCTTTTGGTAGGCTATTGAACCAGTCCACGGCGTTACCGTTAAGGGTCATAGATAGTGCTCGGCAAAACATCGCATTGTCAGGATTAAAAGCCATCATCATGTTTCTGAACTGTTCTAAGTGCCTTTCCGGATCCCATGTTCCATCATAAGCTTCCATCTTGAAAGGATCGAATTCTTTTGGGAGTTGGACTTTTAGGATTGTCTCTGAAAATAGTGATTCCTTCAATATGTAGGCCGATAACTTTGGGCGGATCGGATTGTAACGAAGGTCCTCATCCTCTCGGGCTCGCTTGGCAAACGCCTGTTTGACCTCATCACGTGGTCCTCTGTCATGATTTGTTCTCCCGCTCTCACCTTCACCTTCTTATTTTTCGTCTCTTTTAGAAGAACGATCAGTCTTGTTGGCCTTACTCGCCTCTAGTCCTGATGGTTGATGAGTCTTACTCGCACCCTTGATCCTTGCAGTTTGACCATAAATAGCGCCATTCATACCTGGCATGGTAGCATACATATCCTGCTCTCTAGTGTCGCGTTCAAACGCCATTTTCGGCTACTCTTCCTGCAGATTATGGATTCGTTGTTCCAGTTGGAAAACCGTCGAGTCATTCGCCGATATAGTTTCGCCAGCTCTGTGAGCCCCCAGCGCATTATAGGTTTGATGAGGATGCATCTCTTCCCTTGGATCAACGGCTGGCTGAACCAAATGTCCCTCTGTCGCCACCGTTGTTTAGGGTATCATAGGATTGACCTCTTGAGGAATCGCGGGGTCAAGACGACTTACGGTTCTCCTCCGATGCATTGTTGTTTCACTAGTCTCCTGATTATCTCTCTCAATTCCTGATCTAGTGACTACCATGGTGATTGGTTAAAGAGTCCCCACAGACGGCACCAAGTTTGTTAAGGAACTAACAAGTTCTGCCACGGTAAGTGAGATCGCTTTATTCATCAATAGGTTTTCCTTATTTATAATATACAGATTAGTGGGTAGTTACATTAGGTTACACTTTTAGCGCAACTAGCCCACTTATACCATTATCCCTATAACTGTGGAATAAACAACCATTACAACCTCTATCCCTATAATTGTGGAATAACTAACACGTTTTAACTCATGGCTTAAAACGTGTGTTTATATTACAAATTAAGGCACTGAATGCAATCTGTACTTCAATTTGAGTTGAACTATTCCTTTAAACAAAACCAGAGTTGGTCTGATTTGCTGAGCTCGAGCTCGAGCTCGTTGATGAACGAAACTCGGCTTGATCTATTTTGTTAAGCTCGAACTTACTGATGACGTGCTCAGCTCTTTTCCTTTTATCACGCTTCTCGTCCAGTCGATCAACTCTTCTCTGAAGTCGTCGAGCTCATCCTGATCTTGAATTCAGCAACGCCGTACATGTTCTTGAGTTCACTCCATTATCCAGCTATATATGCCATTGAGCTCAGTCCACTGACGAGCTCAGTGTCCCTTTGAGCTCATCAACGGTCTTTATCATTGATGTCGACCTGTTGTTGAGCTCGTCCATGCCATAGAACTCGTTCTCTTCTTCACTGCTCATCATAATCCAGACTCTTAGTGCTCCTTGCTCGCGTTCTGGGGAATCCCCCCTTATCAAATAGTTCCAATTTTTTGTTATATTGTGCAAGTTCTTGTTGTATACAAGGTATTTTTGTGATACCGGGTCATGAGTTTTTTGTGTAATTCTTTAGTGGTGCCTGGTGAGGATAAAAGTAGCCTGAGGGTAGGCTGGTAATTTTAAGTGGAGTTTTACGGCGGCGTAAGGGTGTTTTGATATATTTCAAAGTGTTTCAAAGTGTTTCAAGGGTGGAGAGAGAATTAAGCAGCCTGGCAGCAGTTAATTTTTCTTACCCCTAGTTAATGCTGGTGGTTGGGCATTTATAGTGTGAAATTTGGGCCCTTATGGGCTTTCGGGTCAAGTTTAATGGACTTGGGTCATGTTTAAAGACCCATGAGTTTTAAGCAGGTGTACAGGTAGCTTAGTCAGATAGTGATTAGGTTTTTTAGTACTTTAGTCATAGTTCGAACTGCCTTATATTTGCAGTGTTCAAAGTCACCTGTCCGGTTCAACCAGTGCTGTTCGAACTGAAGTCATGGAGTCTGTCCGAATTTACGGGGTGACTTTTCTTCGGACTACCCTTCTGGGGAGCTCTTCGAATTCGGACTCATCAGGAGCCCCTTTTTTAGGTATTTGAACAAGTGTCTTTGTTTAAAGAACTGAAAAACAGTCCGATTGAGGAAGTGATTTTCCAATTCGAAGAGAATTGAGATAGGTCCGGACAGTCCAACCGTTATGAATTCCAATCGGTTCTTTGTCAGAGGTAGTGGGACACGTGTCACACCCTGGCTGGTCACTTCAGCCGTTTTTTCATCTGAAAAATCGCACCACTTTATTGAACAGGTAACTTCTTTAAATGTTTTTGATGACGTCAGCGCCGTTTTTTAATCATTGCCCAACTTTTCGGATTCTCCTAGGAATCAAACTCTTTTTTACATTTACTATAAATTCCATCTGTCTTTCACAGTTTCATTTTCACTTTTACTTTGCCATTTCACTCGAAAACTTCATCTCTCTAAAACTTCAAACTTTCCTTAGTTGTTTTATGTTCACAGCAAGAACAGCTCTAATCAAGGGTGGCTGGCTCAATCTTTCAGAACTAGAGAAAGCTCAAAGGGTTGAAAAAGAAAAGAGACTTGCAGCAGGGCTTCCAGCGTCGCCTGTTGAAAAACCAGCCCCTTCAATCGAAGAATCTGATAGAGGTTCGTCGTCCTCGAAAGGTACGAAACCTAGAAAACTTTTTCAATCAACACTCTCCCCAATAGTTTCTGGCTCATCAGTCCAAGAGTCAATCCCCACAGTCGAACCGGGGGTCGCTGTTACCAGTGTTAGGAAGAAAACCACTTTTATTGCTATGGGGTCCGACTCCGATCATTCTCCAGACAAGCTGATTATGAAAAGACCAAGTAGACTGGTTAAGGGACTCTCCTCAAAAAATACTAGTGAGTCAGGGTCCGGGACAACTGTTAGGACCCTCCGGGAGAGGCCGGTTGGTCCGGAGGCTAGCAGTCCACTACCTCCTAAGGAAACTTCGACCTCAGAAACTCAAGCTGAGGTGAGAACTCAAAAACCTACAACGAGCCGTCAGTCCGGAGGATCAGCTGTGCCAAGCTTCATCCCTCCCCGGGCTGTCTCTGCAGAAGCTCCCCCAACAGTAATGGAGGAGATGATGGAAGACTCCACTGAGGAGGTCAGGTTCGAGTCCGAGTCTTCCGGACAAGCTGAAACTGCAATAGTTGTTGCCAAAAAAGGCAAAGAGGATTTGTACCTGACCCGTCCGGATCTACCGGAGAGCCTTGAAGGGAAAGTTGGGCCCTGCTTTCACAAGGTAGAATTTAAGTATCTCTTATCTTTGTTAAAAACCAAGTATGCGTTTATTCATACTAGAGACTTGGGACGGCTTCGCACTAAGTGGGGGATCCCTGAAAACGTAAAGATCCGAATTCCCATCGACCCGGAGACCCCGATGGATTGCAAGAGAAATGAGATTGTCTTTTTTACAGAGCTGTTCAATTGGGGACTCAGGTTCCCATTGGATCCGGAGATAGTGCGCTATTTCCATTTAGTCAAGCTATGTCCATCGCAGCTGAGCCCCAACGGATGGTACACCTTGATGTCATGCATTATGGCGTCCAGGCTGTCCGGAATCCCTCTTCCCATGGAAGAGTTTGCTGCTGTGGCGAGTCTATGCAAACATCACCAGTTCCCCTTTTATCACTTTAATATGGGGAACAATCTGAAAGCCGTCGATGATCTCCTGGAATCGGAGAATAAATGGAGGAGCCAATTCTTGTTTATAAGTGGCTCATGGGAGAATGGGAAGAAGATTAAGGTTGGGGAGAATCTCAGCCTTCTTCGAAGTAGATGGAGGAGCGATCGTAAGTTCTCCTTTAAACTTCTGTTCGAATTTCTCTTCTTTAAGCTTTCACTAACTAGTTATTCTTTTGTTTTGTTAGAACTGCCAAAAGAGTTCGGAGACTACCTGAAAGCCGGACAGGTCACCTGTGGCAAGATAAATGCTTGGGCTGCAGAGAACTGGGAGAACCGGTTTCACAAGGCTTTCACCTCGGGGAACTTGGCGAGATCTCACCTGTGGAACACCATAGGTCGAAGGGATTTAACATGGGAGGAGTTCCTCACCCCTCCTGATGATGACATAGTGTTGAGAAGGTCTCATGAGCTAGATGAGACCCTTTTCATTCCTCTCCGGGCCAAAGCCCCAAGTAAAATGAAGGGCCAGAAGAAGAAAGGGAGAAAAACGGCAATGGATACGGAGAAAAAGGCTCTAACTGACACAGAGGTGCCAGTCCCAACTCAAGTTGATGCAAACCTTCTACAGGTGGTAGAAGTGGAAAGTAAGAAACACGGAGAGACTCCCTCAAAACCTTTAAGGGCCTCCAAACGAACTCGTAAGCAAGTAAGCGATAGTGCTGACAGAGAAGTAAAAAAGAAGAAGACTTCTCAAGAAGAAGAGTTTGCTGTCCGGGATCCGGAGCCCACTTTCCCAATTGATCCTACATTGGCTGAAGAGATCCCCGGGAATCTTAATGAAGGGATCCCAAGGGAACTCCACACTGACGAGATCGAACGGGGTGAGATCAATATGGATGAAGTGGATGTCACCGGTCTGGGTTCTCTAGGTGACTACTTTCTTGGCCTGTCTAGAGATGAGTTCGCAGGGCCATATGTTCCCCCAAGTAGCTCCAACACAGTAAACTTCAATGGTAAGACTTTCTTAGTTTCCAGTGAGAGGGATGTTATAGCCCATTCCCTCCTTAGCAACGTGCAACCCGTGCTCACCCTGGAAAGGCAAGTCCGGAGTCAGGCAGAAACCATTAAGGAGCTTAAGTCTGAGAAGGAGAAACTGTCCGATGACCTCCGGGGTGCCACTACCCAGGTTGACTTGCTTAAGGAGTCGAACGAACAGCTGAAGAAGGGTAAAAATGAAAGCAACACAAAAGTTGCCTCTTTAGAGAAAACCCTAGAAGATCTCCGGGCTAAGCTGTCCGAGTTGGAGAAGGACTTGAAAACCTCAAAAGATGAGACTGCAGCAAAAGAGAAACTTGTCACCAATCTGACTACTGACAAACTTGCTTTAGAGAATGCAGTGACTCAGGCTGTTGGTGAGAAAGCTGCTCTGGTGAAGGATCAAGAGGCCATGATCAAAGCCAAAATCAACGCTTATGCCAAGGAGATGATTCGGAGTGAGGAATTATTGATTGAAAAGGTAAAGTCCGGCATGGTCCTTCTATTTCACGAGAAGTTCCCGAAGAGGAGACTTGGGGACTTATAGCGTTATGTGGATGATGACGATCTTCCATATTGGACCATGGTTGATGAAGGGTACACTGATATATCCTCATCTGGTGACGAGGAGGAAACCGGAGAGAGTCCGGGTGAAGAAGAGGCTGACCCCAAAGGCAAGAAGGTCATTGAGGAAAAAAGCGATATCAAGACCAAGGGAACAGATGAGGGTGAGCCATCTTCAAAGGCTCCCCCTTAGTTGGTAATTTATTCTGCTTACTTTCTGTTCGAACCAAAGTCCTTGGAAGGCCAAGGCACCCTTTTTTTTGTGATGCTGTCCGTTTTGACCGGACAGATTTTTGTATTGTGTTTAAACTTGTTTAAAAAGTCCTTGGAAGGCCAAGGCAACTTTAAGTTGATTGAATGAACGTTTTATCTCGCACATCCTTTCTCTTATTCCATAGTCTGTTTAAATATCTTGGAGTTTAAGTAATTTCAAGTTACCGTGTGGTGAGAGTGTTTAGTTTCTCTGGCTAGAATTTAAGTAGCCCTTAGATCTTTCAGTCCGGGTAGTATGGCAATCAACAGAATTTTGTAAAAACTTAGAAAATTGTTTAAGAAGGCTCCAAGTTTTATTGAAAGCTCTCCGTGGCGCCGGAGAGAGGTAGTGGTATGCCCCCAAATATTTACATTGATATTTAAACAAGTAAATATTTACATAAGTTTTATTCCAAATACATTCGAAGGTGTTCAATATTCCAAGGGTGAGTTAAAACCCTGCCATCTTTGTCTTCTAGCCAGTATGTGCCAGGCTTGATTCTTTCAACCACAGTATATGGACCCTCCCAAGTTGGGGCCAGCTTTCCGAAGAGCTTTTCCTTGGTATGCAAGAAAACTTTCCTCAATACTTTATCTCCTGGTTGAAAGTCTCTTCTTTTAACCTTAGAAGCAAACCTGCTCCTCATCAAGCCCTGATAGTGTGCCACTCTAAGATGAGCTTTTACTCGCCTTTCTTCAATTAAATCAAGTTGATTTCTAACTGCCATTTCATTAGCCTGTCCGGAGAAGTTATGAACACGAAAAGAGGGGAGTGTCTTTTCTATGGGAGCTACTGCATCCATCCCATAGACCAAGGCAAAAGGCGATTCTTGTGTGGCAGCCTCAGGCGTCGTCCGGTAGGCCCACAAGACTTCTTGTAAATAACTAGGCCACTTCCCAGCAGCCCCTTCCAAATTTTTCTTTAAACCGGACAGTATTGTTCTGTTAGCCACCTCAACTTGCCCATTGGCTTGTGGGTGGAAAGGTGAAGAAAAGCAGTGTTGAATACCCCTCGAGGCACAGAAGCTCTCCATTTCTCTGTTGTCAAACTGTGGCCCATTATCTGTTGTTATTCTCTGGGGAACACCAAATCTGCAACATATGTTGGATAGAATGAATTTTATAACAGCCTTTGATGTTGTTCCTGCCGAAGGGGGCTGCTTCTATCCACTTCGAAAAGTAGTCAATGGCTACGATTATGGTTTTACGCCCTCCGGACGCCATAGGGAGAGGCCCAACTAAGTCTAATCCCCATCGAGCAAAAGGGATAGGCTCAGAAATTGATTCCATAGGAATGGCTGGTACATGAATTTCATTGCTGTACCTCTGGCATGGGTCACACCTTCTTACCAGCTCCTTGGCATCTTTCATTATTGAAGGCCAATAATATCCGGAGAGAAGCACTCTTCTTGTTAACGCTCTAAATCCACAATGGGCTGATCCCTCACCATCATGTAATTCGGAGTGAACCATTTGTGACTCATGATCTCCTAAACAGCGTAGGAGAGGTTTGCTATAGGATTTCTTGTACAAGACCTCTCTAATCATGATGAAACCATGAGCCTTGTGTTTTAACGTTCTGGCTTGTGATTTTTCCAAGGGTACGACGCCATCGGACAGATATTGGATAAGAGGAGACCTCCAATCTTGAGGCTCATTCACTTGTATTTCAAAGATTTCCTCTTTCTCCCCTTCATCAAGTTGAATAGAAGGATTTTCAAGCACATGGATCCATGGATAGGACTCCGTATATGCTATTGTTGCCAACGAGTCTGCAAGCTCATTCTCTGCCCGGGGGATATGCTCATAGGCAACAGCTTTAAACTTCATTGCCTCATTTTTCAAGAGAATTAAATATTTGATCAATTGTTCCTTTCTAGCTTCTGATAAGCCCAAAGCATGGTGGACGAGGAATTGGGAGTCACTTAGTAGCTTGACCCTTTTTGCTCCACAGATGTAAGCCAACTTCAGCCCAGCTATAGCTGCTTCGTATTCGGACTCGTTATTGGATGCCCTGAAAGCAAAACAAATAGATTGGAACATGTTATCACCATAAGGGGAAGTGAGACATATCCCTGCCCCAGATCCTATGGCACTGGATCCCCCGTCTGTTCGGACAATCCACACTTTTTTGTCTTTTGAATCAGCAGGTTGCTCTGAGTCCCTATCAGAATGGAATTCGACCAGAAAATCAGCCACAGCTTGAGCTTTCACTGCTGTTCGAGGAGCAAAGTCTATGTCGAAGTCCCCCAACTCTACTGACCACTTTGTCATTCCGCTTGAAATATCTGCTTTTTGAAGGACATTCTTTAAAGGGAAAGATGTCCGGACAACGATAGGATGAGCCTGAAAATAAGGCCTCATCTTTCTTGCAGCTATCACCAAGGCCAATGCTAGTTTCTCAAGTTTCAAGTAACGGCGTTCAGCATCAATCAGGCTTTTGCTGATATAGTATACCGGGTGAGGGTACCCATCAACCTCCCTTACTAGCACAGCACTGATGGCACAACTTGAAACAGCCAGATACACAAAAAGAGTCTCCCCACCGACTGGTTTGAACAAGGTCTTGGGGGAGGACAGATGCTTTTTGACCTCATTGAATGCCTCATCACACTGTGGTGTCCACTCAAACCCCTTTGCACCCTTCAAAGTTTGAAAGAAAGGAGCACATCTGTCCGAAGACCTTGAGATGAATCTGTTCAAAGCTGCTAACGTCCCCGTTAACCGCTGCCCTTCTTTAATGTTTCGAGGAGGCTCCATTTGAAATAAAGCATTGAGTTAGTCCGGTCGGGCTTTATTCCATGCTCACTTATAATATACCCTAAGAACTTCCCGGACTGCACTCCGAACACACATTTTTCAGGATTTAACTTTAAATTTACCTTGGCCAGATTGGCAAAAGTCTCCTGGAGGTCGGACAAGTGCAGCTGCTCATCCACACTTTTCACCATCATATCGTCAATGTAAACCTCCATATTTCTTCTAATTTGATCAGCAAATGCCTTATTGACTAACCTTTGATAAGTAGCCCCAGCATTTTTCAAACCAAAAGGCATCACCTTGTAGCAGTGTAATCCTCTATCAGTAACAAAAGTGGTATGCTCTTGATCATTTGGATCCACTTGGATCTGATTGTACCCGGAGAAAGCATCCATGAAGGAGAGTAGCTTGTTCCCAGAAGTAGAATCTACAAGCTGATCTATCCGGGGAACCGGATACAGGTCTTTTGGGCAAGCTCGATTGAGATCTGTGAAGTCGATGCACATCCGCCATTTACCGTTTTTCTTTTTTACCAAAACCGGATTGGCAGTCCACAAAGGATACTGAGATTCTTTAATGTGCCCCATCTTTGTGAGTCTGTCAACCTCTTGTACAATGACATCAGCCTTTTCTTTTGAGAAAGCTCTCCTCTTTTGCACCACAGGTGCCACATCTCTCCGGACAGATAGGTGATGGGAAATCACCTCTGATGGAACTCCAGTAACATCAGCATTGCACCAAGCAAAGACATGCTGATGGTCTTTTAAGAATTTTAACATCTCTTCTTTCAACACTTGTGGCATTTTGGACCCTATCTTGACAAATTTCCCTTCTTCCAAGCAGTGTGTTTCAACCTCTTCAACTGGGATCAACACTCCGGGGGTCTCTCTGGGGTCATCAATTTCACCCTCACCCCCAGACAGGCCCTCAAACTGCTATTGGTCATTTATACGGACTGCCCCCAGCGTTCGTGGAGCCAAGGCAGTGGCATAGCATTCCCTTGCAACTTTTTGACTGCTCCAGACAACCCCAACCTGCCCCTGAACAGCATATTTTAAACACTGATGGACTGTTGAAGCCACCGCATGCATCCTAGAGAGCCAAGATCTCCCTAGAATAGCATTGTAACAAGTGGGACAGTCCACCACAATGAAAAGTATTCTGACCGTTTTCTTGAAAGGGCCTCTGCCCAACAATACTTCTTCTTCGAACTCACCGATTACATCAGCTGAGCTGCCCGTGAAGCCTACAATCGATCGGTCTGACTTTTGAATCACAGCTGGATTTTTCATTTTCTTGTAAGTATCTAAGAAGAGAATATTGGCAGAGCTCCCAGTATCTACCAGGATTCGCCTTATCTCATTGCCCCCTATCGATGCTCCTATGACAACAGCATCTTCATGAGGGCCAGCAATGTCTCTCAAATCATCCCCATCAAAGACAATGAATGGGAATAAACTTGACGATTGATATGAGGTCATGCCCCCTTCTAGTTGGGTTGCCAAATTATGAACATGCCTTTTTCTTGATGAAGTGGTAGGAGCCGTTACAGTGTCCCCTCCGAAAATTGTCAAGGACTCAAAGAATTTAATGAGCTCGGAGACCGACCTGGAACGCTCTTCTATTGCACCCACTCTGTTCCTTGTTGGATCAGGATCCAAGTATTCAGATTCCACATCAAACCTTTCAACGATTACCATAGCCCCTTCTGGGGCAGCATTAACCGGACCAGCCCGGTGAGTGTTGTCAGGTCTGTTGCCTCCCCTTCTTTTAACGTATGCACCTAATTTCCCTCTTTCAATCAGGTTCTGAACCTCTTGTTTCAAGGCTATACAATCATCAGTAGTATGGCCAATATCATTGTGATATTGACAAAAAGAACTGTTTCGATGTTCTCTGGGAGACTGCAAGGTTGCCGGTCTCCGGTAGTGTACTTCATCTTTAGTTTTCTCGAAAATGGTTGCCACACTTTCCTTGAGCTCTGCAAACCACTCCGGTTGGACCCACGGCCCCCTTTTGTTTCTAGACTGTTGACTTTGTGCAGGAGCAGCTGGTTGAGACTGAGCTTTTCCTCTTCCATGCCCCTGTCCGGTTTCTCTAGCTTTGTTGCCGGACTGGTTTGGATTGGGAGTTGGTGTCACCGGGGTGGATCTCACCTGCCTGTGCACCCTGGTCTTTTTTGTTTCATCAACATTTATTTGCTTGCCGACTTGATTCAGCAATCCACCCCAGGTCATGGCTTTCTTCCTTGTTACTGAATCGGCCAGGTTGCCCGGGTTCAAACCTTGTCTCAGGGATGCTATTGCCACTTGTTCAAAGCAATCAGCCAGCCCGTTCTTTGTGTTCACAAAACGACTTATGTATTCTTTCAACGATTCATTTGGCTCTTGGGCACAATGGATTATGGTATCTCCATTGCCCTTGAGCTCCTTACTCCCCACAAATTGCCTTCGAAAGGCCACCCAAAAGGTATCAAAGTCTCTGATACAACCCTGAGGAAGGCTGTTGTACCACTTCAGAGCACTCCCCGTAAAGGACTGGGAGAATGCCCTGCAGAGTAGTTTATCATCATCATCAAAGTTCATCATGAAGTTCTTGAATTGCTCCAGATGATTGTCTGGATCAGTACTGCCATCGTACTTCTCCATCTTGGTGCTATCGAACCTCTTGGGGAGGTTTCCGGATAGGATTTTAGAAGACAGTGGAGACTGCCTCCAATTCCTTCCACGACTGAACACGGTATCCTTATTAGGTGTTGCAAAGATACCTGGCTCATCATGGAAGGCAAATGGATCCACCAGCATCCGGTCTATATGTCTCCGGCTGTGAGATGATCCTTTCCCAATGTGTCTTTTCATCCTTCCATGGTGGTCTCTTTTTCTGGAATACTTTTTAACTTGCTTTTGTTTTTTCCTGGTTCGCCCTTCGTCACTGCTAGAGGACAAGGACTTTTCATTCCCCTCACTGTCCGAAGAGCTGTCCGAAGATTCTGAACTTGAGTCAGAACTCTCCACAGGCTTGGACCGGTGAGACTTTTTAGAACTGGCATGTGTCTTTTTAGTGCTCACATGAGTCTTTGAAGCCTCATGCTCTCGAGGGTTATCAGAGCGATGAGCAACTGATGCTTTGGATTTCTCCTTAACGCCCATCTTGGCCTTTTCAGCCCTCAGAGCTTCTATTTCAACCCTCAACCTGTCACGCTCCTGGACAGTATATTCATCGTTCTCTTCCACCACTTCGAGCAAAGCTGGTGGAAGCTCTGGATTATCCGGATTCATTCGGACAGAATTCTTTTACTTGGTTTTGAATGTTTGATTCAAGCACCGTCGCCTCCCACTGTGGTCGCCAATTTGGTGAGGATAAAAGTAGCCTGAGGGTAGGCTGGTAATTTTAAGTGGAGTTTTACGGCGGCGTAAGGGTGTTTTGATATATTTCAAAGTGTTTCAAAGTGTTTCAAGGGTGGAGAGAGAATTAAGCAGCCTGGCAGCAGTTAATTTTTCTTACCCCTAGTTAATGCTGGTGGTTGGGCATTTATAGTGTGAAATTTGGGCCCTTATGGGCTTTCGGGTCAAGTTTAATGGACCTGGGTCATGTTTAAAGACCCATGAGTTTTAAGCAGGTGTACAGGTAGCTTAGTCAGATAGTGATTAGGTTTTTTAGTACTTTAGTCATAGTTCGAACTGCCTTATATTTGCAGTGTTCAAAGTCACCTGTCCGGTTCAACCAGTGCTGTTCGAACTGAAGTCATGGAGTCTGTCCGAATTTACGGGGTGACTTTTCTTCGGACTACCCTTCCGGGGAGCTCTTCGAATTCGGACTCATCAGTGTCAAAGCATTTTTGTTGTTTTTAACTTGGATTTAATCAAGTTCTTGGGTTTCCGGAAGCATTTTGTAATTGCTATTTATTTCAACGATTTCATCTTATTTCTTTATATCTTCTGATTTATATTCCTTGATCCATGTTATTCGAAGGTAATCAATCTTTAAGCATAATATATTCGAAGGTAATCAATTCAAAGGACATAAATTTAAAACACACCAGTCATTCAAAGGTAGTACATGCGATGGCATACAAATTGAAAACACACAAGACATTCAAAGGCAATCCATTCAAAGGCACACAAATTTAAAACACACAAACCATTTGAAGGTAATCCATTCGAAGATATAGAAATTTAAAACACACAAGCCATTTAAATTTAATCCATTTGAAGGAACATAAATTCAAAGCATACAAGCAATTCAAACGTAATCCATTTGAAGGGACATAAGTATACTTATAAACAAATTTTAAAGGTAATAGTGGTTCAGACACCTCGTTAAAAAATTCCCAAGCCACCAGGATAGGAACGAGCATGCCCCAAATATTTAAATTAAAGAAGAATAAAGTAAATATTTACAGATTTTACTCAAGATAAAGTCTCAATTGTTCGAAATTCCACGGGTGCTTCAACGGACTACCCTCTTGATCAATCAACCGATATGTTCCCAACTTAAAGTTTTCACTGACAATATAAGGGCCCTTCATATTTAGTGCCATCTTTTCGAATTTTTTGTCTTTGGTGTGTAAAAATACTTTTATAAAAAACGTATCTCATATTTCGAATTATCTTCTTCATATCTTAGATGCATACCTTCTTCACGTTAAACCTTAATAATCCACCATTCTTAAGTGAGGTTTGATTCTTTTTGCTTCAATCAAGTCTATGTGGGATCATATTTCTGTCTTATTATCCTCTTCATAATTATTTTGAACTATAAAAAAAGGAAGAGTGGATTATATCTGTGGTATTGCATTCATCCCATAGATCAAAGAAAAATAAGATTCTTGTGTAACTGTATGTGGAGTATCTCGATATGCCCATATTACTTCGTGTAAGTAATCTGGTCATTTAACTATCGTCCCTTCTAAAAATAGTTATGTTTAGAACTTTTATATGTCTGTTATCTTTGGGATAAAAAGGTGAAGAGAAACAATGGTATAGTCCTCTTGATGTAAAGAAAACTTCCATCTTTATGTTGTCAAATTGAGGACCATTACATGTTGTAAGACTTCTAGGAATTCTGAATATGGAACATATGTTCAAAAGGAAAATCTTGATTAGAGCTTTGGAAGTAGTTCGAGAGACGGGTAAAACTTCTACCCACTTAAAGAAATAATCAACTTCCAATATAATGGTTCGACACCCTCCATAAGCGTTAGGAGGGGTCCAACCAAATAAAGCCTACATGTATCAAAACATAGCGCTTCATATATTGATTCCATAGAAACTGCTGGTATATGGATTGGATTTCCAAATCTTTGGCATGGATCGCATATTTTACTAGCTCTTTACCATCTGTCATGATGGATGGTAAATAATATCCTGCTAAAAAGACAATTCTAGTCAAATATTTGTAGCCGCATTGGGCAGAGCCTTCCCCATCATGTAATTCATATAAAATTACTTAGGCCTCATCAGATCCGGGGAAACGCAATAGAGGTTTGCTAAAATATTTCTTGTGAAGGACCTCTGTCACAACCAAAAACCCATGTGTTTTAAATTTCAATTTCTTAGCAAGGCTTTTGTCTTCTTGAAGTATTTATTTAGTAATGAATTCGTGGATCTCATACCTCCAGTCTTTGGTGGTTATTTTAGATATTTTAAAAATTCCCTCAGTTCCAAGTCCCATTTTAAGGGTTGTTGTTATGGAAGGGAATTCTTGCACCAAAATAAAAGGATATACCTCGAAGTATTCAGCAATGCCTACAAAGTCGGCCGTTGAAGTTTCAGCTATTATCACATGCTCATACTTGACACATTTAAAGGAGGCAAACGTTTCTCTTAATACTTGCAAAACCTTTACCAACCGTTATTTCTTTGTTTCAGTTTTTCCATGTACTTGATATATGAGCAGTTTTGAATGACTTACTAGTCAAATTCTTTTAGCACCAAATATTTAACCGAGCCTTAAACCAACTATTTTTGCTTTATACTCAACTTCATTGTTTGGTTCCTTGAGACCGAAACGTATGGCTTGGTACATTGAGTCTCCAAAGGTGGAGAGTGGATATATTTCTGCCTCACAACCCATTATACTAGATGCTCAATCCGTTCAGATAATCCATTATTTTCTTGGTTTATTGATAGAAGATTCTACGTAAGGTCGTCACAAATGGAACTCGACCAGGAAGTCTACCACAACTTGTGCCTTGATTGTTGTTCGAGGAGAAAAATTCATATTATAATCTCCCAATTCCACATACCACTTGGTCATCTAACCCGATACATCCAGTTTTTGAAGCATACATTTGAGTGAAAAGGAAGTTCAAACTATTATGGAATGCGCTTGAAAATATGGCATAATTCATTTAGTTTCTATTACCAAGCCTAAGGCTAACTTTTCCAGCTTAAATTATCTTTTCTCAGCATCCAATAAAACCATGCTAACGCAATCAACCGGGCCAGTGTAATTGTCAAGTTCATAGACTAACACTGTACTTAATGCATGATCAGATACTTCCAAGTATACATAAAGTCTTTCCCTTGTCACTCGTTTCAAACTTTTTTGGCTGAAGATAAATGTTTATTCATTTTCAAGAACGCTCAATCATAGTTCGGTGACTAGTTCAACTCTTTGGCATTTCTCAACACTTTGAAGAATTGCACACACTTATCCGATGATCTTGATATGAACTTGTTTAAAACTTCCATCCTTCCAGTTAGTACTTGAACCTCTTTTGTAGATCTGGGAGGGTCCTTAGCTAGCAAGGGATCTAATTTTTTTGGGTCAGGTTGCATCCCTTTCTCATTGATGATTTACCCTAAACAAATTATGGATCGCACGCCAAATGTGAATTTTTATAAATTTAGCTTTCAATTGATGGCTTCCAGGTTGGAGAAAGTTTCTTTAAGATCAAACAAATGATCATTCTCTCTTAGACTCTTCACCATCATGTCATCGATATAATTTCTACATTTCTCTCAATCTGACTAGCAACTGCTTTATTTACTAAGTGTTGGTAAGTAGCCATGTCATTCTTTAAACCGAAAGGTATTATCTTGTAATAAAGCAGCCCCTTGTCAGGGATAAATATAGTATGATCCTAGTCTTTTAGATTTACTTGTATCTGATTGTACCTAAAAAATGCATCCATAAAACATAACAACTAACTTCCAGAAATGGAATCCACCAACTAATCTATCCGAAGAACAAAGAAATGATTATTGGGGCAAGAACTTTTGAAGTATGTGAAATCAATACACATTCACCATTTACCATTGTTTATACGAGCACCGGATTTGTTGTGCATAATGGGTACTGTGATTCTAGAATATTCCCCACCTTTGTTAATTTGTCCACCTCTTTAACAATAGCTTCAGATTTCTCTTTAGAAAAAATCATTTCCCCTTTATCACTGGGACCACATCGGATCGCACAAATATGTTATAGCAAATGATACTAGCTACTACGTCTGTCACATCTTCATTACACCAAGGAAACACATGTAAATTCTTGGCTAAAAAGGACAACGAATTTTGTTATTATTGTTTTGATGGCAATTTAGTTCCAATTCTAACAATTTTTTGATCTGTAAAACTGTGCACTTCAACCTCTTCAATTGGAATAACTGCACTAGAAGTCTTTATTGGGTTGTATATCTTGTTTGGATCCAAAGAGGACTCTAGTAACTACTATTCCGTTTTAGTTGTCATATTTTCCAGAGACTTTAGATCAAAAGTAGTGGTACAACATTTCCTAGACACCTATTGTCTACTCTGAACCACCCCCACATGTCCTCCAACATCGTATTTCAAGAACTGATGACGTGTTGGCGCAACAATATGCATCCTTGATAGCCAAGATCTGCCAAAAAAGACATCACATCGGATCGTTCATTCCACCGCCACCAATAAAATTATCACATTTTCTTAAATGGTCCTTTGCCAAGAATTACTTCTCCTTCAAACTCCCCAATAACGGATGGATTCTTTATCAACTTTTAGGTGGACTAAAATAAGATATTAGCTGAGCTACTAGTATCGTTCAAGATGTATCGGATTTCTGTTCCTTCGACAGATGCCCCTATTATCACAATATCCTCATGTGGCCCAACAATATTTGTCAGATCATCTTCATCGAAAACTATGAATAGGGCAGGGTTGATACAAATATGAAAAAAACTTCACTTCTAATTGTGTGGTCAAGCTAACCACATGTCGTTTCTTAGAACAACTTGAAGGTGTCGTCATCGTATCTTATTCAAATATAGTTAATAATTCGAATAATTAACACATCTCGGAGACCCTTCCACTATTTTCATATACTACATTCACTCAAACCCGATCCGGATCAGGATCTAAGTATTATGAATCCACATCGAATTTCTCAATAATCACCATTGTACTTTCATATTTGGGATCTTATATAGCTTGCCTTCGGACAACAAGTGAAGCTGTCTCAGCCCCACTTGTGTCATTTTCAATTAATGATTGTATCTCATGTTTCAAATCTAAACAATCCTTAGTATCATGTCCTACATCATTATGGTACTTACGAAATTGTGTGTTTTGATTTTCCCTTGGAGTCTGGATAGGTGTAGGCCTTCTGAATCGATAAAATTATTCGGTTTGTCATAAATGGTCGCAACATTTTCAATAAATTTTGTAAAATAACTAGGCTGAACCCACTGATTCGCTATTAGTCTACATTGTTTCCCTTAATTATACTAGATTGATCTAGATTGATGAGAACCCTGTATAGAGTCCATCAGACGATTTCTAACCGTAACTTGCGACTGGCTACTAGCTTATGGAAGAGGGGTTAGAGGGGAGAGTCTACGTTGATGGAATTTCCTTAATCTTTTATTTTCCTCCACCGTGATGTAATTTTAAACTTGGTTTAACAAACTACCCCAATTCATTGCTTTCTCATGGGTTACTGAATCAGTTAACTCACCGGCTAACAAACCTTTTTCTGAGTGTAACTATAGCTACCTGTTCGAAGCAGTCTGCCAATCCATCTTCGACATTCACAAACATTGGGTATAATAATTTAAAGATTCATTAAGGTGCTGCCAACAATGGATTATAGTATCCATGTTCATTCTAAGTTCTTTACTTCCCCCAATTGTCTCCAGAATGCCATCGAAAACATGTCAAAATTCTTGATCGAGCCCTGATGTAATCTGTTATACCACTTCAAGGCGCTATCTTTGAAAGTTTGAGAAACATCTCTATATAACAACTTATCATCATCATCATCAAAACCTTTCATGAGATTCTAAAACTACTCAAGATGATTATCGGGGTCTTGGATCCTATTATATTTTTCAATTTTTGAGATGTCAAAATATCTAGGTAGATGGTCGAACATGAATTTTGAAGCCAAAGGCGATTGCCTCTAAGTATGTCATTGGATGAACATATGATCCTCATTACAAGTAGCCAAAATCTCAGGCTCCGACTATACAATGGATTGATCACTCAATAAGCAATTTATGTTATGGTCAAGTGACCTCTTCATCTTTTCATGATATTCTTTCTTTTTTCCTTTACCCTTCCGACTTCTTTTCTTTCCCGAAGAATCATGTTTACTCGCCTTATGATGTTTTTTTGAATTTTTTTTAGACTGAATATTTCCATTTTTTTCTTATGTCAATGGTCATTGCCCAAAGATGATGAGGAGATTTATGATTCTGTTGTAGATCCCTGAGTAGACTCTGAATTGCTGGAATAGTACTTAACTCAATAATATTTTTTAGATTCTTGGTGGGCTTTCGGCGACTGGTCATCATGACCCTACTTCAGATTATGTTGGAGATTATTATCACGCTTATCAGATTTGGATACTCCGATGAAATATTTCCCATAATATCCCTTTTAGCCTGTCTCTCGGCTCTCAATACTTCAATCTCTTATTATAATTAATCTCGACCTTCTTGTGTGAGAAGTCTCTCATCAGTATCATCATTCATGTGAGATGTGTGTACATTCTTCTCTACGACTATAACCTCATCATTCTTAAGAGAGAGGGGTCTATCTACATATCATGGTCCATCTTCTAAAAAACTTAGAAGGTAAACTTTGTATATTAGGTTTTGGGTTTTGCTATCCGGGTACCTTACTCTATATTCCCATAGTGGTCGTCAATCTAATATCGTTTAAATTAGTTCGGAGGGTATTTGGGTAATTTTGAGATGGTATAATATGTGTATGATATAAGGTAGAGAGATACTTTATTGCAAAAACTTTATTGCATGATACCTTGTTATTCCATTTAAACTTATCCATTTTAAAAATAGAGATCGTATAAGTAACACATGGACCTATTCTTTTATATTCAGAATTTATAAATTCAGTTTTTGGTAGGCTTATGAATCATATTAATAATACTTTTGAACATCATCATATACATTTTTTTATTAAGGGGTGCCATATAGTGTTTAAAAATACATTTGTATCTGAAAGTTATTATTATTTTCTTTGAAGGATGTCAAAGCTCCCGAGGTGTTGAAGACAACATATTATTAAGGGTACCGAAGATTACATGTTATCCAAAACATATCGTCTTTATTTATGTTTAAGGGATGTCAAAGCTCCCGAGGTGCTGAAGATAGTATTTTCATCTCAAACTTGTCACTTGTTATGTTTGTATTTGATTGAGACTTTGTTAAGGATTAGGGATTACTTTTATAATCATTTCATTTTTCCTACTAGATGAAATAATAAATTATAATAACAATTGATGTTTATGATACGTAATCTTTTTTATTAATTGTTAGATGCTTTATTAAAACCTTACTAGCTCCACAAAGTAAGAAAAGACTACTCTCTAAATAAAACTTTAATATAACGTTTTCTAAATTAGAATTAATGAGTTAAAGCTTAAAAAATATAGTAGAGCTTTAAATGCCCAAGATTCACTGAATGTCGATGTTATTTTCTTTTTTCATCTAGCATTGTATATGTTACCGAATTTACTTTTGATTATACTGTGTAAGGTCCTTCCCAATTTCAGGCTAGCTTGCGGAGATTCTTATCATTTTTATGAAGGAATACTCTGTTAGGAATATGTACCATACTTGAAAGCTTCTGAATCAAACTTTGTAACTATATATGTTGTGCACCGATGTTGTATAATTATTTGACCGAAGGTGGGGTTTTTCATTAATTTATTATTCATACGTTGATATTATTTAGAAAAGTATAACCGATTCGTCCGGAACAATACCATATATTCTATACACAAATATAAAAGTGTTTTAATTATTACCGTTTTTAGTGGTTATGTAGGACTGTAAAACTTGTCACAAAATGCATAACCAATTTCCTGCAGCTCCTTCCAACATATTCTTGCTTCTCTATAATATAGTACGGTTAGTGACCTCCACTTGGTTGTCTTCGTATGGATAGAAAGGAGAACACAAAAAGTGTTTGATAAAATTTGTTGTGAAAAAAAATGTAACTCTTTCCTTTTAGAATTGAGTCTCGTTGTGTATTGCGATGAATATTGGTATTCCATATTGGAAATATATATTAGATTGAGGAAGTTTATGACATCATTTATTGTGATTTACACTAGTGGTTGTACCTCGACTCACTATGAGAAGTACTTTACCAGTACTATCAATAGCTTTATTCCTCCTAAAGTTTTAAGAAAAGGCCCCACAATACCTAGGGCTTATCTTTCAAAATAGATTGTCATTAATATTGTTTTTAATAAAATAGTCTGGATTTATATGGAATTTGAGAAGCATTAACAAGTGTCGCAATGCTTGACTCTCTATTTTTCATCCTTCATTATTATAGGCTAGTAGTAGCCTTGAAGCACAAACGTTCCATACATCACATTGTATCTACAATGGGCATTTCCTTCTCCATTACAGATCTCTTCAACCATAAATATTTCTTCATCAAAGCTGCAAGACCTGAGAATTTTTTTGTTAGCCCTTGTTTGTATAATGTGTCAGATATCCACACAAACGTTGTTGATCATTCTCAACTCGGCCTTGTTCTTAAGGATTATTCCTTCAATCAAGTATGATTTGATAAGGGTTCTCTAATATTTATCCTCTTCTTATTCCCCCTTAAATTATCGTGACTCATAAGGTCGAGACAATAGATAAAAGATTATTATATTATATTTTCTTTATTGGCTTCAGATTATCCTAAGTCTTGATTGACCACTTGCTGAGAGTCTGTGAATAATTGGAAAATCTTGGTTCTACAAATGTTTGATAGCTAAATACTTACAATAGTCGGTTCATATTAGGCATAGTTTGAAAATATGGGAATTCATACTTTATAAATTAAGTCAAGATATTTCTTATTGGGGACATGTGTTGGACCATTATTCTCGAGCCTTGATTATTTCTTCCATTATTTGTTTGGACTTTCCAAGAAGGTTTAGACTCCTCCTTGGTAATAATAGGTTGTTTGATTCAAATTATGTTAGGACGACTACCAGGCCTGAGCTTTAATTGCAGCTATCGGCTAAAACTAGATGTCATAATCCTCTAGCTCTACTAACCATCTCGTCAGCCTTCCAGATTCATATTGTTTATGCAATACATTTCTCAATGGAAAGACGTTCATACTATGGTTGTGTGTGCTTCAAATTACGACCTAATATTTCTCATTGACATGCAAAAGCAATTTTTTCAAGCTATAAGTACATGGTTTCAACAATTAATAAATATTACTTACATAATATATTGGTTTGAACTTTATTCCTCTCACCCTTATTTGAACAACATTTACAACATAATTTAATACCGCGATGTACAATAACAATTCTTCACTCGTCACCTTCGGTAATATATCTTGAGAAGTAGGTAACTTCTTGATATTTTTTAAACATTTCTTACAAGATGAGTCTAGTCAAACCATCATGTAGCACTCAAAACTTAGAAAAAAGGCTACCATTTTCTAAAGATCTTGAAATGAATATGTATAGTGCAATCAATCTTCCTACCAATATATGTACTTATTTTATGTTTATTGGAGGGGTTCATTAAATAAAAATTTGTGAATTGAGGATGATCTCCTTCAATATCTTTCTCGATGGCCATATGGACTAGGAACTTGATGGATCGTACAACGAAGGTTCGTTTTTCCAAGATTCCGTTTCAGATTGACTTTTGAAGGTTTGAGAAAGTTTTGGCAGGTCATGTAAATGATTCTCATCTTGTACATATGTGACCAACATGTTATCAATTTATGACTTCACGTTTTGGCTGAGTTGGGTTGCAAAGATGTTGTTGACAAGTCGTTGGTATGTAGCCCACATATTCTTCAGCCTGAAATGCATTTTATTGTAGCAATGATGCCCTCTTTTAGCTATGGATATGGTACATTCTTGGTTATTTTATGTATTTATATATGGTTATACCCAATATAAGCATTTCTAAAGGATAACATTTTATTTCTTAAGATCGTATTCACCAATTGGTTAGGATAAGGAAAAGATCATTCAAACACGACTTGTTCAAGTCCAAGAAATGTACTTACATCCTAAACTTTTCACCTTCTTCTCTAACAGTACTCGATTAATTGTTTATACCGGATAATAGTATTCATGTATATGTCCTACTGCAATTAGTTTGTCCACTTCTTCAACAACTTCTTATATTTTTTGTTGGAATATGACTACTTATTTTTCTTTATGGATCGAAATTTATTTTTAATGAACAATTTGTGACACATTAGTTTTGGCAGTAAAATTGTGATATATTGGACATTATATGCAAACATATCAAGGTTACACTGCAATCAGTTTGTCAACGTCTTTAACAACTGCTTCAGTTTTTACTAGGACTATGACTTACTCTCATTCCATTATATGTTTTATATTAATTCTCATACCCCTATAAGGTTGAGGATTCTATGTGATCATCCATGTCATTAAATATGATTGAGTCCCCTCGTGATTTGTATTTTAGAGCTTAAAACGTTGCATAACATTCTCTACAGTTTTGTATTCATTTTTTATGAGTCCGGATTTTCTCACCACTCACTATACAAACTGGACAAGGGAATTTCGGATAAAAACCACCCACTGAACCATCCGAACAGGACTAAAGTATTAAAAACTAATCACTTTATGACTAAGCTAATTATCAACCTACTTAATAAACTTATGGGCCATTGAAGTCGACCCGGTTTCATGAGTTTGACCCGAAAACCCATGAAAGCGGATTTGGCAGAAGTGGTGGGAGAAAATGATGAATATACAATCGGGGAGCAAGATAGATTAAAAGTTGAGATAGAAGCCTTGAGGGTTGCAAAAAGGGCAGAATTTGGTGTGAAAGAAAAGTCTAAAGTGTCAGCAGTTCACCATACTGACAATCCAAAAGAGCATGAGTCATCAAAAACCCATGTGAGCATTAAAAAAACTCATGCTAGCTCAAAGAAGTCTCACCGGTCAAAATCGGTGGAGAGCTCAGATTCAGACTCAGAATCTTCCAGCAGCTCCTCAAACGGAGATGGAGTCGAAGAATCCCTGTCATCCAGAGTGATGAAGGCCGTTCTAAGAAGAAATAGAAATTGGTTAAGAAATACTCAAGAAAAAGGGACAGGCATGGAAGGTTGAAGAGGCATCTGGGTAAAGGGTCGTCTCATAGTCATGGCTATGGCTGGAGGCACGTAGACCGATTGCTAATGGATCCTTTTGCCTTTCATGATGAGCCAGGTATCTTTACTACTCCTAACGAAGATACTGTTTTCAGTCGTGGCCATAATTGGAGGCAATCTCCATTATCCTCCAAGATATTGTCTGGAAACCTTCCTAAGAGGTTTGACAGCACAAAGATGGAAAAAGATGATGGTAGTAAAGATCCGGATAACCATCTGGAGTAATTCAAAAAAATTATGATGAACTTTGATGATGATGATAAGCTACTCTGTTGAGCATTCTCCCAGTATTTTACGGGGAGTGCTCTAAAGTGGTACAATAGTTTGCCACAAGGTTGCATCAGGAATTTCGACACTTTTTGGGTGGCTTTCCGAAGGCAGTTCGTTGGAATTAAAGAAGTAAAGGGCAATGGAGACACTATTATCTATTGTGCCCAAGAACCAAATGAATCTTTGAAGGAGTACGTAAGTCGTTTCGTTAACACCAAAAATGGATTAGGTGATTTCTTTGAACAAGTGGCAATAGCTTCTCTGAGGCAGGGTTTGAATCCTGACAATTTGGCTGACTCAGTAACCAGGAAAAAGGCCATGACATGGGGAGGTTTACTGAATCAGGTTGGCAAAGAGATTAATAAAGATGAAATAAAGAAAACCAGAGTGCACTAGTAAGTGAGATCTGCCCCAGCTGCACCAAATCAAAACCAGAATCAGTCCGGGTATAAGACCAAGGAGGCCAGACAGGGTCAAAACAGGGCTAAGGCTCAGTCCCACCCGGCTGCACCAGCTAAAAGCCAGCAATCTAGAAATAAGCGAGGGCCTTGGGTTCAACCGGAGTGGTTCGCTGAATTAAAAGAAAATGTAGCCACCATTTATGATAAGACAAAAGAATAAGTCCATTTCAGAAAGCCGGCGGTATTACAATCTACAAGGGAAAGTCGAAATAATAGTTTTTGTCAGTATCACCATGATACTGGTCATACTACTGAAGATTGCATTGCATTGAAACAAGAAGTGCAGAATTTGATTGAGAGAGGGAAGTTGGGGGTTTATGTTAAAAGAATAAGTGGAAATAGACCTGATAATGCTCATCGGATTGGCCCGAACAAAGCAGGGACATCGGCTCCGGATGGGGCTATGATGATAATTGAAAGGTTTGATGTAGAATCAGAATATTTAGTTCCTGATCCAACTCGAAATAAGGTGGGTGTTATCACAGAGCATTGCAAGACGGTGTCCGGCCTCATTAGCTTTTTCGAGTCACTTACAATATTTGGGGGAGACACCATGACTGCACCAACTGCTTCCTCGAGAAAGAGGCACGTTCATACTCTAGCTACCCAACTGGAAGGAGGCATGACTTCCTATTAGTTACAAATCCCATTTCCCTTCATTGTTTTCGATGAGGATGACTTGAGGGACATAACGGGTCCCCATGAAGATGCTGTTGTAATCGGAGCATCCATTGGGGGCAATGATATAAGGCAAATTTTGGTGGACACCGGTAGTGCAGCCAATATCCTCTTTTTAACTTCCTACAAACAAATAAAGAACCCAGCAGTAATTCAGCGTTCGAACAGGTCAATTGTGGGTTTCACTAGAAGCTCAGAAGATGTGATCAGGGAGTTTGAGGATGAGGTTTTGTTAGGAAAAGGCCCTTTATAAAGATGGTCAGGATAATTTTTATCATGGTCGATTGTCCCACTTGTTACAATGCCATTTTTAGGGAGATCTTGGCTCTCTAGGATGCATGTTGTGGCGTCAACAGTCCACCAATGCTTGAAATCCGTTGTACAAGGACAAGTGGGAGTTGTCTGGAGCAGTCAGAAGGTGGCAAGGAAGTGTTATGCAACAACACTGGACCCTCGAATATTGGGGGTAGTTTGGATCAGTGAAGATTAGCCGTTTGAGGGGCCCTCTGGGGGAGAGGGTGAAATTGATGACCCTAGAGAGACCCCTGGCGTTTTAATACCTATTAAAGAAGTTGAAACTCACTCTCTGGTTGAAGGAAAAAGTGTCAAGATTGGGTCCAAGATGACATCGGAATTAAAGGGTAAAATGTTAGCTTTTTTGAAAGACCATCAGCATGTTTTTTGCTTGGTGCAATGCTGATGTAACCGGAGTACTAGCAGACATTATATCATACCAGTTCCTGAAGGATATAGCACCCGTTGTGCAAAAGAGGAGGGCGTTTTCTAAAGAGAAAGCTGATATCATAGTTCAAGAAGTTGACCGGCTTACTAAGATGGGGCACATAAAGGAATCTCAATACCCTTTATGGACCGCCAATCCGGTGCTGGTAAAGAAGAAAAATAGAAAGTGGCGTATGTGCATCAATTTTACAGATCTCAATAGAGCTTGCCCGAAGGATCTATATCCAGTTCCCCGAATTGATCAGTTAGTAGACTCTACGTCTGGAAACAAGTTACTGTCCTTTATGAATGCGTTCTCCGAGTACAATCAGATTCAATTAGATCCAAAGGATCAAGAACATCTTACGTTTGTTACTGATAGGGGCCTCCATTTTTACAAGGTGATGTCGTTTGGGTTAAAGAATGTTGGGGCTACTTATCAGAGGTTAGTAAACAAAGCTTTTGCTGGCCAAATTGGAAGAAATATGGAAGTTTATATCGACGACATGATGGTAAAGAGTGTGGAAGAAGAGCTACACTTGGCAGATCTCCAAGAAAAATTTTCCAATTTAATGAAAGTAAATTTAAAATTGAATCCATAAAAGTGTGTTTTCGGAGTATAGTCCGGAAACGTCTTGGGGTATGTGATAAGTGAGAAAGGGATACAGCCTGATCCAGACCAGCTTAATGCTTTGTTGCTAATGGAGCCTCCTCGGAATATTAAAGAAGTACAAAGATTGACAGGGAGGTTGGCTGCTCTAAATCGTTTTATCGCAAGGTCTTCGGATAGGTGTGCCCCGTTTTTTCAAACTTTGAAAAGTGCAAAAGAGTTTAATTGGTCTCCCTAATCTGACCAGGCATTTGATGAAATTAAGAAGCACTTATCCTCTCCTAAAACTCTGTTTAAACCTATTGATGGAGAGACACTTTACATATACCTAGCAGTTTCTGCGTGTGCCCTAAGTGCAGTACTAGTAAGGGAGGTGGATAATTATCCTCGACCTGTATACTATATCAGCAAAATCTTGATTGATACAGAAAAAAGATATTTGAAACTTGAAAAACTAGCACTGGCCTTAGTAATTGCTGCTAGGAGAATGATGCCCTATTTTCAGTCTCATTTGATCATCGTCCGGATATCTTTTCCCTTGAAAAACGTTATTCAAAAGGCACACATCTCAAGCAGAATGACCAAGTGGTCAGTGGAGCTGGGAGACTATGATATTGACTTCGCCCCTCGAACGGCAGTCAAAGCTCAAACTGTGGCTGACTTCTTGGTTGAATTCCATTTAGACAGAGGTACTAAGCAAGCAACTAGTGAAAAAGATAAAAACGTATGGGCTGTTCGGACTGATGGTGGATCAAGTACCATGGGTTGTGGTGCTGGGATATGTTTAACCTCTCCATACGACAACAAGATGTATCAGGCTATATATTTTGCTTTCAGGGCTTCTAATAATGAGTCCAAATATGAAGCTGCTATAGCTGGCTTGAAATTAGCTCTTATTTGTGCAGCCAAAAGGGTCAGGTTAATGAGTGATTCTCAGCTTCTTATCCATCATGCACAAGGTCAATCCGAAGCTAAAAAGGAGAAGTTGGTTAAATACTTATTTCTTCTCAAAGAAGTGGCACTTAATTTCAAAAGCATCACCTATGAGCACATACCCCGAACAGAAAATACGCTAGCAGACTCTTTGGCAACCATAGCTTATACTGAGTCCTACCCTTGGATTCATGTATTAGAGTGCCCGTCCATTCAAATAAATCCGGATAAGGAAGAAGAGAGCTTGAATATACAAGTAAAACAACCCCAAGATTGGAGATTTCCTCTCCTCCAATATCTCTCAGATGGCATCTTGCCTCCGGAAAAAGCAGTAGCAAGGAAGGTAAAATACAAGGCACGTGGTTTTGTCATCCTAAGAGACGTTCTTTATTAAAAAATATTTTAGTAAACCTCTCTTACGATGCGTGGGGATCGAAGAATCCCAAATAGTGCTCTTCGAATTACATGATGGCGAGGGATCAACACATTGCGAATTCAGGGCTCTAACCAGAAGAGTTTTGTTGGCTGGGTACAACTGGCCCTCCATAATGCAAGATGTCAAGGAGTTGGTGAAGAAGTGTGATCCATGCCAAAGATACATCAATGAAATTCATGTTCCAGCAGTCCCTTTAGAGTCAATTTCTGAGCCAATACCTTTTGCTCGTTGGGGGCTGGATTTGGTCGGACCTCTACCCATGGCATCCGGGGGATGCAGAACTATAATTGTTGCGATTGATTACTTCTCCAAGTGGATCGAAGCAGCCCCGTTGGCAGGAACAACTTCGAAAGTTGGTATAAAATTCATCTTGTCCAACATTTGTTGTACATTTGGGGTTCCACAAAAAATAACTACTGACAATGGACCACAATTCGATAACAAGGAGATGGAGAATTTATGTGTTGTTAGAGGCATTCAAAATTGTTTTTCTTCTCCTTTCCACCCACAGGAAAATGGTCAAGTTGAAGTGGCTAACAAGACCATCATGTCCGATCTTAAAAAGAATCTAGAAGGAGCTGCTGGGAAATGGCCAAGCTATCTACAAGAGGTATTATGGGCCTACCAAACTACTCCTGGGGCTGCAACATAAGAATCTCCTTTTGCTTTGGTATCTGGGATGGATGCTATAGCTCCCATAGAGGCTACTCTCCCTTCATTTCGAGTCCATAATTTTTCCGAACAAGCTAATGAAGTGGCAATAAGAAACCAGCTTGACTTGATGGAGGAAAGAAGAGTTAAGGCTCACCTCAGAGCCACACCCTATCAGGGTTTGATGAGAAGCAGATTTGCTTATAAAATCAAAAGGAGGGATTTTCAACTAGGTGATAAGGTGCTAAGAAAAGTCTTCATGCATACCAAAGAGAAGCAGTTCGGCAAACTAGCTCCAACATGGGAAGGACCTTATGTGGTCAGTGAAAAGCTTAAGCCTGGGACGTACAGGCTCAAAGATAAAGATGGAAGTATTTTGAATCACCCCTGGAATATCAAACACCTTCGGTTGTATTTAGAATAGACTATGTAAATATTTACTTTTTTAAAGTCCATATAAATATTTGGGGGATACTCTTTCCTATCCTGGTGGCGCATGGAGGTTTTAATGAGGTGTCCAGGCTTTTAAATAAAATTTGCTTCCTTCTTAAAACATTCGAAGTGGTTTGACTAGCAGTTTGATTTAATTCAATGAGGTGATGACTATTTAAACATGTGTCAGCGGAGAATTCGAACACTCTCACTTTAAAACACTTATGAAATAACTAAAGGTCATTTGAATACAAGCCATCAAAATTAAATAACTACAGAACAATGTAGGAATTATGTAAGATAAAATTGCCCGGTAGATACCGGAGAGTGATATTAAATATATAATTCCTTGGCCATCCAAGGACTTTGAAGTTTTAAAAGAGAAGGTTTGTCCGGACAAGTACCGGACACGATTATAAAAAATGCCTTGGCCATCCAAGGACTTTAGTTTAAGCACAAAATTAAAAGATACTTGGCATTCTAAGGACTCTAGTTCTTAGATGTCCCAGCTTCACTTTATTTCTTCTTAGGATCGGTGGATTCCTCATCTGGACTCTCTCCGGTCTTCTCATCTTCATCAGTGGTGTCATCCCAACCACTGGAATAACCATGCTTATCACCATCATCCATAGTATGGTGAGGAAGGTCCTCGTATTCCACAAATCGCCATAAGTCCCCAAGTGTCCTCTTCGGAAATTTCTAATGAAAGAGTAGGACCATGTCTGACTTGAATTCAGCATATCTTTGTTCTTGCGAGTCTATCACATCATTGGTATATGCATCAATCTTAGCTTGGATTATCTTTTCTTGCTCCTTTAGCAAGTCATTTTTCTCTTGCTTAGCCTGGGACATAACATCTTCGAGCGATATTTTGTCATTCGTGAGGGTCTGAATAACGTTGTCTTTGGCTTTCACTTCCTCTTTCGAAATAGAAATATTTTTCTCCAAGTCAGAGTTCTTGGATTGAATTTCTGTGACAACCCTCTCCGAAGTGGCCAGCTTGGTGGCCAAATCTTCCCTCCCCCTCTTCAGCTCGTCATTTTCTTTCTTTAATGCCTCAATGCTTTGGTTGGCAGTAAGGAGGTTGTTAGACAAATTCTCCTTATCAGAGGTAAGTGCGTTGATGATAGCTGACTGATTTCGCACCTGCTTCTCTAAGTTGAGCACTGATTGGATATTGCTCAACAAAGAATGGGTCACCAAGTCCTTCTCCCTTGAAACAGAAAAAGAGTTACCATTGAATGTGACCATGTTCGAAGAGCTTTGGGGGAGGTAAGGGCCAGAAAAATTATATTTCCCAAGGTCATTAAAGTAAAGACCAATCCCTTGGAGCCCACTGATGTCTACTCCATCAATATTGATATCTCCTCCGGCGCCTTCTCCAGTGTGGAAGTCACTTGGGATTTCCTCTACTTCAGTTGGGTCTGTTGGATCAACCGGAGGGAAAGACTTCGGAGCCCGGAGAGCAACTTCATCTCCCTTGGAGGTCTTCTTCTTCTTGGCCTCCCTATCTCCGCCTTCTGCTCCCCGTTTTGTTTCTTTCTTGGGAACCTTTGGGGGCTTTGGAGATCTAACCACCTCTTTGGTACTCTCATTCTCTACCACTTGTAGCAAAGCGGCATCGATGCCTCCTTGTTCCTGCCCCTCCGGACTTGCAGGGGAAGTTTCCTCGACATCACCTGGGTTAACTTCAGCCCCATCTTGCTTAGCCTTGCCTTTCTTTCCCTTCATTTTGCTTGGGGCTTTAGCTCTGCCCGGACTTTCCGTCTTTTCCATCAGTCTTCTATAGAATCACCCCCGGAGGGGGTGGAGTGGTTAATTCCTCCAAAGACAAGTCCCTCCGGCCGGTTGTATTCCAGAGATGGGATCTTGTCAAGTTGCCTCCGGTGAAACAGTTGTGGAAGCAGTTTCCCCATTTCTCAGCTGCCCAAGCATTTAGCTTGGCACAAGTAGTCTACCCCGCTTCTAAGTAGTCGTTGAACTCCTTAGGAAGCACTACCAAAAAACAAAAGAAGAGAAATTAATCAAACAAATTCACCATAAGAAAAGATAGAAAAATGTGGTTAAATATTTACCTGTACTCCTCCATCTGCTCGTAAGCATGCTTGGATTATCACCAGCTTTAATCTTCCTCTAGTACTCCCAAGCACCACTGATGAAAAAAATTGAGTCTTCCAGTTCTTCTCTGACTCAAGCAAGTCGTCTACCACTTTGTAATTATCACCCATGTTGTAGTGATAGAAGGGGATGACATGGTTTCTGCAAAGACTGGCTACAGCAGCAAATTGCTCCATCGGAAAGGGAATTCCGGAGAGCTTAAAGGCCATGATACAGGCCATAAGAGTGAATCAGGCATTAGGGCTCAGTTGGCTTGGGCAGAGCTTTATCAGATGGAAATATCTGACTATCTCTGGGTCCAAGGGAAACTTAAGCCCTCAGTTAAATAACTCTATGTAGAAGACTATCTCACTGAGTTTGCAATCCATTGGCGTCTCCAGATCGACTGGTATCCTCACTTTAACATTTTCCGGAATCCCCCACTTCGTCCTCATCTGGCCAAGTTCAGCTGTGTGAATAAAAGGGTAATTGATCTTCTGTATGGCTAGCAGGTACTTTACACTTACTTTGTGGAAACAATGCCTCACTTTTCCTACGAGGCACTCCGGCAAGTCTGGGTGCTTTAAACATAGCTTCTCTTTGCCTTTGCTCTTCTTTACAATGGCAGTTTCACTTGTCTGCCCGGAGACATCGGTCTCAAAAGGGGCTTCTTCAATATTGTCCTCCATCACATCTTCCATTATCATGGAAGGGTTATCAGCTGTTTTTGGGAGGGAGGTGCTAGTGGTTAGCTCAGTAAGTTGTCTGGATGGCTGAGCACTGCTTGCTTCTTGTGGTCTGGAGTCCGGTTGGGGCTCAAATCTGGAGGGTTCATTTCGGAGACTTGAACCGGTGGCCTCCGGACCGAATTTTTGATCTTTAGGAACCTTGATGGGTGCTTCTGACCACGTACTTTTATCTTTAGCCCCAGACTTAGAGGGCACGGATTTTGGAGATTTAGGTTGTGAAGCAGCCTGGCCTTTCACTAAACGACCTCTTCGTTGATTTACTGGCTTTTCTAGGGAGAGGTCAGCGTCTGATCCCATGGCTATAAACGTTGAGGGTTTCCTGACACTTGTAACTGCTGGTTCTTGTTCGACAATAGGCTCTGACTCCTGAACTGATGAGCCTGAGATGATCGGTGAAAGACTAGGTTGGAATAACCTTCTGGGTTTAGAGCTTCTGGCAGAAGACAAACCTCGATCAGGCTCTGAGGTTGGTGTTTCAGGTTTGTCAATGGGAGAGACTGGGAGGCCTGCTGCGATGCGCCTTTCTCGTTCAACCCTTTGTGCTTTCTCCAACTCCGATAAATTTAGCCACCCACCTTTTACTAAAGCGTTTCTTGCTGTAAACATAAACTTACACTAAAATGCGTTTTTGAGAAGAGAGGTAAAAGCTCTGAAGATTAGTGAAAAGATGTTGAAGATGGTAAAACAGTGAAAACGATTTAATTTATACTAAAGAGACAAAAGATACCTTGAAACCTAGGAGAATTCGAAAGATAGAGTAATGATTAAAGACGGCGCTGACATCACCATCATTAATTGAATATGTTACTTTTGAGGTTAGTGGGAGCGCCATTCTAAGAGAAAAAAGACTGGTGAGGCGAATCAGGAAGGGACACGTGTCCCACGATCTGTGAACAGAACCTTTGAGCTTCTGAGAGATTTGCTAGTCCGGATAAATCTGTTACACAAATAGAAGTCTGTCCGGACGTGGTTTTAGATGCTCATGAGCGATTTTTTAGGTCTTGGCAGGCCTTCGAACATAACCTAAAAAAAGGGCTACTGATGAGTCCGAATTTTCTCACAACTCACTGTAGAAACCAGACAGGGGAATTTCAGACAAAAACCACCCACTGAACCATCCGAACAGGACTAAAATATTAAAAACTAATCACTTTATGACTAAGCTAATTATCAACCTACTTAATAAACTTATGGGCCATTGAAGTCGGCCCGGTTTCATGAGTTTGACCTGAAAACCCATGAGGCCCACAATTAAGGGTATAAATACCCAACCACTTTCATTAATGAGGGTAATGAACATTTAGTACAACCAGGCAGCTCAAATCTCTCACTACAAACTACCCAAACATTAAATACCCTTGAAACATCACAAAACATTTGACAAAATTACCCTCTGACCGAAATTATTCACACCACTTTTGATTACTCTTATGTTTTCGTTGATTGGGAACTCGAGACATTAATATAATGTAATGACTACAATGTGCATTTTATCATCCATAATCTTCCCATATTTAAACGGTATGAAAATGTTTCATCTACTATCATGAATAGTTTGTAAACCTTCTTCTCAAATTCCTACCTACCAAAGACTACATCTAAAGTGATTTCAACCAAAACGTGTTGTCTACACCAATAGATCAAGGTAAAATCCTCTAATAAGGTATCAATAGTAGAGCACCTCTTATTTTTTATACGTACTTTTTTAGAAGACGTTGGTCGAGCTTCTAGTGTCAAACATGACTATTTTACGTATATTATAACTATTTCAATTTTAATCAGTACAATGACACAATGCGGTGTTGCTACTCTTCTTAAATTATTATCTGAAAATGATAACGCTAGGTATAGATTTCGATATATGTGCGGTGATGTTTGACCTTTTTGTTGTACTTGTAAGTTACAAAGGTATATTATCAAGGAATTTGTGTTATTTCAAAAAAATGTATCTCCTTCTTTATTTATTTGGATGCTTCGTATATTTTGATCGTAATCTATATATTATTCATCTTCCACATTAAAATTGGCATTGTTATCAAAAACTCTCGAGGTCTTTGGCGTCTTTTAGTGTTGCCCTTTCAATTCTTGTTGGTAGATTTCGGTCAGCCCTAACATTCTTTGGTTAATTCTTGTTCTTCTTTTTAATAAAACCTAAGATTTTACCGCCCTCAATCATATTCTGGACTTGGTCTTGTAGAGCATCACATTCACTTGTGTATTGTCGAATGTTATTGTGGAATTTACAGAACTTGTTCTTATCCATGTCTTCCTTATAGTATTTATGGTCACTAATACTTGATTATATATAGTATTCTCTAACAAATAATTCACAAATTCTCAGTAAATTTGGTATATGAACCTCTAGCTAGAGGTTCATGTCTGTGACTGCTACTATTATTATTGTTGCACTTGGTATTAGACTTCCCTTCAGAAATTTTCCCTTGATTAGAATGTCGGGCATGATGAAGCTTTATTATTATTATTATTATTTGAGACTTCATTGTATGGTTTAGATTTGACTTGGAAAACTGTATGTGGTTTGTTGTTGCATGCCAATGGATGGTAATGCGGGTACGTAGTTGTAATTATTGTGTACATCATTGTTATTGAAATATTCTCAACTTTAATATTTTGATTCAGCTGAGCTAACAACTCTCTAAAATTAAATTCCTTCTTCTTCATGGTTTCATCTATTAAAGGTCCTAAAAATATAACTTGCATATACGTTGCAGGTGTCACCAGTCGTGACAGTCTTAAAACTCACTCTTTGTATTAACGAACCTCTGAGTATATTATCTTAAGATTTTCTTGAGCCATTGTTTGTAGGGGATTTTGTAATCATCATCTCTCTGTATCATCTTAAAACCAATAAAATAGTTTTGAAAAGATTATTGAACAATATCAAGGTATTTTCTCTAAAATTCATAGAGAATATCCTATACTTCATATAATCATATGATGTGTACCTCAACTTGTCGTTCTTGAACTATTAAATCAAATGATCATTATATTCATGATTACTGAATGTTTTTATCTTGTCATTGTCAAATATTGGTATTAGATCTCTATAGAGGATGTTTAGTTCTATTAGAGATTTTTCATCTAACGAATCACCATTATCGTCAATAAAATATATTTTTTTGTTTATATTTGTATGCTAACTGAAAGGTTAAGGTTGATAATGTCCCCATCATTACCATTTCTGAGCCAAAAGTCTAGCATTGTTCTTGTTTAGGAATGAAAATTGATATCCATGAGGGTGCTGAACTTATACTATTGTAGCTTAGTAAGGGTTTATCTAAATTGATGGATGGGGATCCAAAGGGTTCGACTAATCTATGTAGGCCAGAGGTGGGACACTTAATTACTTGCATCAACTATGATTGGGGGCGCAAAGGTATGTGGATGCATGGTTGGGTAAAGTGGAAATACACAATAATGGAGGTGCTTAATATGGTTGATAGTTCCGCTTGATCCCTATCTAGGTCTTTTGGGTCTATTGATAATTAAGAGGGATTGTTGGCTAAGCCTTTATAGGGTATGTTGGTAGGCGGGTTTGATCATTGACTCGGGTGGTGTAACTTGTTACTCATTTGTCCAGAGTAAAACATATATTTTTGGATTTTTTTTGTCGCCTAAATTGTCATCTTGGACTGGTTATCGCTTTCAGTCATTCTCCATTTTCTTCTTTTCACTTTTTTATTTGGATGTCGGAATCATGGTCCTTCTCCTCACGTTGCAAGACAACATCGGTGCTTCTCGCTCATATTATGGAATCCACGATCTAAAGTTTATGTAGGAAAATTACTCATAAATTTAAAAAGGATGTTGTACCTATTTGTAACGGCACGAAGAAACGCTTTAAGAATTGAGCTGGTTGCATCGTATCATTATTCTCCTTTTATTTTAGTATATTATTGAAAATGTCGGATCTTAGATTTTAATTTTGGAGTAGTAGTGAACAATATCTCCTATAACATTGTGAAATTTTAAGTTGTTCCTCTCACAATTCCTTCCTTAGTTGTTGGAAGTCTGTAGCAGAAAAACGGTCAGAAAAGTTAAATATGGATTTTTATTGTTGGCAACTTTAACATTAATGGACGAAGAATATTATCTGTTTGGATTCACTATTAATTGCATTTAACCTATTTGGTCTTGGATTTTGGAAGAAAATCTATCGGTTCCTGTTCCTACAAATAAGGTTAATTTAGCATGAGTAACTTAAACGTGAATGTTGATCCGAAATCTAAATTAACATACAAAAATTAACAACAAATAATATAATAGCAAGTCCGTCATATTATTCAAAAAATATCTTTATATATATAGTCACGATATCATTAATACCAAACTAAAGTTTTTACTAATTTGAATTAGTATGTTTTAGAGTTTAATATCCATATATTGATATATTTGATTTAGTATTAATCGATTTATTTATTAGTCAAATGAGTTTGTTTTGGATTCTTAATGAGCTTTGAATTCTTGTATTAAATTAAAAAAATTAAAATATAAAATTAACCAAAATATATTAAATAAATGTCTTATTTTTATGGGTTCTACTAATAGATTTTGATGATATTTATTTATAAATCCGGTTTCATGTGTAATTTATGTACTTTTACCAAAATAAGTTTCAATTTACCTATTAGTCAAAAAAATAATTTTTAAGATAAAATGCCCTCTTAGTTTTCTTAACTTATGACATTAGACAGATATATTAAAATTATCTTTAATTTTTCACCTCTCATTTTCTCTTGTTATCTCCCTAATTTCTTAACATATGAAATTAGGCCCATTCGTCATCGTATTTTTTCTCTGATGTCAATTAGGATATGTTTCACCATCTCCGTCTTATTGATTTTAAGAGGTAAGTTTTCTTCCTTCTCTAACTTCTTTCTTCATTGTCGCGTTGAGTCGGTCTTTTCACACACTACTTTATTTAGGCAAGTATTTTAGCTTAAAATCGTATAAAAACCTATTTGGAATCCACCCTCTTTTTATTTTTCTACTTTATATTCATTATATTAACGCCATTACTCAATTTTCTATAATTATAGTAATTTTATGAGAATAAGCTTTTTACCGATTTCATTTAGAAAATGATTTTTGATTCCGGCCTAACTTAGCTAGTAATCAGATTGTTAGTAAAGTTAGGAAAACCTCTTCAAGCTTATGAGTCTAGCTATCAAACCCATCTGCAAATTCCATTAAAATACAGATAGTTCTAGTATGTATTAATTAAGCTTGAGATTTATTGTAGGGTCATATCTGCAAGTTTTTAAGTGATCGTGGTCATTTATAGACAAATATAAGTTTATTTTCCATATTTTTTTGTTTCATAATCTTTCACAAATATTATAGGCTTATCTTCTAGTAATTCATAGTTATTTTGATTTGGATAACTATATTAGTTAGAGGCTGTGTGGATATAGTGAAATTGTGTGGTTTTGCTTATAGTTTTAGTCCTATAAATCTGAATTTGAATCTTATATCACATATAATATTTTCCTTGTATTTTTAGTGGTGTTTTTGTAAGTTACATTTAGCTTCGCTTACTTTAAGATCCAAAACATTATGAAAATAATAATAATTAAGGTTTGTTTAATACTACTAGCCATTTTTTTTCCCTTGAAGTTAATTAAAAAAATGTTTGTTTGATGGTAACTTTTTCTAAGAAACTAATTTTGATTAGTTTTCTTCTTTTAACCTAGTTTTTAAGTCATAACAATTTAAGTATCTATTAAAATATGTTTTCTTTTCTTTACAACATAACAAATAAACTCTACACATATTTTTCTATATTTTGTTTGTCTATAATATGTTTTTTTACGTAGCTCACTTTGGAATATTTTAAGAAAGATAAAGCAAATAATCTCATTTTTAATTCTAACTTTGTCTAAAAAGGTATCACTAGTTCAGTGAGTTAAGTTTTTCCAAATTCCTATAATTCCTTCTGTGTATATCACGTCATTCTAAATTTAAAGACTAATCTTAAGTTGATGGGTAAACAAATTTGGAGATATGATAATTGTAAAATTTTAAGCATGTGTGTTTGCCATACAAAGCATGAGGTTTTTTTCTTATTTTGTATAACTGTTAAAAATTTATGGAAAAAATGTTTGTAATTGTTTAGATAATATTTTTCTGTAAACTATGTGATGTTGACTCATTTAATGCTCATATAATGATTTATCGTGGTCTTCCTATAGTTGAATTGATTGATATAATTCAGATTAAGCTTATGGTTCATCTTTCTCATCAAAGTGTAGATACTAGTAAATAGTCTAGTGTGTTATGTCCTAGAATAGATAAGAAGTATAGACAAAATATTGAGGATGCGCCGTCTTTATTTTCTCATTAATCTTCATAATATGTTTTTGAAGTACATTTGATACTAAAAATGGTAGTTAATATTTTGGATTGAAATTGTTCTTGTGGCCATTGGTAGTCAAAATATTTCCCTTATGTGCATGTTTTAGTCGTCATAACAAAAACTCAAGCAATTCTATTTGACTTTGTGGAGGAGTATTTTAATTCAACGTCACATAGAGATTGTTACGTATTGTCAATACATGCATATTCTTATTTTGGTCAAGCTGTAGCTATAGATGGTTATCCGCCTCTTCAACCTCCTATATTGAAGAGGCTCTCTTGCAGGCCAAAAAAGAAAAGTCTTTCATCAAGAGGTGAAACTTATTTTAAAGAAGATCAAATGTGGTTGGTGAAAAAGAGTTGAAACCCATAACAAGAGGTCTTACAAGGAGACTAATGTTTTAGAAGATATTTTTTCATTGTTTTATCAGTTTAGTTATCAATTTGTAAGGATGCATATATTTGTTATGACTTCGAATATGATTGGATTTAGTTATTTTGAAGAATGATATTATTTTGATTTTAATTTATAGATTTTATTATCTACTAATATACCAGTTATGCTCCATAGCTTACTGGATTTACAAGTTATTTTATTCCAAAGATTTTTTTCTACTAATTTTTTTCATGTTAATTTTTATTTGTATAATTTTGTTCATGTTGAAAGTTAAGAATTGTTTACTTCTTAGTTTTTTATCTATTTTTATTACATTTTGATATGATAATTAGTTAAATTTTTATTTATAAGTTGTTTTATAGCAATTATGATTGAGATATGTTTTAATTTGCAAGTTGTTTTATTCATGTACTTATTATATTCCGATAAATTGTGTTCCTATAAATTTTGTTTATGAGATTTTTTTTCATCTATCATTTGTTCATGTGATTCTATAAACTATATACAAACCAAACTATTATTTTGTTTGTATAATTTCAAATTAATACTACAAAGATTGGTCTTACAAACAAACAAAATATTTAATACTATTATAAAGTGTTTACATACAAACAAAATATTTCTATAAAGTATTACAAACAAAACCATTCTTTTGTTTGCAATCACATATTTATATAAACAAGTTTATTCATTATTTAAAAATGTGTGATATATTTCAGCTCTTTGTTTGTAGGATTTATTTTCCTCGTACGACGAAGAGGGGTCTCCCATGTAGTAAAGACATTTATGTATGCCCAAACCATAATCTCACTATCAACATAATCTGGATTTTTTTTATACAATTTTGTTCATTTATAAGTTTTTCATCTCGTTTGAGTTCCAAGTATTGTTTTCTTCAATAAATAAAAGAAAGCAATTAGTTAACTATAGGAACGAATATAGTTATTTTAAGAGAAAAGTACCAGTAAATACCCACTCAAATACCTAATTACCCACTAGTACCCGAAATTAGGATAATGTCACTTGGTACCTCCACCAAAAAATTGGAAAAAATACCTCCGACTATATATACTCGTAGGTACCTTCACCAGTACTAACCTTAGAGTTGTTTGAAAAAAAATCCTGAGAGTTGTTTGAAAAACATACCTGAGAGTTGTTTGAAAAAAAAACCTGAGAGCTGTTTGAAAAACATACCTGAGAGTTGTTTGAAAAACATCCCTGAGATTGTTTTGAAAAACATACCTGAGAGTTCTTTGAAAAACATACCTGAGAGTTGTTTGTGACTTCATAATCTACGAGTTGTTTACAAATATCTCTATTTCCTGTGAGTTGTGTGCAACTCTGTTACCTGAGAGTTGTGTGCAACTCTGTTACCTGAGAGTTGTGTGCAACTCTGTTATTTGAGAGTTGTTTGCAACTCTCTCAATTTCCTGAAATTTGTTTGCAACTCTCTCTATTTCCTGAGAATTGTTTACAACTCTATAGTCTGGAAGCTGTCTACAACTCTCTCTATTTCCTGAGAGTTGTTTTCAAAGAACTCGCATGTTACTGGTGAAATTGTATTTTAAAAAAATAAAAAAAATACCACCAATGGATCTAGTTTTGTTCATCTTAAAAAAATAAAAACGATGATACTTTCATATTTTTTCTAAGCTTCGGTTTAAAAGATATGGATCTTTTGAAAAATAAAATAAAAAGATAAAGTAAGAAAGATAAATTTTGGTTACGTGGTTGTTGATGAAGGGTGAGGGTAGTTAGGGTATTAAAATAATGTTAGGTGTTAAGTGGGAGTTTAATAGTTGAGATGGGTATTAAAAGTTAATAAAACGAAACTTGGGTACTAGATGGCCATATAATAGTTGAGTGGGTACTTTAGGTGCAATTTCTCTTATTTTAATAGTATTTATATATGAGTAAACTTATCATCTCTATTGTTATGCCTAGAGATTTATCCACTGTTTTTGCATTTCGGGGGTTTAAGAGGTTATAGTAGATCAACATGTTTGTATCAATGTCAATGAACGGTAATATTAAGTGGTCTGAAGTTGAAACTATACTATGTGAATTAGTATAATAATTTATGAATTAATATCGATTTTGACATCTTTGAATTGGTCATGTATCAATATTTTTTTGCAATTATTTTGTTTCTTTTTAGGTATTGTTATAAAAAAAACAAAAATAAAGATTTAAAAATAACATATAGTATACATGTGAATATTATTTATAAATATAAAAGATTTATTGCATATATTTTGGTTCCTGGTGACAACAAAACAAATTGTTGTGTTTGTGAATCACTCTCATATAATGTTTGACTCGTTCGTTCTATGCATGAAGCATATGCAACAATAATTTGCAATGTAAAAAATTGTAACTATTTACTACTCTTATTATAAATTCAAAATTTGTTATAGTATTACCTTGACCAATTAGAGCATCATTCTTCTCACTTTCTGAAATGTGAACATTCAAAATCAAGCTCTGTTAAAATCATTATTGACCATAGTCTCAATCACAATCATAATACCAACTAAGAAGAGAAAATACTGAACTATAAATAATTGGACTTAATTGAAAGACACTAGTATAAATCTAAATACTAAAAATACAAATATAAATCTCAAAAGTTGAAACAAAGCATAATATGGTCATAAACTATACACAAATTATAATTCAGCACAATTAATCCATCCACTCTGGTCACTCAACTAGATTAACAAACAAAGAAGCATTGCAAAATTCAGTATCAACTAAGTAATATATAAAACCTGGTAAAAAAAAGTCTTCGAACATATAAGTATCATAAAAAATCTCAAACATATTCACAAGAGTGAGGTTGTGGTACAAAATATCCAGCATGATAGTCCGTCTCCCTATATATCATATTCAAATAGTTAGATCTTCGGAGTAAGTTCGAGAGAGTGAGGTTAGAGAAGAGTTGTTCAATGAGGTATGTGGAGGAATTATTACTGTCTTACTTCAAGATAATAAAAATATAAATTTCTACGAACAACTAAGATGGAAACAGATGGAAATTAAATTCCCCCCACCACTATGCCAATTTCTCCATTCTTGATAATTTTATGGAGTTGATCCACAATGGCCCATGTTGAATATTTTCTCTGTATGGTTGTGTTGTTTTTACATATCCATTGCAATTCATTAAGAATTATATTTATTATTTAAGTGAATAAAATGAAATATAAATGTTTAAATATATTACCTGTTTTATTTTTTTATAAATACATTAAATTTGCAAATGTCTCTATCGGTTAGATGCAAAGTCAACTCTATTTGTTCTCTTTTAATCAATTTCAGCTTTTCAATATTGACTTCTTGTTGAAAATTGACATTAAAGTCTTTAACATGTATAGTTTATGGTGATGACAAAATATGATTGTAGGGTATTTTAGGTAAGTGTTTAGATAAAGTATATAATTTTGGGTAAAGAGTAGATAGATAATTGAGGTGCTTGTATTTAATGTGTAGAAATAGAATGTTTGCACTTTCTTAAATGTTGTTCGTTTGAGTATTTATAGGATAATTTCGGATCAGGGCCAATCGGGTTGGGTCATGAATATGGGTCAAGCTCATGAGCCCTCTGACCAATGAACCATTATTCATTATACACAATGTTTTTATTAAACATATGGTTGGCACCCAACTTAGTCAGTAGGCATACAACTGACTCAGTATAATCTTTATTCTGAGTCTAAAATTCCCCCTAACATAAATCTGATCCATTTCCTGCTCGTTTCCCTCAAGGATTTCTGATCCTATCAGTTTCAACCTGTTTCTATTTTCTTTGTTTCTTTATGGGTTGGTATTCGAATTCTGGATAATATTTCTTCATCTTTCGTGGGTTTTCTAAGACTTTTTTACGAAGGAAAAAATGTTGATGATTTTTTTCTTTTTCACATCTATATATGTCTGTAAATATGGAATTAGTTAGTATTTTTTTTAAATAAATAACATGAATAACTTAAAATTTAATAACACGAATAATTGTAAATGTTCTCGCTATTCTGCTTGAGTTGTTTATTGAAGCTTTTTCTGACATTTTATTCAAGCTTATATATCCTTTGCTTTTATATTATAAGTTAGTCATTTTTACTAAATAATAGGAATGTTATTAACAATTGAATACAAGATAATTTTGTGAGTATAATACTTCTTTATCTTTTAGATCTCGTGTATTGAACTTCTCTATGACTTTATGTAGTTTTTTAATCATAATGTTGAGCCTTTCTTGTATATTAGTACACTCGGTCATGAAGAGACATATAGTAAACTAATATCTGATTTAAAAAAATTGAATTAATAATACCTTTGTTTGTCTTAAATGATGTTTTAGTTCTTCTTTCTAATGCAGGAGAATCGTGACTTCGCTCCAATTTTTATTTCTTATTTTCAATTTTTTTTTTTGTTCTTTTATTCATTATCTTCCTTACTTTTTCTTTTTCACTTTCTCTGATATCTTGTTTTCCTTTCCTTTTCTCCATTTGAGTAACACTCATGGTTACATTTCTAGTTCTTACTCCATATTTTAGAGTTTCAGCTCTACCATCATTTATGTTATTTTCATCATCGTCATGTTTATTATCTTCTTCCTCCTCAACAAATTCTCCATTCTCCTCGTCATTTTCGTCACCGTTTTTTCAATTTATTCATCATTTTCTTCATTTGAGAGATGCTCTCTAACCATCAGAGCCTCTTCTTTTGGTATGGGTACCATTTCACCTTCTATTACCTAAACATCAACAAAATAAACATATTTGTTAAAATTAATTGTCAACAAGACAAACATATTTTTCAATTGAATTATTTATGATACATATATATTCAAATAATCTTTAACTATTAGTAAGGGTTCACCAAATTACTATTAAGCTTTCCGTTATAGACAACAAAAAATTTCAGAACAACTAATAATATGGATCACCTCTATAATTAATATAAAAATGGGTACAATGTTTTTTAGAATTTCCATAGTTTATATAACAACTTATGAAAGTTACACGTCGCACTTATATTAACATTCATTTTGAATCCATAGCAATATCGTTACTAATAACCACAACTTAAGGAAAACATAAAACTATAAGAAAAGCCAAGAAGTACAAACTAAACAACATATTTGTTAAAATTAGCAGGAGTAATATTACAAATGTTAATACTTTTAATTTTGATTTCTTTTACCTTTAATGGTTTCACCTCTCCTATCAACTCCTCGAACTTCTCTTGCTGTTGAAATCTAGTAGTTCCCTTTCATCTCAAACACCATAAAAAGTTACATTTGGGTATACGGAACCTTGTGTGCTCTAACAAAAATGGTTAATGATTATATTTTTATAAAGTTAGTATAAAAATTAATATGAAATTATATTATTTTTATTTTTATTTTTAAAATTGTTACTTATAACCAGCAACTCCACACAACCCATTATAGTTTACTGATGTTATCCCTTCTTTTGTCGATGTAGTTCATCAACTTTTCTACGATGATTTATGGTAATTCATACTTGTATAAGACTTAAATTTTGATTCGAAAAACTTTGTTAGGCTTTCCGAAAAACAATCACCAGATGTTGACATATATAATAATACGCGGAGGTACATAAATATAAGTTTTTCCACATATTTGACAATTGTAACCTTGTAAATCTTCAAACCATCTTCTATGGAATTATTCAAATTCTTCTTGATTATGTATTTGAATTTCTTTTGTCCCTTTACACTCTTCAACCTCCTTAAAGTATCCTGACATGATACTTGACTTAGTTTTCTAATATCAACCTTTTTTATCTTTTCTGTACCATAGTTTATTCCACAAATGCCATGATATCATCTATGGTCATTGGTACACTTATCCCACCAAAACATAAGCTTTTTGTTTTCTCTCTGTACATGTTTATTATCTCCATCGTGACCTCCCAAGACTTATTCACTTTAAAGCTTTCTTTTACTTTAAACAACCTATTTACTAAGTTAGTAAAATTTTGTGGGTTTTTTAAATCTTCAGCATAATCTTTCTTTATATATGTTATTTGTAGTAATTTAAGAATTAATTCTATATTTGACCTGATTATAGGTTGGCCATGAGATCCTGGTTTAATTTCTATATTCTTCTCTTTAATTATGTTTTGTTTTTCTCTTTTTTGAACAACTTTTGAGTTTTTCTTTTTGTATGTTAACAACAAAATTTATTAGTCATCAAACTCTATTGATTTCTCAATAGTTATATTAGTGAACAAAAAAATCGGCATAACGCATAATGAAGAAATGAAAAATACGGTAAACATCATGCAATTAACTATATTAACTAAACCATGTTTATGAAAATTTCAAAAAAGAGAAAAGGTAAAACTAAAATGGTAAACTTTTAGTGAAGTATATAATCTAGGAAAGGAGATAATTCCACCGATAAAAAAAATATACAAGCCACAAAACACAGAATTATTACACTGATAAAAGTCAACTACGCGGAACAGACTAAACACAAATAGAAAGCAAAAGATTGGTATTATTTAAAACGAAAACATACACCAATAGAAAATTCTCAAAACTGATTGTGCCTGACTTATATTTAATTATAATAAAATAAGTAGGTAAGGATTTCCACTCACATAAAAAAATAAATAAACAAGTTATGGAACACATATTTATTACATCTAAAAAGAAGTAAACTAGATGTAGTAGATTAATATTATTAATAAGATAAAATAATATGAGTTTAATATTATTGTAGCCTAAAAGTCATAAACTTTAGTTTATGTTACTAATATAAGAGTATTTCCAATAGTATAACATAAAATATTTTAGTCTACTAAAATCATCCATCATCGTTAGATGTCGTGCTTATTTAACTATGAGAGATTGAAGATAAGTGCAATGGTCCCTCATACTACTCTACTCTTTTCATACTCAATTTCGACACACGATGATAGGTTCAATCCCTCGTATCTTATGGTATGACTTATTTAAACAATTCTCATTATTAGTATTTGTGATTGTTATACATCGTAGTCAACAAACTAGCCAATACGCTTTTTATGTGTTCTATATCAAATTAGCAGTATAATTCTCTCTTTTTATGTCTTCTAATTTTTTCTTATATACATTGGGCCATAGTTTTATGGATAGTCATATTATGAGTTTGAGATTCCTCACTCTAACCCAAATTATAAATTAGAAAACTAGATCTGTACGACAGGTTTACATGTTGAGACCTCAACCAAAATAATAAAAATGAGATAATAAAGTCCAACCCGGATGAGTTGAGTCTTATAATTTTTACCTTATAGAAGAGAACGCGTAGTTACATGTATACATACTTCTGTATAACCAAAGAGAACAACTATTTAACGGTTATTCCTAAACCTACTTACAAGTAACAATGACATTTGATTATTTATTTGGACGAGAGATTGCTTTGTCTATAAGATAGAGTCTCCTTAATGTTGTCATGTCTTTACTCTTATTGTCTATATTGATTTTTTATGTTGGACGATAAAAAATACCTAACTAATATATATGCTACTTTAGAGTAACAAAAGGAATCTACTCCTCATTCATGATGACTAGTGTTTTCTCCTTCTTATGATAAAAAAAGTATTCAAAGTATCGGGCTTAAACCAATTAAAATGTATAGACAAAAAAGGTTATGGTTTACAAATAGTCGAACATTAAACAAAGGTATCAGTTTATATATAGCCCAACAACTATATGTTAGTAAAAATAAAGCAACCATAGACTCACATATTGGCTTACGCTGCCTTATTTCAAAGTTTTATATATTATTTGTTAGTTGACATAAGATATTCTAGGAGTTTCAATCCATTTTAAAATAAATTAGAAATCATATTTGACAATCTCATTATGATATAGAAGCCTATGTTCATTACTGGTACTTTGGTCATCTTCTTAAGTTGGTATAATACTTATAGGAATTTGTTAATTAAAATTGGCCATCTCTTTGTCGTGAAACTGAACTATATAAGAAGTGATATTTATGATAACTAGGAAATATGGATTCTTCATTTATATAAGTATCACAAAAAATATGTTTACCAACTCGACCGACCATAAACCTATCGATATGTAATATTCAAATCATATGCTGAAATATCTACAGTTTTCATAAATGGCTCAAGAAATAAATAAGAAATCAAACAATACACACACAAAAAGACAAAGTAAACCAAAATATTAATAGAACATTTGGTAAGTAAAATCGACATCTCAAATCTTAGTAGTTTCAAAAAAATTAAAATTATTAATAAAGTTTAAATATGGATATTAAGAACAACCAAAGGCGTATTGTATCTCATTCGACAAGAAAGGGTCAAAACAAAGTTGGAGAGTCCTATTTTTTTGTTTCTAAACACAATAGAACTAAGATAAAACATGCTCTTAAGTCAAGTACTCAAGCTCTTAGCTTCAATACCACTTTGCAGTTAAGTTTATGACTTATCTAACACATAAATATGACAATCAAATACTAAAATTTAAATAATGAGAAAAAATATTTACTGAACCAAAAGATAAAAGTAAAAATATAATATACAAGACCATTAATGAAAGATATAATTAGTTTTAATAATGTTACAATAATAAACGAATTACTTACCCATTTTGTTTCAGCGGATCGTAGGCGTGTAATCCCTATCAGATTTAAAAAATGAAATATAGAGAGGTAATGAGCTTGAACTGAGAGCAGATTATGCAGAGGGCACGAGCTTGACTACCGTTTAGTAATGTGAGAACGATGTTTGGGTTTGGTCTAAGGTCTGTGGATAGTGAGTTTCTAACGATTTCTCAAATGACTTTTTGATTTTTGGAGACCCGTAGAGAGAGAGTGAGAGAGAGAGAGAGAGATTGAGATTTTCTAAGAAAAAAACAGTATGGGCGAGTTTGAAAGATATGATACAAACATATCATTTTTTAGGAGAGAAAAAAGATTTGTTGGTCTTAGGCTAAGCACGATAGATAGATCTTTTTCTATTCGGATCACATCTATTAATAAATACGATCCGTAGTAATATAGACATACGAAGAGTAACATATTCTAGGTCTCATTAGTAACCGTTATATTTTTATGTCATTTTGCTTATATATTTATAAATATTATAAACTTTTTTATTATTATTATTATTATATATATATATATTATTTTATTTTATTTGTTGATATTAATATGCATAGTGAAAAATACCATTAGAATGTTACATAATATTGATAAATTAATTAAGAATTAATAATAAAGAAATTGATAAAAGATTTAAATATAGGTTATAGTTGGTGTGGATAAAAGTAGCCTGGGGGTAGGCTGGTAATTTTAAGTAGAGTTTTAAGGCAGCGTAAGGGTGTTTCACGGTGGTGTGGTGGTGTTTAAAGGTGTTTTAAGATATTTCAGGGCGTTACAAAGTGTTTCAAGGGTGGAGAGAGAATTAAGCAGCCTGGCAGCAGTTAATTTTTCTTACCCATAGTTAATGCTGGTGGTTGGGTATTTATAGTGTGTGATTTGGGCCCTTATGGGCTTTCGGGTCAAGTTTCATGGACCCGGGTCATGTTTAAAGACCCATGAAGTTTAAGCAAATGCACAGGTAGCTTAGTCAGATAGTGATTAGGTTTTTTAGTACTTTAGTCATAGTTCGAATTGTCTTATGTTTGCTGTGTTCGAAATCATCTGTCCGGTTCAAACAGGGCTGTTCGGATTATAGTCTTGGAGTCTGTCCGATTTTCGGGGAGTTTTACTTTGGACTACCCTTCCGGGGAGCTCTTCGAATTCGGACTCATCGGGAGCCCCTTTTTTAGGTATTTGAACAAGTGTCCTTGTTAAAGAACTGAAAAACAGTCCGACTTCGGAAGTGGTTTTCCGATTCGAAGAGAGTTGAGACAGGCCCGGACAGCCCAACCGTTACGAATTCCAAACGGTTCTTTGTCAGGAGTAGTGGGACACGTGTCACCCTCTGGTTGGCCACTCCAGCCGTTTTTCTACCTCGAAAATTACACCACTTTATTGAATAGGTAACTTCTTTAAATGGTTTTGATGACGTCAGCGCCGTCTTTTAATCATTGCCCAACTTTTCGGATTCTCCTAGGAATCAAACCCCTTTTTTACATTTACTATAAATACTATTCATCTTTCACAGTCTCATTTTCACTTTGCCATTTTACTCAAAACTTCATCTCTCTAAAACCTTAAGATTTCCTTAATCGTTTTATGTTCACAGCAAGAACAGCTTTAATCAAGGGTGGCTGGCTCAATCTTTCAGAACTAGAGAGAGCTCAAAGAGTTGAAAAAGAGAAAAGGATTGCAGCAGGGCTTCCAGCATCGCCAGTTGAGAGACCAGCCACTTCAATCGAAGAATCTGATAGAGGTTCATCTTCTTCGAAAGGTACAAAACCTAGAAAACTCTTTCGAACGACACTCTCCCCCATCGTTTCAGACTCTTCAGTTCAAGAGTCAATTCCTGTCGTCGAACCAGGGGTTACTGTTACGAGTGTTAAGAAGAAATCTACTTTTATTGCCATGGGGTCCGACTCCGATCATTCCCCAGACAAGCTGATCATGAAAAGACCAAGCAGGTTGGTCAAAGGACTCTCCTCAAAGAATACTAGTGAGTCAGGGTCCGGGACAACTGTTAGGACCCTCCGGGAGAGGCCGGTCGGTCCGGAGGCTAGTAGTCCATTGCCTCCAAAGGAAACTTCGACCTCAGAGACTCAAGCTGAGGTGAAAACCCAAAAACATTCAACGAGCCGTCAGTCCGGAGGATCAGCTGTACCAAGCTTCATCCCTCCCCGGGCTGTTTCTGCAGAAGCTCCCCCAACAGTAATGGAGGAGAGGATGGAAGACTCCATAGAGGAGGCTAGGTTTGAGTCTGAGTCTTCCGGACAAGCTAACACTGCCATAGTTGTTGCCAAGAAAGGCAAAGAGGACTTATACCTGAGCCGTCCGGATCTGCCGGAGAGCCTTGAAGGGAAAGTTGGTCCCTGCTTTCACAAGGTAGAATTTAAGTACCTTTTGTCTTTGTTAAAAACCAAGTACATGTTTATTCACACTAGGGATTTGGGATGGCTTCGCACTAAGTGGGGGATCCCTGAAAATGTAAAGATTCGAATTCCCATCGACCCGGAGACCCCGATGGATTGCAAGAGAAACGAGATTGTCTTTTTTACAGAGCTGTTTAATTGGGGACTTAGGTTCCCATTGGATCCGGAGATAGTGCGCTATTTCCATTTGGTCAAGCTATGTCCATCGCAGCTGAGTCCCAACGGATGGTACACCTTGATGTCATGCATAATGGCGTCCAGGCTGTCCGGAATCCCTCTTCCCATGGAAGAGTTTGCTGCTGTGGCAAGTCTATGCAAACATCACCAGTTCCCCTTTTATCACTTTAATATGGGGAACAATCTGAAAGCCGTTGACGATCTCCTGGAATCGGAGAATAAATGGAGGAGCCAGTTCTTGTTTATAAGTGGCTCATGGGAGAATGGGAAGAAGATTAAGATTGGGGAGAATCCTAGCCTTCTTCGAAGTAGATGGAGAAGTGATCGTAAGTTCTTTCTTTAAGTTTCTATTCGAATCTTCCCTTCTTTAATCTTTCACTAACTTAATTATTCTTTTGTTTTGCTAGAACTGCCAAAAGAGTTCGGAGACTATGCGAAAGCCGGACAGGTTACCTGTGGCAAAATAAACACATGGGCCGCAGAGAACTGGGAGAACCGGTTTCACAAGGCTTTTACTCCGGGAAACTTAGCCAGATCTCACCTGTGGAACACCACAGGTCGAAGGGATTTAACCTGGGAGGAGTTTTCCACCCCTCCTGATGATGACGTTGTGCTGAGAAGGTCTCATGAGCTAGATGGGACCCTTTTCCTCCCTCTCCGGGCCAAAGCCCCAAGTAAGATGAAGGGCCAGAAGAAGAAAGGGAGGAAAACAGCAGGAGATTCAGAGAAAAAGGCCCTAACTGACACAGAGGTGCCAATTCCAGTTCAAGTTGATGCAAGCCTTCTACAGGTGGTAGAAGTGGAAAGTAAGAAACACGGAGAGACTCCCTCAAAACCTACGAGGGTCTCCAAACGAACCCGTAAGCAAGTAAGCGAGGGTGCTGAGAGAGAAGTAAAAAAGAAGAAAACTTCTCAAGAAGAAGAATTTGCTCTCCGGGACCCGGAGCCCACTTTTCCAGTTGATCCTACATTAGCCGAAGAGATCCCAGAAAACCTTAACGAAGGGATTCCAGGGGAGCTTCACACTGATGATATTGAACAGGGAGAGATCAACATGGATGAAGTGGATGTCACCGGCCTGGGTCCTCTAGGTGACTACTTCCTTGGTTTGTCTAGGGATGAGTTTGCAGGGCCATATGTTCCTCCAAGTAGTTCCAACACAGTGAACTTTAATGGCAAGACTTTCTTGGTTTCCAGCGAAAGGGACATTATAGCTCACTCCCTCCTTAGCAACGTGCAACCTGTGCTCACCCTGGAAAGGCAAGTCCGGAGTCAGGCAGAAACCATTAAGGAGCTTAAGTCTGAGAAGGAGAAACTGTCCGGTGACCTCCGGGGAGCCACTACCCAGATTGACTTGCTTAAGGAGTCGAACGAACAGCTGAAGAGGAGTAAAGATGAAAGCAACACAAAAGTTGCCTCTTTGGAGAAAACCCTAGAAGATCTCCGGGCTAAGCAGTCCGAGTTGGAGAAAGACTTGAAAACCTCAAAAGATGAGACTGCAGCAAAAGAAAAGATTGTCACCAACCTGACTACTGACAAACTTACTTTGGAGAATGCAGTGACTTAGGCTGTTGGTGAGAAAGCTGCCCTGGTGAAGAATCAAGAGGCCATGATCAAGGCCAAAATCAATGCTTATGCCAAGGAGATGCTACGGAGTGAGGAATTATTGATTGAGAAGGTGAAGTCCGACATGGTCCTCCTATTTCACGAGAAGTTCCTGAAGAGGAGACTTGGGGACTTATGGCGTTATGTGGATGATGATGATCTTCCATATTGGACCATGGTTGATGAAGGGTATACTGATATATCCTCATCTGGTGACGAGGAGGAAACCGGAGAGAGTCCGGGTGAAGAAGAGGCTGACCCCAAAGGCAAGAAGGTCATTGAGGAACAAAGTGATATCAAGACCAAGGGAACAGATGAGGGTGAGCCATCTTCAAAGGCTCCCCCTTAGATGGTAATTTATTCTGCTTACTTTTTGTTCGAACCAAAGTCCTTGGAAGGTCAAGGCACCTTTTTTGTGATGCTGTCCGTTTTAACCGGACAGATTTTTGTATTGTGTTTAAACTTGTTTTAAAAAGTCCTTGGAAGGCCAAGGCAACTTTAAGTTTATTGAATGAATGTTTTATTTTGCACAACCTTTCTCTTATTCCATAGTTTGTTTAAGTATTTCGTATTGTGAGAGTGTTTAATTTCTCTGGCTAGAATTTAAATAGCCCTTAGAACTTTCAGTCCGGGTAGCATGGTAATCAACAGAATTTTGCAAAAACTTAGAAAATTTATTCAAAAAAGCTCCAAGTTTCATTTAAAGCTCTCCGTGGCGCCAGAGAGGGGTAGTGGTATGCCCCCAAATATTTACATGGATGTTTAAACAAGTAAATATTTACATAAGTTTCATTCCAAATACATTCGAAGGTGTTCAATGTTCCAAGGGTGAGTTAAAACCCTGCCATCTTTGTCTTCCAGCCAGTATGTGCCAGGCTTGATTCTTTCAACCACAGTATACGGACCCTCCCAGGTTGGGGCCAGCTTTCCGAAGAGCTTTTCCTTGGTGTGCAAGAAAACTTTCCTCAATACTTTATCTCCTGGTTGAAAGTCCCTTCTTTTAACCTTGGAAGCAAACCTGCTTCTCATCAAGCCCTGATAGTGTGCCATTCTAAGATGAGCTTTTATTCGCCTCTCTTCAATCAAATCAAGCTGATTTCTGATGGCTATTTCATTAGCCTGTCCGGAGAAGTTATGAACACGAAAAGAGGGGAGTGTCTTCTCTATGGGAGCTACTGCATCCATCCCATAGACCAAGGCAAAAGGTGATTCTTGTGTGGCAGCCCCAGGCGTTGTCCGGTATGCCCACAAGACTTCTTGTAAATAACTAGGCCACTTCCCAGCAGCCCCTTCCAGATTTTTCTTTAAGCCGGACAGTATTGTTCTATTAGCCACCTCAACTTGCCCATTGGCTTGTGGGTGGAATGGTGAAGAAAAGCAGTGCTGAATACCCCTTGAGGCACAGAAGCTCTCCATTTCTCGGTTGTCAAACTGTGGCCCATTATATGTTGTTATTTTCTGAGGGACACCAAATCTGCAACATATGTTGGATAGAATGAATTTTATAACAGCCTTTGATGTTGTTCCTGCTAAGGGGGCTGCTTCTATCCACTTCGAAAAGTAGTCGATGGCTACAATTATGGTTTTACGTCCTCCGGACGCCATAGGGAGAGGCCCAACTAAGTCCAATCCCCATCGAGCAAAAGGGATAGGCTCAGAAATTGATTCCAAAGGGATGGCTGGTACATGAATTTCATTGCTGTACCTTTGGCATGGGTCACACCTTCTTACCAGTTCCTTGGCATCTTTCATTATTGAAGGCCAATAATATCCGGAGAGAAGCACTCTTCTTGTTAACGCTCTAAATCCACAATGAGCTGATCCCTCACCATCATGTAATTCGGAGAGAACCATTTGTGACTCATGATCTCCTAAACAGCGTAGGAGAGGTTTGCTGTAGGATTTCTTGTACAAGACCTCTCTAATCATGATGAAACCATGAGCCTTGTGTTTTAACGTTCTGGCTTGTGATTTAACCAAGGGTACGACGCCATCGGACAGATATTGTATAAGTGGAGACCTCCAATCTTGAGGTTTATTTACTTGTATTTCAAAAACTTCCTCTTTCTTCCCTTCATCAAGTTGAATAGAAGGACTTTCAAGCACATGGATCCATGGATAGGACTCCGTATATGCTATTGTTGCCAATGAGTCTGCCAGTTCATTCTCTGCTCGGGGTATGTGCTCATAGACAACAGCTTTAAACTTCATTGCCTCATTTTTCAAGAGAAGTAAATACTTGATTAACTGTTCTTTTCTAGCTTCTGATAGGCCCAAGGCATGGTGAACAAGCAATTGGGAGTCGCTTAACAGCTTGACCCTTTTTGCTCCACAAATGTAAGCCAATTTTAATCCAGCTATAGCTGCTTCGTATTCGGACTCGTTATTGGACGCCCTAAAAGCAAAACAAATAGCTTGAAACATGCTGTCCCCATAAGGAGAAGTAAGACATATTCCTGCCCCATATCCTATGGCACTGGATCCACCATCTGTTCGGACAATCCATACTTTTTTGTCTTTTGAATCAGCAGGTTGCTCTGAGTCCCTATCAGAATGGAATTCGACCAGAAAATCAGCCACAGCTTGAGCCTTTACTGCTGTTCGAGGAGCAAAATCTATGTCGAAGTCTCCCAACTCTACTGACCACTTTGTCATTCTGCTCGAAATATCCGCTTTCTGAAGGACATTTTTTAAAGGGAAAGATGTCCGGACTATGATAGGATGAGCCTGAAAATAAGGCCTCGTCTTTCTTGCAGCTATCACCAAGGCCAACGCTAATTTTTCAAGTTTTAAGTAGCGCCGTTCAGCATCAATCAGGCTTTTGCTGATGTAGTATACTGGGTGAGGATACCCATCAACCTCTCTAACTAACACAGCACTGATGGCACAACTTGAAACAGCCAGATACACAAATAGAGTCTCCCCATCGATTGGTTTGAATAAAGTCTTCGGAGAGGACAGATGCTTCTTAATTTCATTGAACGCCTCATCACACTGTGGTGTCCACTCAAACCCCTTTGCACCTTTCAAAGTTTGAAAGAAAGGAGCACATCTGTCCGAAGACCTAGAGATAAACCTGTTCAAAGCTGCTAACCTCCCCGTTAACCGCTGCACTTCTTTAACATTTCGAGGAGGCTCCATTTGAAACAAAGCATTGAGCTGGTCCGGGTCGGGCTGGATTCCATGCTCACTTATAATGTACCCTAAGAACTTCCCGGACTGCACTCCGAACACACATTTTTCAGGATTTAGCTTTAAATTCACCTTGGTCAGGTTGGCAAAAGTCTCCTGGAGGTCGGACAAGTGTAGCTGCTCATCCACACTTTTCACCATCATATCGTCAATGTAAACCTCCATATTTCTTCCAATTTGATCAGCAAAGGTTTTATTGACTAACCTTTGATAAGTAGCCCCAGCATTCTTCAAACCAAAAGGCATCACCTTGTAGCAGTGTAATCCTCTATCAGTAACAAAAGTGGTATGCTCTTGATCTCTTGGATCCACCTGGATCTGATTATATCCGGAGAAAGCATCCATGAAGGAGAGTAGCTTGTTCCCAGAAGTAGAATCTACCAGCTGATCTATCCGGGGAACCGGATACAAGTCTTTTGGGCAAGCTCGATTGAGATCCGTGAAGTCTATGCACATTCGCCATTTACCGTTTTTCTTTTTTACCAAGACTGGATTGGCAGTCCACAAAGGATACTGAGCTTCTTTAATGTGCCCCATCTTTGTGAGTCTGTCAACCTCTTGTACAATGACATCAGCCTTTTCTTTTGAGAAAGCTCTCCTTTTTTGCACCACTGGTGCTACGTCTCTCCGGACAGATAAGTGATGGGAAATCACTTCTGACGGCACTCCAGTAACATCAGCATTGCACCAGGCAAAAACATGCTGATGGTCTTTTAAGAATTTTAACATTTCTTCTTTCAATACTTGTGGCATTTTGGACCCTATCTTGACAGATTTCCCTTCTTCTAAGCAGTGTGTCTCAACCTCCTCAACCGGGATCAACACTCCGGGGGTCTCCCTGGGGTCATCAATTTCACCCTCACCCCCAGAAAGGCCCTCAAACTGCTATTGGTCATTCATACGGACTGCCCCCAGCGTTCGTGGAGCCAAGGCAGTGGCATAGCATTCTCTTGCAACTTTTTGACTGCTCCGGACAACCCCAACCTGCCCCTGAACAGCATATTTTAGACACTGATGAACTGTTGAGGCCACTGCATGCATCCTAGAAAGCCAAGATCTCCCTAGAATAGCATTGTAACAAGTGGGACAGTCCACCACAATGAAAAGTATTCTGACCGTTTTCTTGAAATGGCCTCTGCCCAACAATACTTCTTCTTCGAACTCACCAATTACATCAGTTGAACTGCCCGTGAAGCCTACAATCGATCGGTCTGACTTTTGAATCACAGCTGGATTTTTCATTTTCTTGTAAGTATCTAGGAAAAGGATATTGGCAGAGCTCCCAGTATCTACCAGGATTCGCCTTATCTCATTGCCCCCTATCGATGCTCCTATGACAACAGCATCTTCATGAGGGCCAGCAATGTCTCTCAAATCATCCCCGTCAAAGACAATGAATGGAAATAGATTTGACGATTGATAAAAGGTCATGCCCCCTTCTAGTTGGGTTGCCAAATTATGAACATGCCTTTTTCTTGATGAAGTGGTAGGAGCCGTTACGGTGTCCCCTCCGAAAATTGTCAAGGACTCAAAGAATTTAATGAGCCCGGAGACCGACCTGGAACGTTCCTCTATTGCACCCACTCTGTTCCTTGTTGGATCAGGATCCAAGTATTCTGACTCCACATCAAACCTTTCAACAATTACCATGGCCCCTTCTGGGGCAGCATTAACCGGACCAGCCCGGTGAGTGTTATCAGGCCTGTTGCCTCCTCTTCTTTTGACATACGCACCCAACTTCCCTCTTTCAATCAAGTTCTGAACCTCTTGCTTCAAGGCTATACAATCATCAGTAGTATGGCCAATATCATTGTGATATTGACAAAAAGAACTGTTTCGATGTTCTCTGGGAGACTGCAAGGTTGCCGGTCTTCGGTAGTGTACTTCATCTTTAGTTTTCTCGAAAATGGTTGCCACACTCTCTTTGAGCTCTGCAAACCACTCCGGTTGGACCCACGGCCCCCTTTTGTTTCTAGACTGTTGACTTTGTGCAGGAGCAGCTGGTTGAGACTGAGCTTTTCCTCTTCCATGCCCCTGTCCGGTTTCTCTAGCTTTGTTGCCGGACTGGTTTGGATTGGGAGTTGGTGTTGCCGGGGTGGATCTCACCTGCCTGTGCACCCTGGTCTTTTTTGTTTCATCAACATTTATTTGCTTGCCGACTTGATTTAGCAATCCACCCCAGGTCATGGCTTTCTTCCTTGTCACTGAATCGGCCAGGTTGCCCGGGTTCAAACCCTGTCTCAGGGATGCTATTGCCACTTGTTCAAAACAATCAGCCAGCCCGTTCTTTGTATTCACAAAACGACTTATGTATTCTTTCAATGATTCATTTGGCTCTTGGGCACAATGGATTATGGTATCTCCATTGCCCTTGAGCTCCTTACTTCCCACAAATTGCCTTCGAAAGGCCACCCAAAAGGTATCAAAGTCTCTGATACAACCCTGAGGAAGGCTGTTGTACCACTTCAGAGCACTCCCCGTAAAGGATTGGGAGAATGCCCTGCAGAGTAGTTTATCATCATCATCAAAGTTCATCATGAAGTTCTTGAATTGCTCCAGATGATTGTCCGGATCAGTACTGCCGTCGTACTTCTCCATCTTTGTACTGTCAAACCTCTTGGGGAGGTTCCCGGATAGGATTTTAGAAGACAGTGGAGACTGCCTCCAATTCCTTCCACGACTGAACACGGTATCCTCATTAGGTGTTGCAAAGATACCTGGCTCATCATGGGAGGCAAATGGATCCATCAGCAACCGGTCTATATGCCTCCGGCTGTGAGATGATCCTTTCCCAATGTGTCTTTTCATTCTTCCATGGTGGTCTCTTTTTCTGGAATACTTTTTAACTTGCTTTTGTTTTTTCCTGGTTCGCCCTTCGTCACTGCTGGAGGACAAGGACTTTTCATTCCCCTCCCTGTCCGAAGAGCTGTCCGAAGATTCTGAACTTGAGTCAGAACTCTCCACAGGCTTGGACCGGTGAGACTTTTTAGATCTAGCATGTGTCTTTTTAGTGCTTACATGAGTCTTTGAAGCCTCATGCTCTCGAGGGTTATCAGAGCGATGAGCAACTGATGCTTTGGACTTTTCCTTCATGCCCATCTTGGCCTTCTCAGCCCTCAGAGCTTTTATTTCAACCCTCAACCTGTCACGCTCTTGGACAGTATATTCATCGTTCTCTTCCACCACTTCGAGCAAAGCTGGTGGAAGCTCTGGATTATCCGGATTCATTCGGACAGAATTCTTTTACTTGGTTTTGAATGTTTGATTCAGGCACCGTCGCCTCCCACTGTGGTCGCCAATTTGGTGTGGATAAAAGTAGCCTGGGGGTAGGCTGGTAATTTTAAGTAGAGTTTTAAGGCAGCGTAAGGGTGTTTCACGGTGGTGTGGTGGTGTTTAAAGGTGTTTTAAGATATTTCAGGGCGTTACAAAGTGTTTCAAGGGTGGAGAGAGAATTAAGCAGCCTGGCAGCAGTTAATTTTTCTTACCCATAGTTAATGCTGGTGGTTGGGTATTTATAGTGTGTGATTTGGGCCCTTATGGGCTTTCGGGTCAAGTTTCATGGACCCGGGTCATGTTTAAAGACCCATGAAGTTTAAGCAAATGCACAGGTAGCTTAGTCAGATAGTGATTAGGTTTTTTAGTACTTTAGTCATAGTTCGAATTGTCTTATGTTTGCTGTGTTCGAAATCATCTGTCCGGTTCAAACAGGGCTGTTCGGATTATAGTCTTGGAGTCTGTCCGATTTTCGGGGAGTTTTACTTTGGACTACCCTTCCGGGGAGCTCTTCGAATTCGGACTCATCAATAGTTATATTATGTTTTTTTATCTTTGAAGTAATATATCAATATTAGACGATACTAATTGTCCTAATTTTTTAGGGCAACTAATATTGATAAACTGTGCCGATATTACTAATTTTAAAAATGATATTAGTGTCAGGATGCGACTATAGTTCTACATTTCACATCAGTTAAACATGATAATAATGAGCGTTATATAAATAAGAACATATATCAACTAGTATAAGGTTTTTTTGGAAGTAGATCAAAAACCAAACTTTCGACTCAAAATGGACAATATTTTACTAGCTTGGAAATCAGATAGTTATGTACTTATATACGAGGCAGATTATGTGGTACTTGTATTCTCAATAAATATCATACTTTCAGGTCCAGACGAAACACGACGTGGGTGAAATTCTTGAAAGTCGAACATAATGAACCATCGGTCGTGCTTAAGGTGAATGATCTGCTCAATATGACCTAGTTCGGAGTACATGTGGCTTTTTGGATCAAGGTGATGTGACTTGTATGGAGTTGCAATAAAGAAGAGCCAGTGTGATCAATGGTAATACCCAGTGCCTTAAAGTGACGCTAAGAAATATGCATGATGGTCTTGAGTGAGTAGATAGATCTGTCGTAAAGCTATATGGCTCACGTAGTGGATCCCTTACCATAACCTGATTAGAGTGGACAGATGATAGTCAATTGAGATGATGCTAAAGTGGTACTTTGTTCTAGGGGAGGATTTGTTAAGATGCGACCAAAGTTCTACAACCTACTTCGGTTAAACATTAAAATACCAATGGTATACAAATAAAAACATATCTCACATAATATGAAACCTTTTTAGAGTGGACGAAAAAACAAACACATACTAATCCAAAACGAATAATATCATACTGGTGTGAAAAAATTAGAATGCTTTCATATATGGTATCCATACCGTTACAGATACAAATTGTTGATACTAAACGTTAGCCGTCGTATTTAATAATTTTGAAAGTAATTTACTTAAATAACTTAATAAGGCGACTAGAAGAAAATTACGGAGATATATAAGGTTGAGAAGAAGTAAGTTGGAAAGTGATTCCTTCAACCGTATTAGCTAAATTGAAATTAAGTAGTATATATATACTACTGAGCCCACTTCATTCACACATGGTCATCATCATTACCATCGTATTTAACTAAGGTGTGGTCATGTAATGGCGCGCATTGGTAGCCTTATAAAACGGGTCAAACAAGACTATTACACCTTTCGCAGCTACTAATTCATTTAAATAAATATAGGCCTACACTTTAATCTTCATACAATTTGGATGATGAATTAAATATTACTGAACATAGTATGAATGATAATACCAATTGAAAAGAGAAACCTAACACTTATAAGTTATAACTAATGGTTTCATAACAGAACTTAATAGCATAAAATAAACACGAAGGATTGCTTGCCAATGCCAATAAAACTGACCATATTACAGTTGACCTAAGCTTACCATTCTTTCCATTATCTAGCTAGCTAGCCTACTTAAAACACCTCTCCCTGTCTCTCCATTCCTCTGTCTGAAACCTATACCAGTATCTAGCTAGCAATAGCATGCTTGAATGTCCAAACACAGGTAACATATATACACAAACACATGATATGTCTTATTAATTGTTATTATTACTATTAAACTTATATATATGTATGCTAATCCATTTATGTTTCAGGGATAGATTCGATGATGCTGATAATGAAATAACAAAGAAAGCAAAACGAGAGAAACTAATTTTGGATCAAACATTAATGGGAAAAAGACTGATGGCAGGTCCGGTTGGGTCGAACTTAAACACCATAACACCATGTGCTGCTTGCAAACTCTTAAGGCGAAGATGTGCCGAAGAATGTCCTTTCTCTCCTTACTTCTCTCCTCATGAACCTCACAAGTTTGCCGCTGTTCACAAGGTCTTTGGCGCAAGCAATGTCGCTAAATTGCTCATGGTACGTACTCCTATATTTTATTTATGATAATATTTATTATATTAGAACCGACCTTATATACTGAATACATAAAAATATATGATTGATTTGACAGGAAGTGGCAGAGAACCAAAGAGGCGATGCAGCAAATAGTTTGGTATACGAAGCGAACTTGAGGCTAAGAGATCCGGTTTATGGATGCATGGGTGCAATCTCAGCTTTACAACAACAAGTTCAATCTTTACACGCTCAACTTAACCAAGTCCGTGCCGAAATTTTTAAGTACTATACAGAAGCTGCTGCTACTAGTAACATTATTAATCCGCCTTCTCATTTGCAAGTGGCTGTTACATCATCGGCAAATCCACCACCTCCACCACCACCACCACGTCTCTCTTCCCCGTCTGTTATTGTTTCTTCTTCGTCGTCTACTTCTTCTAATACTTCTCTTTTCACTCGCCCTAAGTCCAACGCTGCAGGTTATAGTTCTATATCAAGCGACCATAATGTTACTTTCTTTGATTGATGGTATCGCATTTTTTTTCCTTATAGTTTAGAAATAAAATTTGATTTGTATTACATATTTTGAACGGTGGATTTTTTATGTTTATTTTTTCTTTCCATGGATTTGTTGTTTACATCTCGTTTATATTTTGCTTCGTATGGTTCATTATTGCATAACAAAACAAAAAAATTGACTGTTTTGCTAAAAAAAAAAATTGGCTTTTGATAGACCTTAAACTAGTGTTTTTAGCCGTTAATTCTTATATATACATAAATCACCAAAATACAAAAAGAAGTAAATGCTTTCATATAATTTTGAAAAGTTCATATTTGACTCGGTTCTTAGGAGATCCGAAATTTGACAGTTGAAAATATAGTAAAGTTTACGAGATCCAAATAGACCCGACACGATCTTGCACGATGGAAGATGCACGTGTGATGTAGTAGTGAAAGACCATTCCCCTAATATGCAAGTGAATATTATATGATGGAGAGTGGACTAGTTCTACTTATATTAGACATTGAATCAGTCGCTAGTTTAATTAGTGTTCTTAATAAAATATATAAATCAGTTGGGTTATCAAAGGGGCAGCAAATCTATCAGACACATCACATGTCCTTGATTTTAAAAATAAACTAAGCTCATTGAATTTCATATGATCATCAATGCAACGACAAACCAATTAAATTGGCTTTAAATTATTCAAACTTATTATGCTTGCAAGAGGGTTTATTCCCGGCCCAAAATTACAGAATATAAATTGAAAAAAAAGGACGGTCCATTATTTATATTAGTTGGGCTTCCTGCAGCTCCTGCGGATCTGACCGTTGGATCCAGTGAGGGGCTTGATATCTCCCATTTTAATCATAGCCTTGACAAAATCGGAATAGAAAGCCTTAGTACTCCGGCTATATTTTTGAACCAAAGAATCAGCGGAACCACCGTTGAACAAGACTTGGTCGGAGTTCAACAGTCCCTTTAGCTGCAACAGGTGCTTGTAATAATTAGTGTCGAAAGTGTTTGGAGTTTCGAAATCAAATGGTGCCAGTTTATTATCCCCTGACCCAACAGCGCTCGGACAGGTCCTTTTCCTCAACTTAGCAAATGAAGGATCAATATTGGTTTGGTTGTATATTCGATTCCTGAACAATGCGCACTTTGCTTGTCCGATCGTGTGCGCCCCTGATAAGGCAACCATGTCCTTAGCTGAAAGGCCTCGAGCTTTGAATCTGTTGATAAGATTGTTAAGAGTAGAAGATGGAGGAGGAATGACACCACTGTTTGCGTCTGCTAAGCTAGCTGTTTTCGAGTCTCGTCTCCCTAGTTTTACTTTCCAATCTGGTCCTCCAAGCTGCAATCATAGTTTACTTAGATTTTTTCGCATTCAACAAAAACACATGTATTACAATTATAGTCTATGACTATAGATATGAACCGACTTACAAGTACAACAGAGTCGCGAGCTGCAATTGCTACGAGATCAGCACATGAAACAACACCAGGACATAGTTTTTCAACTTTGAGTTTTATTCTATCGACAACTTCAAAGCCTCGTACCGAGTTGTTATTAGGGAGCGCAGTTTTCTCTCCGGTGAAAGTCGAGGTATCATCCAAAAGAATTGACCCATCACAACCCTATCGGGACAAACCCCCAAACAAACTGTAAGAAATAATCGATCGGACAATATATACACATACAATAGATATGTAAAGACGTTACATTAACAAAGCAGTCATGAAAGAACAAGCGAACAAGAGAGGCGCCCATGCGCTGTTCTTTAGCCACTGCTTGGCCAACAACAGATCTAACAGTCGGCAACAACTTTGGACAAGCTCTTCTGTAGAAATCGGTCGACAATTGAGCACTGCAGCAACTAATTATACCTATCAAGCATAACATAGTTAGTGTTGTATGATTAAACTTTAAAGAAGCCATTTAGTCTTAGCTATGTGATTGATAGTTGTAGTACACAAAAGTAAATCGGATTTTATAAGGGATTCGATAGTTGTAGTAACAGAACAGGTGAACTAAAAGTAACCATGGATTGGAGACCAATTCCGAATTGTATAGTGCATGCATGCAACGACAAACTAAACTCTTGAATTGATTGGTCAATACTAATATACTATATTATAAATTAGGCTGCTTTTGCAAAGAGACTATTCAATTTTGCTAGAGGATGGATCATAGGTTATATATAGCATGTGCAGTTGTGGATTATATCAATAATGCATGAGTGCATACCCATTATAATGGAACCTAATTTTAATTTTTTTCAAAATAATGAATTGCAACCATAAATAATTCCTTTTTGTCATTGTACGAAATTTGTTTATTTATTTTCTCCTTGATTCCAATAAAATCTGAGACGGTAATTGTGTTCACGTTAATCAGATAAATTACATAAATGGTTAATTTAATAATATTTAATATTTTTAAGGTTCTAAAAATATTAGAACACATTAACTACTTATAAAACTAATAGAGAATTAAAAAAAATTGTCCGAAATAAATTAAAAGTATTAATATTTATTTGGATTTTTAACTTTTCCGAAAACCACCAGCAATATGAAATCTATCCATAATATCGCTCAGATATAAAAATAAAAAAATTTTGTTTTTTTATTTTCCGAACCATCTTTTTTTCTTTCTCTACAACCGAAACTCGCAAATTTTTAAAATTAAAAATTTCGATAGCAAATTTCGATCACGAAGAAATAACTATTTCGTTTTAATTTTTCAATTGATGTGTTTTTAGTTAATTTTAATATTCAAAACTTCATAGCTTTCAAACTATAACTCAAAAAAACATTCTAAAAACACATATATTTCTATGTTTTAAAGACGAACAAAACAAAACTCTTGAGTGATATCTAGAGAGAATTTTTGTTTTTTTTTCTTACTTTCGCAACCAAATTACACTTAATTTTTTTTTAAAAATAAAGCGTAACCTTTTATTGACCTTTACGAGTTACATCAAGGCCCAAATCCCAAATTGAAAGGGTAATAGAGCCCAGCTATTAATATTTGTCTTAATTGAAAACTAAATTCTGAGGTGGCGCAAAATCGGAAACTTTACCGCTCGATAGAGATTCAATTTAGAAGGAAGGATTTGCCATGGAGCTTAGGGAAGTATGTGGTCTTCTCTTCAGTTTTTGTTGATGATTCTTTTATATGAACGAATTCATAAGAATCCAAGAAGTCATTGAGAGATTGAAGGATTACCGAAGTTTAGATTGATTTTCAACTAGAGAAGAGGTATGTCTTCATCATACTTATAAATATGAAGCTTGAACTAGTCGTCCCTGTAATTCTTATTTATCCAGTACCAAGGCTTTCGAGCAGAATAATAGCTCTAAGATCGTTAGAGTATTGTCAGACCATAGTCAGTGTTACCTCCTCTGTTAAGAGCATTTTTAGTTACCCAGTGAGCTTTAACATTCTGCTCCCGATATATGTAAATGCTAGTCATTGTGTGAGCCTTGCAACATTTGGTTATAGGCTCAAGATATCAAGAAGATTTACCATGATGAATCATGTTTGTTAGAATACTAGAGTTTGTTTCCATGTCTAGAGAATAGTTTTCTTTCATACCCAGCAACTAAGTTACCTTTATGATCTTGAATTATTCCACACCTAATAAAGCCAATGTATGTAATCATCCCATAATATTTTCCCATGTAACTTATATTAATTAGCTTAGCTTGATCGATGCGAGAGATAACATATATTACATTATCTATCATTGAACTAGATGTAAAAGTTTGATCTGTGTGCTTCTTGTTGTTTCTACTATATCAAATAACCCATGAGATAGTGTTGGTAAAATAGTTGTGATGTGAGTGTCTTTGTTTGAGGACCAAAACCAGTTCCTTATCATGTGGATGTCAGACATGTTTTTGCTTATAGATATCTTGAATATATAAGAAAAGTAGAACCATACATCCCATGATTTAGAGCATTGAATGAAGACATGATTAAGTATCTTCAAATTCTCACAATGCTGACATTTGGAAGCCATTTGAAATGCTTTCTTTTGTAAGATTGAATTAGTAGGTAGCTAATTGTGAATTATTCTCCAGAACAAAAATGAACATTTCTTTGGGGTAATAGAATTTTAAACTTTCTTGAGGATATTAGATTTGTTGTGTCTCAATCTAATGGCATTCGAAGTGTCTTTCGTGTTGAAATTACCTGTTGAAGAAGGAGACCACATTGATTGAGTATTTTGCTGAACTTAATATGAATTTCTTAATTTTCTCAATGCTGGTTATAGAAAATATTCCTTCTAGCTTAGATATGATCCAATTACCATCAGCCCAAAAGTATTTCACTTAATTAGGAGAATACCAAGTTTTTTCTTTAAGTTAATCAAGGAGAATAAAAGGATATGGAGAGCACCAACGGTCTACTAAAAATTCCATATTTCATTCCCCAACTTTTCAGTAGATTAAAGTATCAGTCTTCTTTTTTATTTTGATTAGTGTACTACATGTCTTAGAGCATATGTCGGGTTTAGGTGCAGTGATAGGATGATATTGGTTACAATAAATAGAATCCATCAATCTAGCCCAAAGGGAGTTATATCTAGTAAAGTTTAGCCATAGCTTGTAAGAGAAAGTCTCTTATACTTCTTCTAAGTCTCCTATACTGATACCACCTTCATCATAAGGCCTACGTAGTTTAGACCAATAATACCATGAGACAGATTTTTTATTCTCTTTAGAACCCCATAATAATCTATTACAAAGGACACTAATTCTTACGATTTTAGACTTAGGAATTGTAAAACTATGTATTGTATATGCATGGATAGTGTTAAGAACTTCCTGAACAAGGATAAGTCTCCCCTCAAAGGATAAGTGGATATTGTCCCATTCAATTATCTTGGCTCTGACTTTGTTGATCATCTCTTCAAAGATAGCGATTATGTTGTTGTTAGTGACTGTGTTTCAGTGTCGAGGTAGTTTGTTGTGCTTGAAACCCAGAATTTGATATAGACTTTGAACTCTAAATAACTCATTTTAGTATGAACTATTAACTTTGATTTCTCATAGTTGATTTCTTAGCATGATCTTTCTTGATAATGTATTATTTATCTTGTTGATAGAGGTTGATGACCCATTGCAGAAGCTTATGAAGTCATTCTGCCAAACATGGAATATTCTAGGTCCCTCTATTCTTGTATCTTGTTGATGGATCATTATTGGAAATGTGTTTAATGTTTATGATCAAGTATTCTTATTCTATAATAAAAATACTTGGAGACAAAAGGGTCTCATTGTCTTAACATTTTGGTAGACTTAATTAAGCATTTTAATTCACCATTTAATATGATAAATAAATAGGTATCATTGATATTATTAAGTATTAGGTTCAGGAACTTATTTTCAAACCCAAAAGCAAGAGAATTCTCAAGATAAATTTGTGAGAAAGTTTATTGAAGATTTTAGACATATCCAGATTGATTAATGTATTGCTCTATCTGGTCTTATAGTTTAGATCATAGCATGGCTCTTGTTTAATCAGGATATTCTCGTGAATATTTATCTTTTTAACAAAAGACCCTTGCTCTTGAGAGATAATTTTTGGAAGAAGAGAATCCAATCTATTATTTATCACTTTAGAGATAATTATGTTGAACATAGTTGATAAACGGATAGGCATGAAGTCTTTCCAAATCTATGGGGATTCAATTTTTGGAATAAGATAAATTAAAGTAGTATGAACTCTAATAAGAATAGGTTGATCTTTAAATACATCATTTATAGCTTCACATAGGTCATTGCCAATTATCCCCCACCATAATCCTGCATAATCTCGAATGTTATCAGTTCCGGTACGTAGACCAAATGATACAATGCAAGCAAAAGTTCATAGATTCATGGAGATATAGAACAGCATATAAGTTATCATGCTCGCATACCCACCAAGCAAGTTTGAAAAAATCTTCTATTACAGCCATCAGGACCTGCAACACCATCAACGTTAAGAGAGTTAATAATGGTGTGGTTTATTTCTGTTTGAGAGTAATTTTGTAAACTATTCTTGGAATTTAATGTTTAGGTTAGAGAGTAGTGAGATAATTAAGTTTTGTTCTAGCAGTAAATTCTGATTACCCTCATTAAGGAAAGTGGTTGGGGTATTTATACTTAATTAATGACCCATTGGCCTATCGGGTCAGATAGTAGAGTCGGGTCAAGTTTAATGACTCATTAGCCCAAGATGTGAGGTGACCAGCACCTAGCTTAGTCATACTTCATTAAGTTTGTCCTGTTTCATTTTTTTATAGTAGTGGTTGATGTCCGAACAGCCCTCCGGATAAGAACAAGATACAATGTCTAAAATTTCCAACCTTATCAGTAGCCCATTTAGGTCTTTTAAATAAGCTTTGGAAGAGATAACCTTTGAGAATCAAAACCAACTCTTTCCTATCTGTTTATGTATCCGAATTGCGGACTTTATCTTCTTTTGTTAAGAATCTCAAGAGTTACTCCATTCGAAATTTGGTGGGACTGATTTTACCGTTTAGAATTTCAAGAGTCTTTTTTCGTTGTGGGATATGTGTCGGGCTCTGGTTTTTACCTATGAGCCGTTTTTCTCCTAGATTATTGTACCTACTAGGCTAGAAAGTTACTTAGGCTTTAATTCTCATACTTTTTAACCCTTGATCATTGCTTAGATCGTTCCACATTCTCCTAGGTAACTCCTACTTTTCACTGTTATATAAATCTACTCCACTCTTACATTGTCTTCAAAAACACAAGTATTTCTAGTAAGAGAAAGCTTAGTACATTTTCCAATTTGTGTTCGAGTCATTTATGTTCACGGCTAGAAACGCACTAGTAAAAGGAGGTTGGTTAAATTTGTCTGAGTTAGAGAGAGGGATAAAAGTTGCAAGAGACGAACAAATTGCTATTGGTCTGCTTGTTTTATTTCTCTCAATGCCTCTATTTCAACTCTCAACTGGTTGTGCTCCTCGATAGTATACTCATTGTTCTCATTTGCAACTTCCACCTCATGAGGTGGAATATTCTGCTCATTCGGATCCATCCGAACTACTTTGCTTACTAGTTTTGAATTGTGAAATTCAGGCACTGTCGTGCTCCCACTGTGGTCACCAATTTTGTGTGGTTTATATCAGTTTGAGGGTAATTTTGTAAAGTATTCTGGGAATTTAATGTTTAGGGTAGAGAGTAGTGAGATAATTAAGCTTTGTGCTAGCAGTAAATCTTGATTACACTCATTAATGAAAGTGGTTGGGGTATTTATTCTTAATTAATGACCCATGGGCCTATCGGGTCGGATAGTGGAGTCGGGTCAAGTTTAAGGACCCATTAGCCCAAGATGTGAGGTAACCAGAACCTAGCTTAGTCACACTCCATTACATTTGTCATGTTCGATTTTTCATATTAGTGGTTGATGTCCGAACAGCCAGCCTTATGGATAAGAACAAGATACCGTGTCTAAAATATCTGACTTCATTAAATAACATTGTGTATTTCTTCATTTTGAGGAATAGACATTAGCATAATGTTATCATCCATAGTTATAAAGCTTGGAATCCGGTTGAATAGCTCATCATCTTCTTCATGATTATGAGGGCTAGTCGTTAAACTTTTAAAGTAGTTCTCTGCAGAGTTTCCTATTATAGTATAAGTTTACAACCATTCATTTACATCCCAAATTATAAAAAAATTGTTCTTTCTAATTCTTTTTTTTACAAAGTTGTGGAAGGAGACAGTGCTTCTATCAATGTCTTTTAGCCATTTTAAATTTGATTTATGCTCCTAGTTCATTTCCTCTCTTGCTAGAAGTTCATGGTGTTCAATTTTAGCTTTGTCAAAAAGCATTTTGTCCCCAGCACATTTAGAGATTTGATAGTTGTTATTTTGAAGTTGATTTCATCTTCAGTCTATATAAGGAGTAAAAAATATTCCCGAAAGTATCTTTGTTCCACCTTTTGAGCCCAAATTTCAGCTTTTTAAGCTTGTACCATAATGTATAAATTGGAATGCCATTCATATCCTCTGTCTGGTTCTTTTCAACCATGTTTAAGAATTCCTCATGCCAAATCCATATGTTTAGGAACTTGAAGTTTGATTTGTTCTGACCATTATTAGCATATAGTGATATCTCGATATGGGAATGATCATAGTAAGTCTTGGCAATGTGCTTGATTGTACTGTTGTCAAAATAGTTCTTCCACGCAGTATTATAAAATACTCGATCGAGTATTTTCCACTTTCTTTCATTAGTCCATGTTAACTTAGACCCAGAATAACCTCCATTAATACAAACGGGCTAACTGGCCATGTCTACGGGCTACGTAAAATCCACACTGAGCCTCGTACCGTGTACATCGTACAATTAAGGGAAATGATCAAGTATCAAGCCCTTATACCGCCATGCAATGGGTAAAAAAGGCCTCTCACCGAACAAAGATGGGGAGAAAGTCTCACTCAAACTACGTAATAAGCCATACTGAGCTCGACTTTGTAAGGACCTTTTAAGAGCAACAATAACTTACAAACACACATCTTTTAAATCACAAGCCCGACAACAAACATCAAAATGTACATAAGAGAAATTCATATATTCAATAGTCTGAAGTTAACGACGAGCATACATCATTGATCACATGTACTAATCTTTCGCATAAACAAAAAAATATTAAGCATCCGGCACCATGAGGGGATCGTTAGCATATACCCATGCGGATTCTACTTGGCTTTGTTGCACTTCATCATAATTAGCTGTTGAGATGGGTATCTTACCCGACACTTGTTATACATGCACAGGCTCAGCGGTTGATACTCACCCCACTCTTGGAAGCACGGTCACATATGCAAGTTTTTCCAATGAGACTAACCTCGTCCTAGGCTTTGGTGCGAGTAGCTCAGTCACAACTTCTTTTTTATTCTTAGCCGTCATCACCATGGCTATTTTCATTACGTGCCTCTCATTTTCCTCCAAGTCAACTTCTGCGTTCCTCAAGAACTATCTGCGTTGATGCTCCATATGTGCCTTCAGTTCATTCACAATAGCCGTTAACTTCTCATTCTCCACCAACAGACCAACAATGTGCTCCGCTTGCTCCTCCACCCTTTCAGCTTGGGCCACATTCTGGGCAAGCAGACCAACACTATGAGACATCAAGTCATCATTTATCTTAATGAGCTCATTGTTTTGCGTTATCAGGGTCGTATATCCAGTGGTCAATTCTTTGCTCTTTTCCTCAAAAGCATCTCGAGCACCTTTAAGCATGGTCACTTCCTTCCTAATCCCCTCATTTTCCAAAGTTGATTTGTTCTTTTACATCTTGGTTGACCCATATGAATTTTATAACCGTGCAACCTCGGTGGTTAACTCGTTCACCAATCCAAAGGACATGGCTTCAGCCTTCCATTTCTCCATGACCTAGTAATCAGTGTTTGACATGCGCTGGTAGGATAGGGCAACGGAATTATGATGCATCTGTATCCACATCAAAGTCACATCATTATTTTCATTTATCTATCAAAATAAAGGTTGTTGTGTAGAATACCTCAATTGCAAGCTCAACCTGTCTCTGCAATATATCGCTCATGGCCATGTCATCATAAAAAGATAATTTTAGGCACTTTTTAAATTGCTCAAGCATCAACATCAAAGGACATGGCATTACCATGTTTGAGGGTGGGAGATCTTCGACTGCTTTACTAGCTCGACTTACCTCGGTTTCTTTGTTCCTAGTATGTAACTGATCCGGTCTCACTATATGTATGAGTGAAGACCATATGAATACACCTTGCACAAAGGGAAAAGACGTTGAGACACTTATTATCTTTACAACCTGCTAATACTTCGAGCTAGCCCTTCAGGAATATTCTTTTTGTGGTCTCCCCCATCACTTTCTTCTGCTCGGCTTCGTTGACCATCCACTCGAGCCTCATTTAGTACTATCACCTCAAGAGCTTTCCCACGGTTCCGCTCTGCCTCAAAGCCTGATACCGGGCCACCTTGCTTCTCTGGTATCAGAACCTCATCATCACTTTCTTCATCCACCAACTGGAGCTTCCTTTTCGTGAGGGGAATTGGGTCAACAATCACGCGATATATCTTTTGAAGTGGGATTTCTTCATCCTATGTCTCCGCATACTCTTCACAAGCACACCGAGTACGCTCTTTTATCACCTCATTTCTCATTGGGGCACATTCATCTTTCTACTGGTTTACCTCCTCAATTTCCTGAATAGCTAGCAACTCTCCCTCCTTCTCATTTTGACCTTGTAGGGAAGAAAAACCTTATGTATCCTTTGATCTTCACTCGGGAGCACCGCCAACTATAATCTTGTACTATTACGGTCAAGATGTCTATGCTTCATCATTGCTGGTATTCTTTTTGTATTAGCCACTTCTCCATTGTCAGCTATAGGTCCTTTCCCGTTTTTTGCAATCACTAACTTGAGAATCAGCCACAATCCAACACTCAAATAATTTACATGTGCGAACAAGTGAGACAGTTCTTGAAACCACGTTGAACTGACTAAATTAGCTACGTGGATCAATGGATTTATGTACTCTTTTGACTACTCTTCTCTGCACCACTCCTGGTGCTTCCCTTTCACTTGCACGAGCAAACAGTTGCATTAACATTAGCATTTGTTAGTTAGGACTACAAGTTATACAGGTTTTTAATTAGACTTGGCTTTCCACTTTCATTCTAACTGAAGATTCATTATCTCACTCTCATACTCCCAATTCTCTAACACAGATACAAAAGTGTGTTTCTAATTTTTGTCAGAAGTGGAACGTTCAACTATTTTCCTCACTCCGCTCAACTGGGTGTAAAAAATGGGGACTTTGATATCTTATCTACATCCATGACAACAAGAAAATCTGCGAAGAAAACCAGAATATCTAATATGTGGGAGCTGAGTATAACACTAAGAAATATCTTCCACTCATTCTCAGCCAGCTGAGTGGGACATATGCCTATAATACTAAAGAAGTCTCGTATAAGAGAAGGTAAGGGCAGTCGTAGGCCCCAATCAAATACGTTGTATATAGTCATATCTAATTATCTTTCGCATGATATGGGTGATCGCCGACCACTGGTACCCTTACTATTACATCCCTTGGTATCTCTTATCTAGCCCTAAAACTCAGCAGACCGCTATCATCAAGATGCCTGTATTTTGGGGTTAGCTGAGAAAAATATCTCTCTAAGAAGGCTGGATCTTCATTATCTGACTCTACTTCTTTCATCATTTTCTTTTTCTTCTTCCTAGCTTTATTTGGAGCCACCACAATTACTAGAATGACTGCAATGAGCCAATACGACGTATAAGAACAATTTAATGGCGGGGATAACTCATGAACGGTAACCACTACCAGTAATGGGGGTTTTATTTCCCATGGTATACAAAAGATAGGTTCGACACCTACGACCAAGCCAAGAGGGTTCCACTATGCAAGTATCAATATTAAAGAAACAATTATGAATTTGGATGTATTTACATACATTTTTCTACTAAAGACGATAAGCGTTATTCACAACAATGGGTGTTTTTTACTGTAGAACTAGTGTTTTTCTTTTGTAAAGGTAAAGTGATTTTCCAACAAAAAATATAATACTTAAGAAATTCTAGACAGATATCGAGATTCCAATCTACTCTCCATTACATGCGTGATGTGATTGCAGTTGTCATTTGTCATTAAAACCTAACATATTTCCCTCAAAACCCAAGCACCTTTACATTAAAATGCTTTGATTTCATAACTGTCGTCACCCATGCGCTTTGTGATAATCGCCACGTGGCACAGTGTCGTTAAAAAATTGAATATTACATCATTACACGACATACGCCACAAAGCGTGCATCTTATAGATTAGTTACGCAGTTCTACTACCACCTCTACATCATATACAATTTTACTTAATCGATTTTATGTTATTAACATATAATCCATGAACTATGGGGGTACCCTGATGACGAAGTATCCACCAACTAGTAAACCATATGATATCCGAGTATAAGGAAATGATAGGAACATGTAATCGGCACCAAACCGAACTGGTTATAAAGTAGACTGAAGATACGAACATGGACGACGATGATTAGTAAGATAAGAGAGGCATGGTCAGATGGCGGTAACGCTAGCAAACAAGTGCAACCGGACCGATTAGACACTTTGCCGAGCTAGACAAATATGATCTGACATCGAAAGATAAACAACCAGGCCTTCACTGAGCCAGGAAAAAACTGAGCGAAGGTTGTAACCTAGTACAAGAAAGAAAACGGAGCAACGCTTATAATCAGCACAGAAGAAACCGAGCGAGGTCCCCCACTAAAATGGACGGCTAAGGAAATGGTTGAGCAACATTAAATAACTAGTCAACCCACTTAGCGCATGAAGATTAAAGTAGTGACCATGAAATTAGGCTCCATATCATAAATGTTAGTTTATGTGAAACGTTAGTGGGTTTATGTATTAATTGATAATTTGAACCGCTAATGAGAATATAAATAAGCAGACAAATTTCAAATAATGTAACTTATCTTCTCTCATTAATAGAATTTTCTACTTGACATTACCTTTGCTATGATTTCTCATAACAGATATGACCTAAGTGCTTGTGTCAAATATACATGTAGGTTAATTACTTTTTTATGCTTAATAGTATTTAATAAATATAATATATTATTCATTGTTAAATATATCGTGTGTACGACACTATCATGTAAATAGAGGGTAATTCTAAAAAAGACATGAATATTCAAAGCTGTCTAATTTAAGAAAAAATATCAAATTAATTCTAACATCTTTCAAATACTAAAAATGTCCACTAGAAAACAACTCAAAATAAAAATATTATAAACTAAACGCAAACTTCTCTTTAATTGATAGATGGATCTTTAATCATCATTGAGGATTCGGCTCATTTTCGTACTCTACATAGAAATACAAACATGGGTGGTTGCAGTCGTATCAACCCACCATGTGTTTCTTAGAGCTAAAACCAAATTGAATTTTGAACATACGAGAGTGGCAACCTGCAACATGTGATTCACACTCGATTTAAAGATGCAACATCATTTTGTAAAAGAAATATCAACCTACAACATGTGATTCATTAATTTTCTTTTCTCATGAGCTGAAAACCTTATCGAATATCTATCATACTTTTTCTCATTTGCATTCATCTATTAAGAACTCATCATATGCAGCTTATAAATTTTTATTTTCAGTCTTTCCTCCTCTTGAGTAGTATGAGAAATTAGTTAATTAACTGTTTATTTCTTAGGTTAAGAAAAAAATTAAAATAAAAGCTCTACCACAACTTTCTCGAAAAAGGTAATCTTAAGTGTTATGGACACGACTCACTTCTATCAAGCTTTAAAAAAATCTTGCTGCCTCGAGAAATCTCAAAAGAAGTTGCACTAATAGATACAACATTTAATAGAACATAAACAATTATGCTCTTTTGAAGAAACTAGACATTCGAAAACCTAGCAAGTATCGACGCTATCTCTTTATTTTCTTGAAATCAAAGCTGAAGATACAATAGATATTGAAATACAATTCTATTAGTGACTAAAGAACTTACAGTTCTAAACCAATCTTCTTGCCCCAAAAAATAAAAAATCCATAGATTGAATAAAAAATAATATTGATTTTACTGGTTTGGTCCATATAATTAATAAGACTAAAATACAACATATTCTTAAATAATTGAAAAATAAAAATAATATTTGAGCTCCCGTTACGAGATAAAATCAAACTTTAACCCCTCATACTTTTATTTTTTTAAAAAGTTTTGAATTTACATGTATCTCCAAATCCAATATGACTTGACTTGACACGTAAAATCTTTTATTTTAATAAAATAAAAATGTTTTTTTTTAAATGTTAATATTAAATTACTCTATTGATGGACTTTGCGGAGTTTTTTTTTACCGTTTTGAGATTTTTAGTTGTGTGTAAGTCATTTACATTCGTATTCATTTTTTTTTATATATTCTAAATTCCATCTCATATTTATATTAATATTCAACCATATTATTATTAACGTAACCAAAATATACATTAAACATAGGAGGATGAATTATAGAAAAAATTCCAACTTAACTAATAGATGAAAAATATATGTATATATATGGTTAACAAATTGAAATTTAGTCTCACCCAAATGAAAAGATGTTATATCGTCACTGAGTTCTATGACCCTTATTGTTTTCCCAGCTATATCGAACTAGGTATAAATTCTTGACTCAGTTGAGCCAGATTTTGAATTGTATATGTTTCTGCACTAAACTGACTCGGATTTAATCGACAATTAAAAGGGCTGCAGTCAAATGCTAGGCTGTTGTCTAAGATTTCAGCTTACAAAACGAATTTGGCATCTATCTCAAATTTGATGTATTAGAAAGTTCAACACAAGCAGCTAAATAGTCGCTATGATGTGCCGTTAGTAAATTACCTATGTATAATATTGTAGTAAAAACGGCTAAAAAGCATTGTTAGTCCCCCATGTTTACCACTTGTATCAACATAGTCCCCTTTGTTCACTTCTGCATAGAACTCATCCCCTTCGTTTAAAAAATTTGCAATATAGTCCCCCCGCACATGTAAACCATTTAAAAAATGACACGTGGCACCTAACTTCTAAGTTTTGTATCACTTTTGGTCCCCAAATCCAAAATTTTGTATCACTTTTGGTCCCTAAATCCAAAGTTTTGTGTCACTTTTGGTCCCCCAAAATGTTCAGGGGGACTAATTGTGCAAATTTTTAGAACGAAAGGGATGAGTTTATGCAGAAGTGAACGAAGGGGACTATATTGATACAAATGGTAAACATGGGGACTAACCGTGCTTTTTACCCAGTAAAAACATATGTTTCATTCCAGCCGCTTTGAATATTTATAATACTTATAGCTCGAAATAAATTCGGAATAATTTTAGATATATTTTTGGCAAGTAGTTTTTGGAACATTACTACGTGATATAATCAATATTCTGGTTTTGTTTCGATTGAACCCAATAATATAGAGAATTTTGGTTTTATTTTCATGGAGTTTCTTTATTAGTTATATCTTTTGTGTTCATGGGTTTGTTTTGACCTTGATTATTATAATATAGGTTATTTCAGTTTTATTTTTATGGGTTCTTTTTAACTAGTTAATTTTTACTTTCTTTGGGTTTTATTTCCTCAGAAGTTATATTTTAGTTTTCACGAGTTACGAGTTTTGATGATACTAATCAAGGTGTACCGTTTATCTTCGGATTTTGATAATCAGACCGGATGATTAAGTTTACTCGTCCGGAATCGAAAACTTTATTTTTTGTTTTAGGTTTTAGGTTTGGAATCATTAAAATTTCGGTTCGATACAATCTGATTCGGTCTGGTTTAGTTCGATTCTAATTCTATATGGTTCCGTTTTCGTTTTGATCAGATCTGGTTCAATTAACTTTAAAAAATTATAATTTTATTTTCAATTTTATTTATTTAATAAATAATATAAAAATTAAAGTTTAGAATTTCTTGTAACTTTTATAATTGCTTATTAACTAATAATTTTGACAATATAATATAAAAAATAGAAAAACAATCAACATTAATAATTTTATCGATTTAATGATTCAAATTCAAATCCATTCATTCAGTTTATCAATTTTATCAGTTGGATTTTAGATAGGTTTTTTTAATTTATCGAGTTTACCGGTTCGGTTTTAAACCGGTTTTATCGGTCTCAATTTTTTAATAAAATTACAATCAAACCATTAAAATTATATATGATATTTTATCTATTTTTTTAGCAATTCGGCATCAATATGGCCTTCTGTTAGTAATAGGGATAATCTTCTGTTTGCTTTCATTAAATTTTATGGACTTTTTTAGTAATTATACTTTTAGTTATCAATTAGTTGAATGGTTGAGAGTGCGTTTTAGCATTTCGTTGTTCTTTTTTTTCTTAGAATTAGCCCAAACAGAAACCTGGGATAAAAACTTGGGAGGGAAGAAGAAAATAAGACAGATGTAGCGCCAATTCTAAATGGATTTCCCTAAACAAGCAAAAGGCTTCAGATTCAACAATGGGCTTCTGTCAATTGATTCACTAAGATTTTGCTATTCCTTACCAGAAAACTTAGTTGGATTCCACGAATATTTCATTAACAGCTAAAGGGAGTGACTTGGATGAACATAACGACAGACGATAGAGCTACAGGGATCTAGAGGTATTCAAGCAATGAACACTTAAGTCTTTAACTTCCAAATAATTATGGAGCAAACTGGAAGAAAAAAATGACGAGAATCGAATGAAGATTCGAAACTGGATATACAATTAGAATAGGCTTCATTGAGACGAGAGTTATCCTTTTAATTCTAGCCACTAAACCTACTAAAGGAAGATACCCGAAATCGATTCAATTGGCTCACATACTCATTATTTGAGAAAGCAAATGAATAGACTGGATGAACAAATTGTGCAGATCAACAAGAGATTAACAAGAAAAGATAAGTACAACATTAGGACTCGAAATAGGGTAGATGGCAAGATAAGGATTCTAGAAACACCGTATGATTAAAGAGAAGCGTGATGATGAGCATAGAAGGAACCTGAAATGAGAGATTATCTATGTTTTACTTTTTCAGAAATTTGTAGTAGCATTGATAATAGCTAAGAAGCGATTGAAAGTTAGCAATAGAATAATATTTATTAAATTATAATGTTTCCCAATCATAAAATCTCTAAAAAATATTAATAGTTTCTAACTGATAAGGAGACTAAAATTAAGGTGGTCTATTTTCATCTTGCATTCAGAGTCCACCTAGCGATCCAATCAGTCGCTTGGTTATGTTCTCTAAAAGTGTGATGAATAATCATATACAGAGATAATAAGGCTCTTATGATGATGGGTTTTGACCAAAAGAGAGGAGAGAAACAAATATCTCTGAGCCAGTTTCCATGTCGACTTTACTTAAACCTTTTATTTTGCAGATTTGAAGACAATCATGGAGGTCTCTTGATTCATATTTAATGGGGGAGAGTTTGCGATAGATATTTCCATAGCCATTAAGAATGGTTTCATTGTTATTACGAATAAGAATGGCTCAACTGGATACACCAGAAGTTAGACAACAAGCATCAGTGATTAGCTTGCATCTTCTATGAAGGGGTGAAGTCCATGAGAGATAAGAGACCTTCTTGTTCTTTTTAAGGTGGTTGAAACAACCTATAATAGTAGTTGCGTTTTTAATATTTATACAGTGCTTGTGCTTAAGCAGATTAGAATGGTCCAAACTAGAAATTATATGCTTTATATGATATATGGATGAGATATGAGAGAAACAACTTCCTTTAAATCTGATTTTGTTCCTTGTCTACCATAAAATTCAGTTAATGATAGCTTGTAGGATAGATTCGATATGAACTCTGATTATAGATGACCAAAACCAGCATCTAGTCATATGAATTATAGTCATGAATTAGCTTATTTTGATATTGAAAACATCTGCAAAATAAGACCATATAATCCAGGCAAAGTGGCAAGAAACAAATAAGTGGTCAGTAGTTTATACATTGTTACAGAACTGACACTTTAAGGCTAAGATTATATGTCTAGTTTGCATTGTAGAATCAGTAAGAATCATATTTTTAACTAGTCTCCATAATAAAAAGAGCGCTTTCGGGGAGTTATTTGGTTCCATATCATTTCATATAAAGAGCATTTGTTATACGTGACTCTAATATTGTGAATGGCTTCCTTACTGTTGAATGTTCCGTCTTTAGAGGATGCCATTGAATAACATCATCCAGTTGATCATCAATAGAAAGCTTATAAATTAAGTTAATGTTAGTTGATGTAAATAAAGGACTGATTTTATTCATATTACATGCATTGTTTTCTCAGAAAATATTGACTTTAGAACCAATGAACCAGCTATTATCAGTATCATCATCTAGTTTGATAAGAGTAGGCTTGCCAAACTAGTTATCAAGTCAAAGTCCATATTTCATTTGCCTAACTTCTACCTAATATGGCCTTCATCAAATTTCTTGATATAAGAGAGCCTTTTGTAGGTTTGGGGTCCTCGCTTAGAGTAGTTAAGCTGGATGGGATAGATTTCTTTGTAATAGATACTATGAAGGAAGTGAGCCCAAAGAGACTTGTTTTCTCTGAAATAAATCCATAATTTATAAGAATAACTTGTTTGGATGTCATTAAGGCTTCACAAATTAAGGTCACCTTCACTGAAAGGTTTACAGTGAGTAGACCAACTAGACCATTGCATTTTATTAGAATCATATAAGAGCTCTGCATGAACTTATTAAGCAATCTTTCAATCTTGGTGATGATGGTCTGAGGCAAACTGCAAATCTGTATCCAATAAATAGGAATAACTATTAGAACAAAATTAATAAGAGTAATTCTACCATCGTAAGACAGTCTCTTTCCCTCCCAATCCATAATCTTGTTTGTGATTTTTTCAAGAAGAGGGGAGAAGTTTCTTGTTTTGTTGTTGGAATTGAGGGTAATACCCATGTAAGTAGTTAGGAGGAAGCCAATGTTGAAGCTAGTTTGAATGGTTGTGGCTCTGATTTTGTCATGTGATAGGTTGTTTGATGTAATGATCTTGGTTTTCTCCTTATTGAGAGCTTGACGTGAAATAATTTGGTAGTTCTGAAAGAAGCAGCCAATGGTATCCAAATAAGATTCTAAACCATTAGAAGAAATTAGTAAATTGTCAACAAAAGCAAGAAAAGAGATTTTGATGATGCTTCTGCAAGAGTATTTCAAGGTCTTATTAGAGTTATATAAAGAACTTAGACCCGTGATAAGGACTTTTTCAGCGATGATAAAGATAATGGGGGACAAAATATCCTCTTGTCTAACTCATCTTTTAGTTTTAAAGAAACCAGTGGCTTTACCATTGATAATGATAGAAACAAAAATAGAATTTAATAAGGCTGTTTATAAGATTGATGAATCTAAAGTTAAAACCAATAGATTGAAGTTCATTAATGACGAAACTATGAGCAATATTTTCAAATGCTTTAGACGTATCTACTTTGATTACAATGTTACCATATTTAGTTTTCATTTCCAAGTCATGTATAAGTTCATTTGCTAAAAGTATGTTGTCTTGAATTGATTTGTCTTTAACATAGGCTCCTTGTACTTCAGAAATTATCTTAGGAATAATGTTAGTTATTTTATTATTTAGAATCTTAGAATTGATTCTATTCATAAAAGTACATAAATTAATTGGCATGAAATTTTCCAATTTGTTGGATTGTGAGATTTTAGACAGATGTCAGTAGCCATCATTCCTCTGGGGATGTCTTGACCAAGTATAAAGGATAACATTTCTTTTCACAAGTCATACTTGATCATTTTCCAGCAAGTTAGAAAGAAACATCGATTGGGAAATATAACTAATTAGGGCGGTTGGAAAAATGAGTTTCTTCTCTCTCAAGAAACTTTTTTTTGGTAATCAAGTTATCCTTTTCTTCTACTAATCTCTCCTTCTTTGCTACGAATTCCACTTCCAAGAAACTGTCAATTGAAGAGTATCCAGCTCTTCATGGTGATAATGGTAACTCGTAAAACAAGAAGTGTTATGCTGATATTGTCAAGCCATCTCCAAGATCAGATATCAAGCCTGAGTTTTACAAAGAAGCGGCTGATCACTACACAATTCAGTACACGAAAGATGTCAAATATCTTCTGGCTTCTCAATCTTCAAGTACGATTATTGGAAAGTTTACTGATGGAATACCCAAAAAGTCTGTATTAGATAGTTTCCTTCAAAGCTTCAAGTTTCAGGGCAGTTACAAGTATACAACCCATGATTCGAGACATGTATTCATTCAGTTCCATTGTAAAGAGGATGTTAGTAAAATCTGGTCGAAGAACTATTGGAGAATTGATGAAAAGATAATGCGAATCTTGCGATGGGAACCAGACTTTGATAAAAGATTTGAAAGCCCAATAGCGCTGGTATGGATACGGTTTGAAAGAATTCCAAAGTTCATGTATAACGAAACTGATATATATGATTTGGCTTCATCTATTGGCTCTACGTACAAAGTTATTATCCCTGATAACAAAGCTATTATGAATGCCTGTTTTGCTCATGTGGAAGTTGACATTTCGAAGGGGCTGAAATACAAAATTTGGGCTGGTTTTGGTTCCAACGATGGTTGTTGGATTAATATAAGTTATAAGAATGTGGCACCATTAGTTAATGTCTGTTACCATATAGGTCATAAAGATGAGAAATGTAAAAAGGTTGATAAGAATAAACAGTAAGTTAAAGAATCTGAAAAGGCTGAAAAGATTGGGAAACAAGAAGAAAATGCCAACACCAAGTATGAGTCAAATAATGAAGTTAATGAGTTTGTTGATAGTAATGACTCGCATCAGAAACAAAGTATGACTCAAGATGGTTCAAGTAACATTTAACCTTTTAGTAAATTCTATAGAAGGAAATTGAAATCGGTTATAACAAGAAAAGATAAAGATCTGGATCCAAACGAGTGCAATGGTAGTGGTCAAAAAAGTAATACTGTTGAAAGCAACATGGAGGTCATTGAAGCATTACATAGGATAGACCATGATTTTGCTCAGAGTAACTTCAATTTAGAAGAAAACAAAACGTTCACAGACTGTGCAAACATTGGTGGCAGTTGTGAGGTTTCTCCTACAAACTCGGCTTACAATAGTGATTTTGGCTCAATTAGAGGTAGTAAAATACGATCTGAAATGAAAAGAAGAAGACCAAAGAAGCTTACTATTAATTCTCTGCTCAAGAAGGGAGAAAAATCAACACAAAAATCTCTATTAGATAATGATAAAGATAACTAACTGGAATGCTAGAGGATTGAACAATAAGCCTACTTTAAGAAGGCTCATTTCCATTGTTAAATAGAATAGGTCTAAAATTTTGTCTATTCAAGAGCCCGTGGCTGATGTGAGTAAATTGGGTGATGTTTCTGTTGTTCTTGGATTCAAGAAATTTGCTTCTAACTGTTCTAACAAACTCTAGATCTTTTGGGATGAAGGTGTTGACATGAATGTTATTGTGGACCATGAACAATTGCTTCACATGTTTGTGGATTATCCTGGCTGTAATACTAAGTTCAACTTTACTGATGTTTATGCTAAAAGTAATTGTATGCTTAGATTAGATCTTTGGGATCAGTTGAAAGCTATTGCCACTAATGAGCTCCCTTGGATTATAACTCGTGATTTCAATGATGTCACTTGTTCTAAGGATCAGGTTGGCTGTTCAACCTTTGACCATGCTGGTTCTTGTGACTTTAATGATGCTATCAAGCATCGTAAGCTCGAAGATATTGGGTATATTGGTTCAAGATATACTTGGAATAGGGGCACCCGTTGGAAGAGATTGGACAGAACCTTAGCAAATGATATGTGGATCAATAACTTCAATAAAACTCAGGTGTTTCACATGGTCATAACTTGTTCTAACCATGCTCCTTTTTTAATTCAGTCTAGCTCGACATCTAATAATGAGAATTGTAAGAAGAGCTTTAAGTTTATCAATGCTTGGTCTAATGATGATAGCTTAATTAGTATTGTGAGACAGAGTTGGAATATAGCTTGCAAAGGGAATGATGGGCAGGTCTTTTGGTTCAATTTAAGGAGATTAAAGAGTTGCTTAAAAAGGTGGAATATCAATACGTTTAGTAACATCTTCAAGAAGGTTAAAGAGACTGCTGAGATGGTCAACAAAATGGAGACTCTCCATCTTGAAAACAACAGCAATGACTCTAGAGCTGCTCTCTCTAAAGCTAATAGCTTGTATATCAAAGCTCTTAGGAATGAGGAAAGTTTTTTGCACCAGAAATGTTACAATGATTGGCTTCGTGATGGAGATGGAAATACAAAGCTTTAACATGCTTATGTTAACAAGAAAAGGAGAAGAAACAACATCAAGGGGATTAAGGAAAATGGAGTCTGGATTGATAACCCTATTGAGCTTGCCAATTCTGCTGAGTCTTTCTTTAAAATTATTCTTTCTTCTAATTCATTCAATAATATAGATGAAGAAACTCTTTTATTGCAGGATGATATTTTTTCTAACATCCCCAGTCTGGTTAAAGAGGAGGATAATATCTCTATCACTAGACAAACCATTAGAGATGAAGTGTAGAGTGTTATTTCTAAGATGAAAAATGACAGTGCTCCTCGGCTCGATGGTTTCAATATATTCCTCTTTAAAACTTGTTGGTCTATAATCTGCAGTGATCTCTGTAATGCTTTCAACTTCTATCTTTCAGGCAATAACTTTCCTGATGGAGTCTTTGCTACGGGCATCTGATTGATTCCAAAAACATCTAATCATATTGCTTGGAGCAATTACAGACCAATAAGTCTGTGTACAATGTTTAACAGGATTTTTTCTAACCTAATTAACTCTCGTTTAGCTAATATTATGCCTAACAATGTCTCTAACATGCAGGGAGCTTTTGTTAAAGGAAGAATCATACACGAAAATATCTTAATCACTAAAGAAATGATCCATGACATTGACAGAATATCTAAAGCTTGTAATGTTATCATTCAGCTTAACATGACAAAGGATTTTGACAAGCTTTCTCATGCTTTTATTTAGAAAGTCTTATCATGTTTTGGTTTCTCTGAAAAATTCATTGCATTAATTACAAACATGATTACAAACATCTATATTTCTGTTCTTATTAATGGCCAAGTTAATGGTTACTTTAAGCAGATGAAGGGGCTTAGGAAAGGAGACTCTTTGTCTCCTAGCCTTTTTATCTTAGCAGAGGATGTCTTACTCAGAGGGATATACAACCTTTTCAACAACAATAAAAGCCTTCACTATGCTGCTAGATCAAGTTTCTTGGTGCCCTGCCTTTCCTTTGCAGACGACGTCCTTATCTTCACGAACTGCAAGCCCTCCACTATTTCGATCCTGAGCAACCTTCTTGACAAATATCAGCTCATCTCTGGGCAGGCTGTAAACAAAGAAAAAAACCAAGCTGATCATATTCAATAAAGCTAATCAAGCAAACACAAGCAAAAGTAAGATCAACATTGGCTACATCACAGACTCTCTGGCTTTCAATTACTTGGGTATCACGATAGCTCGAAACAACATAGGGAAGTATTTTTCTAGCCTCCTTGATAAAATTCAAGATAAAATTAGTGATTGGGACTTAAATAATCTGTTTTTTGGGGGCAGATTAACTTTAATAACCAATGTGTTAATGCCTATTGTATACTAGTGGATGCATAACACTACACTTCCTAATAATATTATCAAAAAATTTGAATCTTACTTTAACAAGTTTTTGTGGAGATCTAATTACCAGGTTAAAGCTATCCACTAATCTTCTTGGAACCATCTTTGCAGGCCTTTTTCTGAGGGAGGGTTAAACACTAAAAGCCTAGATGAAATTCAACTAACATTCTCTTATAAGCTGTGGTTTCTTTTTAGGAAGGGTAACAGCTTATGGTCCTCTTTGATGCAAAAACTTTACTGCTCTAACACCCATGCCATTAAAGCTCCATGTAAGCCAACTGATTCAAATGTCTGGAAAAGGCTTTCTCTCATCAAAAGGTCTGCTGAGAAATATATCAAATGGAAGCTTGGTCAAGGTCACATGAATTTCTGGCTAGAGGACTGGCATGACAAGCCTCCATTGAACAACAAAGCTCCTACTTACCTCAGATGGATGGCTCCAAACCCAGGAAGAGTGAAGCTGAACGTCGATGGCTCGTGTAACAAGCATGGAGAAGCTAGTACTGGAATCCTGGTTAGAAACTCTGATAGCGACATTCTGATGGGCTATGGGTCGCTTTTAGGCAAGTTGAATCCTCTCTTTACTGAGATGAGTGCTTTAACAGAAGGACTGATTACCTGCAAGAAGCAAAATTGGACGAATGTCGACGTTGATCTGAGAGTTTGATACTGATAAATCTTCTTGCGTATAGAAACGAAGCTTGGTACCTGAAGACTTCGTTAGACATTCGTAGATCCTTGATTCACCCTAATATGTTGATCAAACATATCTCTAGGTTGCAAAATCAGTGTTCTAATTGGATTGCCAAAAGTGTTCTCAGCTCGAAGAAAAGTACCTGATTCTTCAATCCTCCGAATGAGTTACGAAGTATAGCCCTTCTCGAAAGTCTTGGGCTTGGCTATGTCACCTGAATTGGTGAAGAAGACGAAGGCATTGATTTGTTCTTTGAAGCTCTGTTTCAATTTGAAACTGAGTCTGTCGAAGGCGTCATTGATTTGTTCTTTGGTCCTTTTTTATTCATTGTTCAATTTTTGCCCTAACTTTTGTATTATTTTCAATTAAGTAATAAAAAGTCATTTGTTGCCTAAAAAAAGAAACATCGATTAATAACATCCCTTCCTGCTGCACTAGAACGCTAAAAATTTCATCTTTAGTTGGAGCAGCTAATAGTAGTTGTTATCTGCATCATTAAAAAGCTTAGAAATAACATTAAATATATTATCATTCATGTGAACATGTTCATCATCTAGATTAGATAAAAATAAGAGGAAAGAATATATTTGAAATCGGATTCTGCGGATGAGCAGAGAAGGTCCTCATCAATAATCCACTAGTTGTTGACTTTGATGTTGGATATTATACTTTTTCTCTTTTTTTCTCTTGGCGTACTTATGATAAACCTTAGTGTTCTTATCCTCATCTTTAATCCACTTGGAATAACACTTTTGATGCTAAAATTCTTCTTTCATAGAGATAACAACAAGATGGTCACTAATAGCTTTAGATAGGTTAGTTTTGTCAACAATACTATTAGATAATTGATAACTGCTTTCACAATCTTTGACACCTTCTTCAGTAACCAGGACCTTGTCAAAGATATTACCAAAGTAATGTTTATTCCAATTTTTAATAGCAGTCTTTAGCCTTTTAATTTTATTCCAAAAGGCAAACATAGGATAGCCATGCATGCCTTGATTCCAATTAGCATCCACCATGTTGATAAAATCCAAGGCCCATAAATTGAGAAACTTGAAACTGTTATTATGCTTAATTATGTCTTTCATAATATTGATGCATAATGGGGTGTGATCAGAGCGAGTACGAGCCATATGAATTACCTTAGTGTCAAATAAGTAGTCAAATCAGGCTTGGTTGAACAAAAATCGATCGAGGTGCTTCCACTTAGTTTTGTTTGACCACGTAAATTTAGATCCAACATACCATACGTCTTTCAAATAATAGTCCATAATCATGTCATTGAAATCATCAAGATTTTGATAAGGTGGAACAACCCAAATGTTCTGTCGAAGAGCTGATAAAGTTAAAATCACCCAATACAAGCCATTATTTAGCAATAGAAGCAACGAGTTTTAGAGTGTCCCAAAGATCTATTGTTTTAATCATATGGTACTTAGCATAGACTAAAGCAATAGAGAAAGTATTATCAATATAAGTGTGCTTAATTTCAATGTGAATACACTGATCATGATCAATCATGACATTGATCAACAGTTCATCCTCCCAAAACAACCATAATTTGGTAGAAATATTGGTAGTGTGATGTTTGAAGCTAAGAATAAATGTAATGAAATCCTGATGAAACTTATTGATAATAGGCTCATGGATAATGAGAAGCTTGATATTTTCTTTTCTAACAATAGACTTGAGCATTCGTAAAGAATCTTTGATACCAATTCGCAAATATTCTCATTGAGAACCTTGACCATGAAGGGTTGTTGAGGGTAGTTATTTTAGGTTTTGCAAACTGCAAAGACTTGATAACTAAAGAGCTTTTTTCTTTTATTTTTCTTTCTTGTTTGAGTTTTTTATTAAAGAGGTTTTGGAAGCTAGTGTCAATATCTTTTTTTAGGATAAGAGTAATAAGAAGACTGCCTATATATTCTTGGTTGGGGGTATGATTGCCAAAAAGTAGGTTTCAGAGTCCATTGAGGAAGATCAATTATAGTCGTAGTCGATGGATTTGGTGACTTCTATGATTTCTACATTGTTGGTTGTAGTTTTTTTCTGACTATACATATTTTATGCTTCTTCAAGATTATCAGTGTTTTGCTTATCTTCTTCAGTATATTGAATCAGGGTGTTGGAAGATTTAACTAGAGAAACTTTTCTCATTTGTTTCTAGTATTAAGTCATGCTAGCAGATTCATGACTTTTATGTTTTGTTTCTGTTTTTATTTAGGTTGAGGCATAATGATGATGATTGACTTGACATTGGGAGGCACAATAGTGGAAGATTAGGGTTCTTTGGACTTCTCTTCAACAAGTATTTTCCCATCTTCCAAATCTTGAGGAATTGTTAGGTCTTTCTTGCATTGGTCTTTATTATGTCGTATATGCTTGCACAAATGACGATAATGAGGAAGGTTCTTGTTGCTTATTTCAAGCCAGCAACCCTCGCTGCCACCAAACCCAACCCATATGTGGTGTTGGATTTTCTTTGTTATATCAATTTCAATCCAAATGTAGCAAGCATTGTATAAAACTCTGTTTTTCTCTTGAATCCATGATTTGGTAGAATGACCTATAGATGCAGCAATAGATTTGATCATTGCCTCATTGAATAGGTACTCATGAACTTTAGTTATCCTTATCCAAACATGAGTGATATGGCTTTCTATTCTTGGATTAAATGATGGTGTCCACTTGAGAATTATCATTAAGTCCACACATTTCTGATCCAAACTTTGCATAGGTCTTCTTTTAGCGTAAATTCAGGGTAGAATGTGATGAGCATCCCAATTTGATACATTATACTCACCAGAAAACATACGTTCATTTAGAAATTTTGTTAGAAGGTGCTTCTTAGGGATACTTTTAGAAAATTTGTCGATTAGCATGAATATTGTTGTGGCCATAAGGTTGTCTTTGTCTTGCTTTGAGAATTTTAAGGAGATTTGATTACTTTTATGATGGATTGACGATGGTATGAATCCATTGACATTGAAAGATTGTTTAAACAATTCTGCAAATAATTTCTTTAACATTGATGTGGCTTTTGTTTCATTTTTTTTTGTTGGGCAGTTTGGTAAATTTTGGATAAATTTGTATCTAAGAATACTATGTTCTTGAGGTTGTCCATTGAATTCCAAAATATTCCTTATGCTTGAGAACATAGTGACTATAATCTTCATCGACTACACTGGCAAGCACCCAGAAAGGGAGGCGCAGGATGAAAACCAAAAACATGCATAAACGATTGTAATTTGGCAACCAAAATTACTGAAGGAAGGAAATGAAGAACTGAAAAGGTTTGAGGATGAAAGATCAGACCATTGATAATCATTAATCAATGCACGAAAAAAGACAAAAAAAAATTCTTCGAAATCAAGAAAGAATTTATTTGGAAAATGAAAACTTTGCTTTTTTACCTTCATTTTTTTTCTTCAATCAAATTAAATATCTAAAAGCCATATTTCTTTGTTCTCTCTCTTTTTTCCATTATTTATTTATTTAATTAATTAATTAACTTTTGTTACAAAAATATTTGTTATTATAGTTTTATTAAATATATTTTTAATTTATTATCTTAAAAAGAAATTATGTTAGTCCTTATTTTGCGGACTGATCTTAAATTTTATCTCATATTTTTCGCTTTCAGTTTGTTCAAATATTGGTCAAAATGTCACATTTATTGTAACTTGCCTCGTCGTAAAGTGAGTAGATAAAGCGCAACATTTTAAAACATATTGTACTAATCATCTTATGTTTGGTTAAATATACCGATAAAATGGAAAATTATAACGGAATTTGTCGAGTTTTGGTTGTATTTAATTAAATTATCATAAAGGTTGGTTGCTTTAATTGTTTAGAGAAGTCGAGAAAGGTAAGGTTAAAACACAATAATTTGATAAGATGTCAAACACAATTATTTGAAAATAAAAACTTCGGTTGGATTCATTTTTTTTTTTAACTCAGTATGGTATGACCATTATCTACAAGAATCGGAAATAACTGGAAAAATGTTGATTCCAATGGGATTGGGTTCCTTGTTTTTTATGTTTAGAGATTTCATCTCTTCTCATAGCTCTTTAGTAAAGTACAATCTATTTCATTCGGCTGCTCGTTAAACGGATTATTTGGATAACGTAGTTTTTGTATTACAATTTTTATAAATAAACACTAACACAATTGAATACAGAGAATTGTTAAAAGGGAGATTCAAATTACTCCGTTAGTGGTGTTTATTTTTAATATCAATTTTATAAATATTGAAAAACCAAAATACACAATTTCAGGCAATAATCTCACTTTTTTTTTTTCAAAAACAAAAAAACCATTGAATTTATGTAATACACGCGAAGATATAGACTAGTTTTTATAGATAAAAACAATTGAGCGTATAAAATACAAACGAGTATAGGCTACCATGTTTATGAAATATTCAATTAATAAAAACGGTCAAATTTTATAAATAAATAAACTCTTGTTGATCTGAACACCGACATATAGTGGTGGCAAATAGGTAGACCCACGACCCACCAGATCCATTTAACAATTTTAAACAAGTTGCAGGTCTGGCAGGTTGCAGGTGTGCAGATTGCAGGTCTGGCAGGTTACTGCTAATGCAGGTATAACAGGTAAACAGGTCTGGCAGGTTGCATGTCTGGCAGATAAACCCACGCAGATTATCCACCAGAAGACCCATTTAAGGCACTCCTTATCAAATAATTTATAATATTATTTAAAATTAATTTGAATATGTTAATTAATTCGAATTTGAATAATTGAGATATGTATAATATAAACTAAATAATTAATTCGAATTTTAATAATTGAGATATGTGGTCAGCATAACACACAAGTAATTAGAGAGAGTATAGTTGAATGCATGAATACTTATGGAATTAAAAATAAGATTGCATCTATTTCGTTTGATAATGCATCTGCTAATTTGAGTGCTATAAAATTGCTTAGAGAAAATTGCAATCCTATTTTTCCTGAATTGTTTCACACCAAATGTTTATACCATGTACTTCAATTAGTTGTGAAAGATGGAATAAGTATGGTTTTGGAAGATTATATTCAACCTATTAAAAAGGGATCCTATTTTGCACGACCTCCGCTGCTAAAAAAAGAGCTTTTAGAACACTGGTTATTGAAAATGGGAAACCATATAAGAAACTTATATTAGATGTCGAAACTAGATGGAATTCTACTTATACAATGCTTGCACGTGCTCATATTATAACCATAAAACTTGTAATATTTTTAACACGATAAAATATAATTTTGGTTTATAACATAATATCAACACTTTTAACATTTAAAACCAAAACATAATAATAATATACAAAATGTAATAACAATATTATAACCTTAAATATAATATTTAAAATTTTGGTTTAAAAAATCATTAGAACACTTAAATTATTAATACCCAAATCATAATAATACCAACCAAAATGTAATAATAAATTCATAATCATATACATTATAAAAATATTTTTTAAATATAACTTAAAATATGATTTTAGTTTATAAAATAATTACAACACTTCTAATATTAATAACCATATAATAATAAGAATCAAACTCTAAACAGGTCTAACAGGTTGCAGGTCTGGCAGGTTGCAGGTCTGACAGGTTACTACTAATGCAGGTATAACAGGTAAACAGGTCTAATAGGTTGCAAGTCTGATAGTTTGCAGATCTGGCGGGCCAGGTCTGCAGTTACCCATTTAAATTTTGACAGGTCCCCATTTATTTCTGGCAGGTCTAGACCCATTTGCCACCCCTACCAACAAACATATTTATAAAAGAATATCAGGTCAGCTGTAAATTAGTGATCTTAACTAAAGCACGAAGTAAATATAAAAATCGAACCTTTAAAATAATTAAGATTAATTTACACAAGTGATTATAAAATAAAAAGGTAATGGAATCCTTAAACTGAATCCTTAAACAATCAAGCTAATAAAAAAAAGAACACAAATTTCTAAAATTAATAAATCAATTAAACTAATGAAATGGAAAGTTTTTGAAAAACGAAATGAGTGAGAAGAGTAAAAGAAAAATGCGAGTTTTTAACGTGGGAGAACTTATAAGATTTCGGATTGAAAAAGAGCAATGAATAAAATTTCATATATATAGAATTTTTGAGCTTTTAATCCATCAAACCAAAAATTGTGGGAGGATAATTAAGTGTGAAATCGGAATTAAACGTTAAAATCGACGAGGTGAATTTCTATGAGCAGATGATCGACCATCGACAGTCCTTCTTACACTATTAATGTTAACGTCTTTCTTATACTATTAATGTTAACGGTGATCTCCATGGGTATTTCCAAAGCAATAAGGGGTTTAGACAAGGTGATCCGTTATCCGCTTTCTTATTTGTCTTGGTCATGCAAGTTCTCTCCAATATTCTTAAAGAGAAAAGTAGAGACGCGAATTTCAATTTCCAGTCGAAATGTCACAAGCTTAAGATTGTCAATCTCTGCTTCGCAGACGACCTAATGATGTTTTACCATGGTGATATTAATTCTCTCAACCTCATTAAGGATGGCTTTAATGAATTCTTTGATCTCTCAGACCTCAAAGTTGGCCCTAAAAAAAGTCACATCTTCATCTCTGGGTTAACCCCTCTCTTAGAGTTAACTTGATCAATATCATGGGCTTCAATGTAGGTTCCCTCCCAGTTAAATATCTTGGAGCCCCTCTTCTTCCGGGTCGACTTTCCCATAACGATTGTCGTCCCTCTTGATAAAATTACTACATGTATTGCCTCTTGGACTTCAAAACACCTCTATTATGCGGGTAGGCCTCAACTTATTAAGTCTGTGCTTTTTGCGGGGCGGGTTTACTGGTCTTCGATCTTCATCATGCCCGCTAGAGTTCTTAAAGAACTCTCCCAGCCTCTTCGTCGTTTCCCCTGGTCGGGGCCTGAGATGAAGGCTTCCGGTGCTACAGTGGTTTGTTCTGCAGTGACCTTGCCTTGTTAGAGGGCGGCTTTGGGATTCTAGACCTAAAATTTTGGAATCAAGCGGTCGTCCTCAAACATTTGCGGTCCATCGTTAGTAAATATGACAACTCAATCTTGTGTGACTGGATTTACTCTGAGAAGATCAAAGACAAAAACTTATGGTCTTTATAGATTGACTCATCTCCCTCTTGGACTTGGAGGAAAATTTGAAATCTTAGACCTCTAGCTAGCAATCTGCATAGGGTGGCAATTGGTAATGAGAAGAATACCTCATTCTGGTTTGACCCGTGGTTGCTATCAACCTCTTTGGTAAACCACTATGGGCTTAGTATTATTTTGGATTCTCGTTTGGGGTGTAACCTCAAAGTTTCTGATATCATCCGGCATGGTCTTTGGAGTTGGCCGCTTAAGTTAAGGTCTGGTAGTGCTGGAAACCACCGCACTTTCTAAGAAATCAACCATCTCATCCTCTCCCTCCATCCTCCTTGCATCATCTACAATGATGTCCACTTCTGGATTGCTAAGTGAGGAGTCACCAAGTTCACAATCAAGGATACCTACAATGCCATCCATACTCGTGTCCCCAATGTTGGGTGGACATGATTAGTATGGTATACATTTAATATCCCTCGCCACTCTTTCATCCTTTAGATTGCTATCCAAGGGAAGCTTTCCACCCGTGATAAGCTTCTGAGTTGGGGATTAAACATCCCCCGAATTGGGTCTTATGCAATTCTACTTCTGAAAATATTAATCATATCATTTATGATAGAATGCTAGAATTTTTATCTTATTTCCTACCCTTTCCTCTGCGATATCTTATCGCATGCTTACTGATCTGCGGTTTAGATTTTATGGTACGAAGGTTGCATGGCCTTCCCAATCTCTTTAGTTCCTAACTTAATGTTGTTTGTTTTTGGATCGTCGCAGACTTTTGTCAGTAAAGGCTGCTTGCTTTGCTGAATTTTGAAGTCGCTTCATTGTCTCTTTGAACATATCAGACAAATCCAATCATTTCATCTTCTTACCTAATTTGTATGTGTTTTGTTTGAGGAAACCATTTTTCACTACTAGTTTGTAGTCTTTGCTCTCTTTCGTCGCTGCTACTAGTCTCTTTGACCGTATACGCTTTGCTTTGTTGTACTTACTTGATCAAGTTTAGGTCATTTTCTTCGATTTCCTCTTTAATGGCTCTTAGGATAATCTTGGGGGGGGGGGGGGGGGGGCGGTATGCCCCATGTATTTGTAAGAAATATTTTTATTTTTATTTAATACATTTTTTTAACCAAAGAAAAGTAACCGTAAATCATTTACCTAAACAAATTTTTTTATTTTAGTTTGATTTTGGTTATATAGTTTATATATATATATATATATATATTATTTAAAAAAATCTTGTTTCATTCTTGTTTTATTTTATCATTGTCGATGAAGTTCGGTTTGTTTCGATTAAAAAATTAATCTATAAAAAGCGTATTAAAATCATAAATTAGGAAGAGAGAATAAAATAATAAAAATTATGAGTTTTTAATTTGGAATTTTTAGTTTAAAAAAATCAATATAAATATTTATATTTTAATTTAAAACCAAGAATATTCTAGTTTGATTTATTATTTTATTAATTTATGGAGAAATTTTTTCTTCATATTTTAAACTTATTCTAAGGCAAGTGATATTTATTAACTTTTATTTTCATTGATTAAGATTCAATGTAGGTCATCAGAAGGGTAAACAATACCAAAGGTCCTCCACGCTTGTCACTTGTAACACATCAGTTCCTATTCTTTGTCTCTGTAATAAACCGGTCCCTTACGTTTTAAAAACGTAACAAACATATCATTTTCTGAAAATTTGAGGGACTTGTTTATTACGAATTAAAAACGTGAAGGACATATGAGGGACCTATTTATTACAAAAAAGATCTGTTTGTTATATTTTTAAAACGTACGGGACCTGTTTATACAAAAGTAAAGGAAGAGGACTAAAATGAGACTATTGACAAACATAGAGGACGTGCCATGATTTTTACCCTCATCATTACTAGTTTTTTAGTCTTTGTAAATGAAGAGAGTGAAAAATACGAATATATATGTTAAACATTTATGGTAGAACCGAATTTTTTCTTCTGAGAGCATGTTGTTTTTGTCGAACCAAAAGAGTTTTGTTTGGAGTTTTGGTATATTGTTTAATCTTTATATTTTGGAGTCCATGCGAAGACTTGAGCTTACGGGATTGACGTAGCATGGCAGCCAATTTTTTAGGTTTTTTTAACTTCATGTCATGTTTGAGTGATACTTTGAGCTTTGATTTGAGCGGATACCCAAAATTTATTGCTTCTACCTTTTGTTCGACCTAGTGAATATTAGCCGAACAACCATGAATCTGTAGAACTCGGTTAAGTATTTCTCTTATTTTTGTCTCATTAAAAATACTATGTCGGCCAAAACGTATTTTGAGGATAAAACAATAATTTTTCCAAAGAGTATATAAATAAGTAGTTGGTTGCTAGTATAAGTAGTGTATTTTTATAAAATAAAAAAATGTTGTTGAAGTGATAAAAGAAGGAGTACTATTGATTAAAATAAAATCAGAATTGAATATGGATGTACCCTCAATTTGGTTTTAGGTTGAAACCAAAAAATAATTTGGACAGTTTACTCAGCCCTTGAAAATGAAAGACAGTTTGAGTCGAAATAGACATATAGGTTATGATTGCGCCTGGGGAAAAAGAAAAGATGGCGTAGTTTTGAATAACGGCTTGACAATGCATGTGAATAAACATGTCCCATATGTAGTATTGTTATTGGGTTTTTTCATTTTACAATTAGACAATTTTGCCAACCATTGGATCCGCAGCACGTGGACGATTTATATGAGTTTTTTTTAGCTATCAACCATGGGTTTATTTTACCTTTTTTTCCTTGTTTTTTTGTTTGTTGTAAGCTTAAGTTTATTATTTTGATATTTATCAATGTAACACATTTCACTCTTCTGCTCCTCCGCTAAAAAAATGGTACATAACCAAGTTTTGAGCGTTGTTTTTGAAATTTTTGATGTTGAAATATTGATGTTATGACCGTTTTCGGCCACGACGCCCCAAACCGTGATAAACCACGAGACGCAGTCAACCACTATCGACGTGCATCCCATTGTGGCTACTCTGACATCTACTTGTTCTACGTTGGTGTTAAATGTCTTGTATCAATGCTCCTCCAAATAATATTCTGATGGATATTTTTTATGCGATTATAAAGAAAATTCTAGAGGGAAATATGAACTTCATCATCTGCGAACACAATGGCAGTTGTTAGAATGCATGGTGATACGACTTCCTACGAAATGAGAGACTTCGCAAACTGTTTTGAGAAAAATAATTTTATTTACAGTCGTACTTGACTCGAGGGTTTGGTTACCCTTGCATCATGTGCTTATAGAATTTCTTTCAGTTATCATGAATGTGCCCCAATCATTTACACCAATCAGTTGGAGGTTTTTATTGCTTCAATTATGACCGCAAACTATGCAAAGTATCATTTTTCCATGCATGCTTTCTTGGAAATAACCCAAATAAGATTTTCAAAACTGAGTTTGTATCTCTATATGACCTTGGATAACTAGTATAAATAGTAATTGATCTGACACAGACTCCAAAAGAAATTAGAAGAAAAGCTTTGTGTTAGTGAACAAAGACTGAGAGACGGGTATCCCTCTCCCATATTGATTCGTGGAAAATAATTGGATGGTGAAAAAGTAAATGTTTATCTTTATGTTTTTTGTAATTTTTTATCGTACAACTATATGGTCGGAGGTTTTTATTTTTCTCAGCAGATGACCTCTACTACTTTTTTATTATGCAAACAAAGTATTTTTGCTACTTTGGAAGAAATTGTATCGCAATCTATATTATCCTAATAAATTTATCTCACTAGGATATTTGTTGTCACACGATGGGTCATTCAAGGTGACCTCATGGGCAAACATTGTAATATGAGGAGTTGATGTGGCTCCAATAAGAAATAGATGAGGATGGTTAAACCAATGAGCAAGAAGGTAACAATTGTCTTTCGAAACTTAAAGAATGTTTCTTCGACGAGAAATAAGTCCATTGCTTCTTATACCTCGATAAAAAAGGTTGTGATTAAAGAAGCTACGATGGTTCTGAAACACGTTGTGGTCGATAGGAAGGTCAATCGTGTTGTAACTTTAGATGTTGAAGCCATTAAAAATTGTAAAAAAAATAATTTACAAATAATGAGTGTTCAAAATTTAGAAAATGACATACAAAAGTTGCGGCTTCCCAACTCTATGGCTTGTAAAAAAATAAACTATGTTTAGTATATGGGAGTGGTCCTATCAAGAAGAGCCCCAAAAGTGGAGGACCTTAATGATGGCTCAAAACCTACAAAATTGGTTGTCACATCATCTAAAAGCCACTCTAAGACGTTAAGAAACTCTTGTTATATCCTTTATAGGACCCTTGAGAGGATATTTCTCCATTTTCCAGTCATGCACACACGAGAGCAGCAAGCATAAAGGAAAAAATCATTTTAAGATTATCTATTTCCAACTGGAGAATATATATAGAACCCTAATATTCCTCGGAAACACAAACCCTTACCACTAGGGCTGTCATTGGTCTGTTTGGGTCCTGGTTTGGACGAAACCGAACTAGACCGCTAAGCTTTTGGTTCTATTCTTCGTAACCGGATCAGACTGTTATATTTTTTGTTCATTTCGGTTCGGTCCAATCTGGTTTGGTCAGATTCGATTTGGTTCTGGTTCGGTCATAGTTCGGTTCAGTTCGAATTTGGTTTGGTCATGTCTGGTCCATTTCGGTTCGGTCTGGTTTCGGTTTGGTTCGTTATCGGTATGGGTTTGGTCTGGTCCGTCCACTTAAAAAAAATTAAATCCAATTATAATTTCATTTTCAATTTTTCTACTTATATAAATTATATAAAAATTAAAGTTTAGAAGTTAATCTTTATTTTTTATAAACAATCGGTAATTAACTATTAATTTTGGTCTAATGAATAATGAATAATAAATAATAATAATAATAATAATAATAATAATAATAATATAAACAATCGGTTCTAATCAGTTTAACTGATTTTATTGGTTCGATTCCAAAACAGTTCGGTTCCGAACCGATTTTATGATTTTGTTTCTTTATCCGTGTCGGTTTTTATAATGGAACCGTGAACCGAACCATTTAGGTTCGGTCTAATTTTTATCGGTTCAGTTTCATTGCGGTTCTAGATTCTGCAGAACCGTTGATAACCCTACTTACAACTATAGAATATGTTTCCTTCCGTAATTGCCTCAAAACCAAATTGATGGTTTGGTAAATGAGCTTGTAATTGAGGTAGATGATTTCTTGTTTATTTTGGAAATAGTATTTTGAGTAATAGGCTCACTATAAATAAACAATGGTTTGTGCATATCGTCCAGGAAATTATGGCAAACCCTAAGGGAAGAATATTTTTCTCTCTAACAACAACCACAACAAGATAGAGATGAACATCTTCAATATAGAAACCTTCAAAATGATGAAAAGTTTCACTATTGATAGGGTAGGATAATTGTGGAAGTACTTTTCTGCCTAATCCGAAGGGGTAATTTGATCATCTTTAACATTAAACTTTTTAAGAATAGTAAACATAAGTGGTAATTGATGAGTCCGAATTGAGCATGTTCCCCGGAAGGACAAATCAGTCTAAATCTCTCCGAATACCGGACATGCTACAAGGACATAAATCGGACAGATCATTTGGACCGGACAGATCACTTTGAACACTGTAAACTTAAGGCTGTTCGAACTATGACTAAAGTACTAAAAAACCTAAACACTTCTTGACTAAGCTACCTGCCCTCCTGCTTAGAACTCATGGGTCTTTAAACATGACCCGGGTCCATTAAACATGACCCGAAAGCCCATAAGGGCCCAAACATCATACTATAAATACCCAACCACCAGCATTAACTATAGGTAATGAGAATTAACTGCTACCAAGCTGCTTAATCATCTCTCTACTCTCTACACTATCGTTAAACACCCATACACCACCTTGAAACTCCACTTGAAATTACTAGCCTACCCTCAGGCAACTTTTATCCTCACCAAATTGGCGACCACAGTGGGAGGCGACGGTACCTGAATCAAGCATTCGAAACCAGCAAAAAAACTCTGTCTGAATGAATCCGGACAATCCAGAAGTGCCACCAGCTTTGCTCGAAGTGGTGGGAGAGAATGACGAGTACACTATCGAAGAGCGTGACAGGCTGAGGGCTGAAATAGAAGCTCTGAGGGCTGAAAAGGCCAAGATAGGCGAGAAAGAAATATCCAAAGCATCATCTGCTCATCATATTGACAACCCTAGAGAGCCTGAGGCTTCAAAAACTCATGTGAGCACCAAAAAGACACGTGCCAGTTCTAAGAAGTCTCACCGGTCCAAGCCTGTGGAGAGTTCTGAATCGAGTTCAGAATCTTCGGGCAGCTCTTCGGATAGTGAGGGAAATGAAAAATCCTTGTCCTCTAGTAGTGATGAGGGTCGAACCAAGAAAAAGCAAAAGCAGGTTAAGAAATATTCAAGAAAAAGATATCACCATGGAAGAATGAAAAGGCATATTGGAAAGGGGTCATCTCACCACCGGAGATATACGGACAAGATGCTGATGGATCCTTTTGCTTTCCACGATGAACCAGGTATCTTTGCCACTCCAAATGAGGATACTGTGTTCAGTCGTGGAAGGAATTGGAGGCAGTCTCCACTGTCTTCTAAAATCCTGTCCGGAAACATCCCCAAGAGGTTTGACAGTACTAAGATGGAGAAGTACGACGGCAGTACTGATCCGGACAATCATCTGGAGCAATTCAAGAACTTCATGATGAACTTTGATGACGATGATAAATTACTGTGTAGGGCATTCTCCCAATCTTTTACGGGGAGTGCTCTGAAATGGTACAACAGACTGCCTCAAGGTTGTATTAAAGATTTTGATACGTTTTGGGTGGCCTTTCGATGGCAGTTTGTAGGGAGTAAGGAGCTGAAGGGCAATGGAGACACAATAATCCATTGTGCCCAGGAGCCAAATGAGTCCTTAAAGGAATACATAAGTCGTTTTGTGAACACCAAGAATTGGTTGGCTGATTGCTTCGAACAGGTGGCAATAGCATCCCTAAGGAAAGGTTTGAACCCAGGAAATCTGGCTGATTCAGTGACTAGAAAGAAGGCCATAACCTGGGGGGGGGGGGGGGTTGCTGAATCAAGTTGGCAAGCAAATAAACGTTGATGAAACAAAGAAAACCAGGGTGCACAAACAGGTGAGATCCACCCCGGTGGCACCAACTCCAAATCAAAACCAGTCCGGGAACAAAGTAAGAGAAACCAGACAGGGGCATGGTAGGGCAAAAGCTCAGTCTCAGCCAGCTGCTCCTGCCCAAAGTCAGCAATCCAGAAACAAAAGAGGGCCATGGGTCCAACCGGAGTGGTTTGCAGAACTCAAAGAAAGTGTGGCCACCATTTTCGATAAAACAAAAGATGAGGTGCATTACCGGAGACCGGCAACCTTGCAGTCTCCCAGAGAGCATCGTAACAACTCCTTTTGCCAATATCACAATGATATTAGCCATACCACTGATGATTGCATAGCGTTGAAGCAAGAGGTTCAGAACTTGATTGAAAGGGGAAAGTTGGGAGCATACGTTAAGAGAAGAGGAGGCAACATGCCTGACAACACTCACCGGGTTGGTCCAAGTAATGCTGCCCCGAAGGGGGCCATGGTCATAGTTGAAAGGTTTGATGTGGATTCTGAGTACCTGGATCCTGATCCAACTCGAAACAGGGTGGGTGCTATAGAGGAATGTTCTAGGTCGGTCTCCGGGCTCATTAAATTCTTTGAGTCACTTACAATTTTCGGAGGGGACTCTATGACAGTTCCTACTGCTTCTTCGAGGAAGAGGCATGTTCATAATTTAGCCTCCCAGCTAGAAGGAGGCATGACATCCTACCAGTCACCGAACTCATTCCCATTCATAGTCTTTGATGAGGATGATTTGAGAGACATTGCTGGCCCTCATGAGGATGCTGTTGTCATGGGAGCATCTATAGGGGGCAATGAGATAAGGCGAATTCTTGTGGATACTGAAAGCTCTGCCAATATCCTTTTCCTAACCACATACAAGAGAATGAAAAATCCAGCTGTAATTCAGAGTTTGGACAGATCAATTGTGGGCTTTACAGGCAGCTCAGCAGATGTGATCGGAGAGTTCGAAGAAGAAGTTCTATTGGGCAAGGGCCCTTTCAAGAAAATGGTCAGAATACTCTTTATTGTGGTGGATTGTCCCACTTGCTATAATGCTATTGTAGGGAGGTCTTGGCTCTCTAGGATGCATGCAGTGGCTTCAACAGTCTACCAGTGCTTGAAGTATGCTGTTCAGGGACAGGTTGGAGTCGTCCGGAGCAGCCAAAAGATTGCAAGAGAATGTTATGCCACTGCCCTGGCTCCTCGAACACTGGGGGCAGTCCGTATTAATGAACAATAGCAGTTTGAGGGCCTTTCTGGGGGTGAAGGTGAAATTGATGACCCCAGAGAGACCCCTGGAATATTAATACCGATCGAAGAAGTAGAAACACACTGTTTGGAAGATGGGAAAAGTGTCAAGATAGGGTCTAAGATGCCACATGTGTTGAAAAATGAAATCTTAAAGTTTTGAGGAACCATCAGCACGTTTTTGCTTGGTGCAATGCTGATGTTACTGGAGTTCCATCAGAGGTGATATCCCATCACCTATCTGTCCGAAGAGATGTGACACCAGTGGTTCAAAAGAGGAGAGCTTTCTCAAAAGAAAAGGCTGATGTCATAGTACAAGAGGTTGACAGACTCACAAAGATGGGGCACATCAAAGAATCTCAATACCCTTTGTGAACTGCCAATCATGTCATGGTAAAAAAGAAAAATGGCAAATGGCGCATGTGCATTGACTTCACCGATCTTAATAGAGCTTGCCCAAAAGATTTGTATCTGGTTCCCCGGATAGATCAGTTAGTAGACTCTACTTCTGGGAACAAGCTGCTCTCCTTCATGGATGCCTTCTCCGGGTACAATCAGATCCAAGTAGATCCAAAAGATCAAGAGCATACCACGTTTGTCACTGATAGGGGTCTACATTGCTACAAGGTGATGCCTTTTGGCTTAAAAAATGATGGGGATACTTATCAAAGGTTAGTCAACAAGGCATTTGCTGATCAAATTGGAAGAAATATGGAGGTTTACATTGACGATATGATGGTGAAAAGCGTGGATGAGCAGTTGCACTTATCCGATCTCCAAGAAACTTTTGCCAACTTGGCAAAAGTGAATTTAAAACTAAACCCTGAAAAGTGTGTATTCGGAGTGCAGTCCGGGAAGTTCTTAGGGTATATCATAAGTGAGCATGGAATACAGCCCGACCCGGACCAACTCAATGCCTTATTCCAGATGGAGCCTCCTCGAAACATTAAAGAAGTACAGCGATTAACGGGGAGATTAGCTGCCTTGAACAGATTCATCTCCAGGTCTTCGGACAGGTGTGCTCCATTCTTTCAAACTTTGAAGGGTGCCAAAGGGTTCGAATGGACCCCACAGTGTGGTGAGGCATTCAATGAAATCAAGAAACATCTCTTCTCTCCCAAAACTTTGTTCAAACCCGTTGACGGGGAGACTCTTATTGTGTATCTGGCCGTTTCAAGTTGTGCCATCAGTGCTGTGTTGGTAAGAGAGGTCGATGGTTGTCCCTACCCAGTGTACTACATCAGCAAAAGCTTGATTGATGCTGAGAGGCGTTACTTGAAACTCGAAAAACTGGCGTTAGCTCTGGTGATAGCTGCAAGAAAAATGAGGCCTTACTTTCAGGCTCATCCTATCGTCGTCCGGACATCTTTCCCTTTAAAGAATGTCCTTCAAAAAGCAGACATTTCAAGCAGAATGACGAAGTGGTCAGTGGAGTTGGGGGACTTCGACATAGACTTTGCTCCCCGAACAGCAGTAAAAGCCCAAGTTGTGGCTGATTTTCTGGTTGAATTCCACTCCGATAGGGATTCAGAGCAACCTACTGATTCAAAAGACAAGAAAGTGTGGATTGTCCGAACAGACGGAGGGTCTAACACCATGGGATGTGGTGCAGGAATATGTCTCACTTCCCCATATGGGGACAGCATGTACCAATCTATTTGTTTTGCTTTCAGGGCGTCTAATAACGAGTCCGAATACGAAGCAGCTATAGCTGGGTTAAAGTTGGCCCACATCTGTGGGGCTAAAAGGGTCAAGCTTCTAAGTGACTCCCAGTTACTTGTTCACCATGCCTTAGGCCAATCTGAGGCTAGAAAGGAGCAGTTGGTAAAATATTTACTCTTTCTAAAAAATGAAGCACTAAAGTTTAAAGCTGTTGTCTATGAGCACATTCCCCGGGCAGAAAATGAGCTAGCAGACTCATTGGCAACAATAGCATATACGGAGTCCTACCCATGGATCCATGTGTCTGAAAGCCCTTCTATTCAACTTAGTGAGGGTGGAAAAGAGGAAGTTTTTGAAATACAAGCGAGTCGACCTCAAGACTGGAGATCTCCTCTCATACAAAATCTGTTTGATGGTATTATACCTTCAGATAAGTCACAAGCCAGAACATTGAAACACAAGGCTCGTGGTTTCATTATGTTGAGAGAAGTGTTGTGCAAAAAATCCTATAGTAAACCTCTCATACGTTGTTTAGGGGATAATGAGTCACAAATGGTCCTCTCCGAATTGCATGATGGTGAGGGATCAGCCCATTGTGGGTTCAGAGCTTTAACAAGAAGAGTGTTACTCTCCGGATACTATTGGCCATCAATCATGAAAGATGCTAAGGAGCTGGTGAGAAGGTATGACCCATGCCAGAGGTACAGCAATGAAATTCATGTACCAGCCATTCCTTTGGAGTCAATTTCTGAGCCCATCCCTTTTGCTCGATGGGGATTGGACTTGGTTGGGCCTCTCCCTGTGGCGTCTGGAGGGCGTAAAACTATAATTGTGGCCATTGACTACTTCTCGAAGTGGATAGAAGCAGCTCCCTTGGCAGGGACAACATCGAAAGCTGTCATAAAATTCATTATGTCCAACATATGTTGCAGATTTGGTGTCCCACAGAAGATAACAACAGACAATGGGCCACAGTTTGACAATAGAGAAATGGAAAGCTTCTGCGCCTCAAGGGGTATACAGCATTGTTTCTCTTCAGCTTTCCACCCACAAGCCAATGGGCAAGTTGAAGTAGCTAATAGAACCATACTGTCCGGTTTGAAGAAAAATTTAGAAGGAGCTGCTGGGAAGTGGCCTAGTTATCTACAAGAAGTCTTGTGGGCCTACCGGACAACACCTGGGGCTGCAACACATGAATCTCCCTTTGCCTTGGTCTATGGAATGGATGCAGTAGCCCCCATAGAGAAGACACTCCCTTCCTTTCGTATTCATAACTTCTCCGGACATGCTAATGAGATGGCCGTCAGAAATCAACTTGATTTGATAGAAGAAAGACGGGTTAAAGCTCATCTTAGAGTGACACACTATTAGGGCTTGATGAGAAGCAGGTTTACTTCTAAGGTTAAAAGAAGAGATTTCCAACCAGGGGACAAAGTATTAAGGAAGGTCTTCTTGCATACTAAGGAAAAGCTCTTCGGAAAGCTGGCCCCAACCTGGGAGGGTCCGTACACTGTTGTTGAAAGAATCAAGCCTGGGACTTATTGGTTGGAAGACAAAGATAGCAGGTTTTTAACTCACCCTTGGAATATTGAACACCTTCGAATATACTTGGAATAACACTTGTGTAAATATTTACTTGTTTAAACATCCATGTAAATATTTGGGGGCATACCTTCCCCTCTTCGGTGGCACGGAGAGCTTTCAATGAAATTTGATGCCTTCTTCAAAATTTTCTAAATATTTTCAAAATTCTATCTCTTGTCATACTACCCGGAGAATCTTAACACTCTCACAATGCAATAACTCAAAGCTACTTAAATTCCAGCTATCTAAACTAAAACAAATAATGAAAGAAGATGATGGTTGAGCAAAATAGAAACATTCATTCAACAAATTAAAATTGCCTTAGCCTTCCAAGGACTTTTTGAACAAGTTAGGGCACAATACAAAAAATCTGTCCGAATAATACCGGACACCACAACAAAAATAGTGCCTTAACCTTCCAAGGACTTTAGTTTGAGTAAAGGATAAATAAAGTACACCATAAATTAAGGTTGAGCCTTTGAAGATGGCTCACCCTCGTCTACTTTCTTGCCTTTGATGTCGCTCCCCCCTTCGACCACTTTTTTTCCCTTGGGATCATTCTCCTCTTCACCTGGGCTCTCTCAGGTTTTCTCTTCATTATCAGAAGAGGACTCACCGGAAAATCCCTCATCAACCATAGTATAATATGGAAGGTCATCATCATCCACATAGAGCCATAAGTTCCCCAGTCTCCTCTTCGGGAATTTTTCGTGAAAAAGGAGAACCATATCAGACTTCACCCTTTGAATCATTAGCTCTTCACTTTGTACCATCTCCCTGGCATAGGCGTTGATCTTGGCCTTGATTGTGGCCTCTTGGTCCCTTACCAAAACAGCCTTCTCTTCAGCAGCCTGAGTCACTGCATTTTCCAAGGCAATCTTCTCAGTGGTCAGGTTGGTGATGAGCTTCTCCTTTGCAGTGGTCTCTCCCCGTGAGACCGTGAGATCTTTCTCCATACCAGACAACTTCTCCTGGAGATCTTTTATGGTCTGCTCTAGGGTGGCAACTTTTGTGTTGCTCTCATCATGACTCCTCTTCAGCTCCTCGTGTGCTTCCTTAAGTAAATCAGCATTGGTAGTAGCAATGCGGAGGTCTTCGGACAGCTTATCCTTCTCAGACTTGAGGTCTTTAATGGTGTCTGCTCGGCTCCGGACTTGTCTTTCCAGTGTAAGAACTGGCTGCACATTACTAAGCAGGGAATGGGCAATAGTGTCCTTCTCACTAGAAACCATGAAAGTCTTACCGTTAAAGTTGACCGTATTGGAGCTGCTCGGAGGGATGTAGGGCCCTGCGAACTCGTCTCTGGGCAGGCCAAGGAAATATTCACCAAGCCCGCCCAGACCGGTGATGTCCACTTCATCCAAGTTGAGCTCTCCCCCCTCGACTTCATCAGTGTGAAACTCTCTGGGGATCTCTTCGGCCAGCGTTGGATCTGAATGGCCAGTAGGAAAAGAGGGCTCCGGATCCCGAAGAGCAAGCTCATCTCCTTCTGAAGTCTTTTTCTTCTTGACTTCCCGGTCAGCGCTCTCACTTGCTTGCTTGCGAGTCCTCTTAGGAGCCCTTGCAGGATTTGGAAGGTCTACTTCTTTCCTCTCGGTCTCCTGCTCCACCACTTGCAAGAGGGCTGCATCGATTTGAACCTGGGTCGGCCCCTCCGGGTCTGTTGGGACATCCTTCTCAGCATCGCCCGCCACCTTTTTGCCTCTTCTTCTGCCCTTCATTTTGCTCGGGGCTTTGGCCCGAACAGGCAAGTAGAGTGTCCCATCCGGTTCATGGGACCTTCTCAGCACAGTGTCTTCATCAGTCTGGGTGGTGAGCTCCTCCCAAGTTAGGTCTCTCCGACTGGTGGTGTTCCACAGGTGAGACCTTGCTAAATTTCCAGGGGTGAAGGCCTTGTGGAATCGATTCTCCCAATTCTCTGCGGCCCAAGTATTGATTTTACCACAAGTAGTCTGTCCGGCCTTCAAATAGTCTCCGAACTTCTTTAGCAGCTCTGCTAGAACAAAAGGGAAATTGGTTAGTTTAAATTTAACTTAAAAAGAAAAAGGAAAAGAGAGAAACGGACAGAAACTTACGGTCACTCCTCCACCTACTCCTGAGGAGGCTTGGGTTCTCTCCAACCTTGATTTTCTTGCCATTTTCCCATGAGCCACTGACAAACAAGAATTGGCTCCTCCACTTGCTCTCTGATTCCAGGAGATCATCAACAGCCTTGAGATCATTCCCCATGTTGAAATGGTAGAAGGGGAACTAATGATGCTTGCACAGGTTGGCCACTGCTGCGAACTCTTCCATAGGAAGAGGGATCCCAGATAACCTAGACACCATGATACATGACATTAAGGTGAACCAACCATTGGGGCTTAGCTGTGTTGGGCAGAGCTTGACCAGGTAGAAGTAGCGCACGATCTCCGGGTCTAGTGGGAACCTGAGCCCCCAGTTAAATAGCTCCGTAAAGAAGACTATCTCGTTTCGTTTACAGTTCATTGGGGTCTCCGGATCAATGGGGATCCTTATCTTCACGTTTTCAGGGATCCCCCATTTGGTGCGCATTCTACCCAGATCAGAGGTATGGATGAATGCATACTTGGTGTTATGCAAGGCCAAGAGGTACTTAAACTCGACTTTGTGGAAGCACGGCCCCACTCTCCCCTCAAGGCACTCCGGTAGGTCCGGATGCCTCAGATACAAATTTTCTTTGCCCTTTTTGGCAGCAACAGCAGTGGTATCAGCCTATCCGGAGGACTCGGACTCAAAGGGGACCTCTTCAGTAGAGTCCTCCATTCTCTCCTCCATAATTGTTAGAGGGACTTATGTGGAAGTGGTTCGGGGAGGATTGAAGCTTGGCATAGCCTGCCCTTTGGACTGCTGACTGCCCGTATTCATCTGACTTCTCACCTCAAGTTGGGTTTCTGAGGCAGAAGATTCTCTAGGGGGTACTGGGCTGCTGGCCTCCGGACCGGACGGCCTCTCCCGGGGAGCTCTAAAGGGCACTCCAGACCCAGAGTCACTATTTTTTGCCCCCAATTTCGAGGGAGTATTCTTCGAGGTTAGTCCTTTGACTAACCGGCTAGGCCTCTTAACGACTAGCTTCTCCGAGGAGTGGTCAGAATCAGACCCCATAGCTATAAAAGGTGAGGTTTTCCTAACGCTTGTAGCGGTGACTCCTGGTTCAACAGTAGGTATTGACTCCTGAACTGAGGAACCAGATACTATGGGAGAAAGGGTGGATTGAAAGAGCTTTTTGGGCTTGGTACCTTTGGAGGAGGATGAGCCTCGATCTGATTCTGTAACAGAAGCAACCGGTCTATCAACTGGTGATGATGGTAGCCCTACTGCTATTCGCCTTTCTTTTTCGACCTTATGCGCTTTCTCCAACTCTGAAAGGTTGAGCCAACCACCTTTGATCAATGCTGTTCTTGTTGTAAACATAAAACAACCAAGGGAATTTTTGTTCTAGAGAGAGAAAGCTCTGAGTAAAATTGCAGAGTAAGATTTGAGAGAGATAGTAAAAGAGTGAAAAATGAATGTGAATTTATAGTAGATTTGAAAAAAAAGGAGTTGATTCCTAGGAGAATCCGAAAAGTTGGGTAATGATTAAAAGACGGCGCTGATGTCACTATTGGCAATTAAAGAGGTTACTTGTTAAAGAAGGTGGTGCGAAATTCAAGGTGAAAAAACGGCTGGAGTGGCCAATCAGAAAGCGACACGTGTCCCACTAACCCTGGCAAAAACCGTTTGGAATTCGTAACGTATGATCTGTCCGGGTATACCCACAGCTCTGTTCGGATTAAGAACCACTTCATACATCGGACTGTTTTTCAGTTCTTTGACAAGGACACTTGCTCAAACACCTAAAAAAGGGGCTCCTGATGAGTCCGAATTCAGCATGCTCCCCGGAAGGGCAAATCAGTCTAAATCTCTCCGAATACCGGACAGGCTACAAGGACATAAATCGGACAGATCATTTGGACCGGACAGATCACTTTGAACACTGTAAACTTAAGGCTGTTCGAACTATGACTAAAGTACTAAAAAACCTAAACACTTCTTGACTAAGCTACTTGCCCTCCTGCTTAGAACTCATAGGTCTTTAAACATGACACGGGTCCATTAAACATGACCCGAAAGCCCATAAGGGCCCAAACATCATACTATAAATACCCAACCACCAGCATTAACTATGGGTAATGAGAATTAACTGCTACCAAGCTGCTTAATCATCTCTCTACTCTCTACACTATCGTTAAACACCCATACACCACCCTGAAACTCCACTTGAAATTACTAGCCTACCCTCAGGTAACTTTTATCCTCACCAGCAATGACTCAGCTGTATGCCGATCCATTTTTTTACCTTAAAGCCAAATCTGAGTCCAAACTCCGACCCGGATGACACATGCGTCATAAAAAACAAGTATAAATATTTCAACCAACCTCATTTAATAGGTTGGACTTTTTCTATATAAATTAATAGTTAATACCCACCTTTTTTTTATCTCTTTACACTCTATTCTTGAAATTAATATCCTATTAAACAAAAGTATTTGCCCAAAAATACCTTTTGAGTAGAAATAATCCTCGCCAAAATGGCGACCATAGTGGGAGGTGACGGTGCCTAAATTTCAGATTCAAAACTAGTGAATAAAATAGTTCAGATGGATCCTAATGTACAAGATGTTCCACGTCAAGAGGTTGAAGGTGTGAGGTAGAATAATGAGCACACTATTGTGTCTCATGTCAATCACAATGGTGATGAAAAACAATCCATGCAGGATGAACGTGATCAGCTAAAGGCTGAGATTTAGGCTTTAAAGGCTGAAAACAAACTGAAAAATGAATAAAATAAAACTCTGGTGCATCTGAACTCCACTCTACTGATAATCATGGTGAAAATGAGTAGTCCATAAAGACTAATGTCAGCTCTAAAAAGACACATCAGTCTAAACGAGTTGTGAGAATGATATCAGAGTCTTCCAATAGTTCATCCAATGATTCAAACCTTAAAGAATCATTCTCAACCAACAGTGATGAACGCCGTCTAAAGAAGAAATTAAGACTGTCCAAGAAACATTCAAGAAAAAAGGATAAACAGGGAAGAATTAAAAATTATCAAGGAAAAATAAAGGGTTCAGCCGATCACCACATTGACCATTTGTTGATTGATACATTCGCCTTTCAATCTGAACCATGTATTTGAGTACTCCTAATGAAGATACCGTTTTTAGCCATAGCCAAAATTGAAGACAATCACCCTTGTCCTCGAAAATCCTCTCCGAACATCTTCCCAAGCGATTTGACAGTTCCAAGATAGAGAAGTATGATGGAAGCAAAGATCCGAACAATCATCTTGAGAAATTTAAAAAAATTATGATGAATTTTGATGATGATGAAAAACTGATATGCCGAGCCTTCTCACAGAACTTTAAAGGAAGTGCCCTTAAGTGGTACAACAGTCTCCCCCATTGGTCTATAAAGAATTTTGATACATTCTGGGTAGTATTCTGGAGGCAATTTTTAGGAAGCAAGCAGCTTAAATAAAATGGTTATACGATTATACATTATTCCCGAGAGCCAAACGAATCTTTGAAGGATTATATTAGTAGGTTTGTGAACATAAAGAATGGGCTAGCTGCTTATTTTGAGCAAGTAGCAATAATTTGGGCGACTCAGTAACCCGGAAAAAAAAAACGATGACTTTTGGGGGGCTGTTAAATCAAGTTGGAAAGAAGATTATTGTTGAAGAAACTAAGAAATCTAGAGTGCCTCGTCAGAAAAGATCTAGCACTACAGTATCAATTCCACCAGCAAAAACTCAATCTGGTTACAAATCAAAGGAAGTTGGACAATGATCACATCGACATAAGCAGAATCAGTCCAATCAAAACTAACAAGTTAGATGTAAAAGGGGTCCATGGGTTCAACCCGAATGGTTTGCTGACTTGGGAGAGAGTGTAGCGATAATTTATAACAAGACTAAAAATGATATGCACTTTAGAAGACCAGCCTCATTGCAGTCCTCTAGAGAAACCCAAAGTACTTGTTTCTGCAAGTATCATAATGATGTGGGTCATGACATGCATGATTGTATATCATTGAAGCAAGAAGTGAAAAATCTTATTGAGAGAGGAAAATTAGGCGCTTTTATTAAAAAACAAGGGGGCAGCAGACCAGATAATACACAATTCAATGCCAATGCTCTCTGAATGACTTCTTCAACAGTCACAGGAACATGTATACATGAAGGTGTCATGATGATTGTTGAGAGGTTTGATGTGGACTCTGAATACCTTGATCCCAACCCAAATCAAAATTAAGTGGGGTGATAGTGGATAAATCTGCTCCAGTTTCCGATTTGTGAAGTTTTTTGAATCATTAACCATATTTGAGGGAGACACCGTGACAACACCCTCAATTCGTTCAAGAAAAAGGCATGTCAACACCTTGACTACTCCGTTGGAAGGAAGAATGTCCACACATTTTTACCAAACCCCAGCTCCCTTCATAGTCTTTGATGAGGACAACTTAAGAGATATTGCGGGGCGACGTGAAGATGTTATGGTGATATGAGCATCAATTTAGGGTAATGACGTACGTTAAATCTTGATTGACACTGGTAGTTTGATAAATGTGTTATTTCTGAATATTTATAGGCAGATGAAAAATCCTTTGGTTCTTCAGCGATTAAACAAAACTATTATGGGTTTTACGGGGAGTTCAACTGATGTCATTTGTGAGTTTGAAGAGGAAGTACTGTTGGGTAGGGGACCTTTTAAAAAACGGTAAAGGTATTATTCGTTATCATTGACTTCCCAATATCCTACAATGTTATATTTGAAAGATCTTGGCTATCTAGGATGCACATTGTGGAATTTACTGTCCATCAATGTTTAAAATATGTCGTGGGTGCACAAGTGAGTGTTGTCTGAAGTAGTTAGAAAGTGACCAAAGAATTCTATGTAACAGCTATTGCCTCAGAGTCATTAGAGGCAGTCAAGGATACCAAGGAATAACAACTATCAGAGCCTTACACCGATAAGAATGAAATAGATGATTAGAGATAGGCTCCTAGTGCTATAATACCCATAGAAGAAGTTGAAATCCACTGCCTTGCAGAAGGAAAAAATGTTACGATTGATACTAAGTTACCATTGAGTTTGAAACAAAAGTTAGTGTCTTTCTGGTCTAACAATCTACATGTGTTTGCATGGTGCAATGATGATGTAACTGGGGTGCCAGCTGAAGTAATCAACCATAAATTATCAGTCTGATCTTGTACTAGACCGGTAGGACAAAGAAAAATGACATTTTTCCAAAGAAAAAACCGATGTTATAGTACAAGAAGTTGATCGGTTAACCAAAATGGGCCATATTAAAGAATCACAATACCTTTTATGGAGAGTTAACCCCGTTTAAGTCAAGAAAAATAATGGGAAATGGCGCATGTATATTGATTTCACTGATATTAACAGAGCATGTCCTAAAGATCATTTTCTAGTGCCTTGGATAGATCAGTTGGTAGATTTCACATCCGAGAACAAGTTGTTATCCTTCATGGATCCCATTTCAGGGTACAATCAGATACAGATGGATCTGAACGATCAAGATCATACTACTTTTATCATGGACAGAGGGCTTCATTGTTATAAGGTGATGTTGTTTGGATTGAAAAATGTTGGAGCTACTTATTAGTGGTTGGTAAATAAAACATTTACTAGCCAAATTGGCAGAAACATGGAAGTATACATAGATAATATGATGGTGAAGAGCCTCGATGAGGAAGAACATATATCTGATCTTCAAGAAACATTTTCTAACTTAGAAGCCATCAACTTGAAATTAAACCCAGAGAAATGTACTTTTGGGGTCCGGTCTAGCAAGTTTCTAGGACATGTCATAAGTGAAAAGGGGATACATGCTGATCTGGGTCAGTTATATGCTCTATTGGCTATGGATCCTCCTCAAAGTAATAAAGAAGTTCAGAGACTGACCGGGTGGTTGGCTACATTGAATAGGTTTATTTCAAGGTCATCAGACAAGTGCTCAATTTTTTCAAGTTTTGAGGAATGTTAAAGACTTTAATTGGTATCCACAGTGTAATCAAGCATTTCTTGAAATTAAAAAACATTTGTCTTCACTCAAGATGTTGTTCAAACCTATCAAAGGGGAGAAACTTTATATGTATTTAGCTGTATTGGAATATGCTGTGAGTGATGTGTTAGTAAGGGAAGTGAATAATTACCCCCGTCCGATGTATAACATAACCAAGAGTTTGCTGGAAGCCAAAAGAGGTATTTAAATTATAAAAACTATCATTGGCGTTGGTAATAGCAGCCAGAAAAATGAGGCCGTACTTTCAAGAACATTCGATTACGGTTCGAACATCTTTTCCTTTAAAGATTGTTCTTTAAAAAGCTGACATATCGGGTAGAATGACTAAGTGGTCAGTTGAGCTTGGAGACTATGATATTTATTTTGCACCTCGGATCGTGATCAAGCCTCAAACTACAGCTGATTTCTTAATGGAAGTTCATAATAAAAGGCCTTAGGAACAAAAATAGGAAAACAAGTCTAAGAAAGAGTGGCTAATCCGAAGAGACGGTGGGTCTAGTACGATGGGATGTGGGGCTGGAATTTGTTTAACTTCCTTTTATGTTGATACTATGTATCAGGTTGTATATTTTGGTTTCAAGGAATCCAATAAATAATCAGAGTATGAAGCGGCCATTTTTGGGTTAAGACTAGCTCCAAATATGTGGAGAAAAGAGGGTCTGGTTAGTAAGTGACTCTCAGTTACTTATTAATCAAGCTAAAGGGCTATCTGAAACTAAAAAAGATTAGTTAATAAAGTATCTGAAAGTACTAAGGAAGTTTCCATAAGTTTTAAAAGTATCCGGTATGAACATGTCCCTATCGGAGAATACTATGGCATATTCTTTAGTTACCATAGCCTATTCTGAAGGATACCCATGGATTCTTATGCAAGAATTCCCCTCCATAAGCTTGGTTAAAGGGAAAAAGGGTGAATTTGAAGAAAGTATGAATATATCTGGCATACAATCCAAAGATGGGAGGTATAAAACACATAAATTTATTTCTGATGGAATTTTACCTTCAGATAAAGTCTTCGCTAAAATGATCAATTACAAGGCTCGTGGTTTCTTGGTGTTAAGGGAAATTCTTTATAAAAATTCTTTCAGCAGGCCTCTCCTATGTTTCTTGGGTTTTGAGGAATCCCAAAGTGTTATATCCAAATTGCATGATGGAGAGGGATCAAAACATTGTGGTTATAAGGCCTTAACCAGGACAATTTCGTTAGCATGATACTATTGGCCTACTATATCGGCAGATATCAAAGATATGGTCAAGAGATGTGATCATTTCCGGAGATATAGGAATGAAATCCATATAGCAGCAGTTCCTATGGAGTAAATATGAGAACCCATACCTTTTGATAGAAAGAGTTTGAACTTAGTTGGACCTCTTCCCATGGTGTCCGGAGGTTATCGAACGATAATGGGGTATCTGGCCCACTATCTTCCATCGTTTCCTCCATTATTTATGGCGCCTGATCAACCGAATTGTGCCAAGTATCTTCTTTCTCAATATGAGAAGTTTTGATGGGAGAAGTCGATGGGCTTGGATCCAAAATTATTAATATTGGTGACTTTAACTTTAAAGGACCTTCTTTGGGCTTCTTTGACTCTTTAACAAGTGGAGTTATGGTTATGGCTTTAGACAACCTAGTGACCATTCGAGGTGGCTTTCTCCTATATCTGAACCCATAAAAATAAAAAATGACGGACTTTTGCGGCTGGTAACGGCTCTAGCTCTGGGTAAAGGGTTTTCGTTTCGTTGAATTGGTGGTTCTGGTTGTTCTGTATGATGAACTAGTAGTGTTGGTTGCTCTGATTGTTCAAAATTTATTAAAGATGGAGTATGGAAGTTTTATTGGATAATACTATTGGTCTTTAAGAAGATGAACTCTTGTCTGGTTCTGGTACCTCTGCAATGATCAATCCACCAGGAGAGGCAGGTAGTCCGGCTGTGATTTTTGCCTCTCTTTTCTCTTTATCTAACTCAGACAAGTTCAGCTAGCCTCATTTGATTAAGGAAGTTCTTAATGTGAACTTATACCTAGGGAAATATTGGAGGATTTGAAAGTTTATGAGATTTCTAAGTTCTCTCTCTAGATTTAAGATTTGAATTTTTTTCTTACTCTGGAAATGGAAACAGTAAAAAATATACTTATGTACTAAAGAGTCTACTTGAGTGTTTCACCTAGGGGAACTAAATCGACTAGGTAATAATTATATTCTATTAACTATAGCCCCCTTAATTTTGGAAGTTTAGTTTTAAGTCCCTAGGAAGAAACGGCTAGTAGGTCAAACTGGAAGTTGACACGTGTAACAAAAGACTAATAATAAAGTAGCGACATTTTAGTTGATTAGTAGACCCTTCACATTCACAGCGAATAAAGATTAGATATTATTCGATACGGGTAGCTCTTCCAAAAGTTTTTTGAAAATGCTAAAGGGGCTATATGATTAGTTCGGAGATTGCTGAAAATATATCTCTAGTAAGTCTGATAATATCTGAAGGGCATTTCAGACATACCAAATTAAAAGTAATGGATGAATGGTAACTTGAGTGGAATATTGACTCAATTACGTGCCTAGTAGCTCATTTCTTAGGCATGGGGGCTCATATGAATTACCTAATTATAAGATTCAACCCACACGGCCCGTGATTCAAGTAAAAACACTATAAATACCACAACAAACATCATTAAGAGGGTTTGACTTTTTAAAAAAATATTAAATAAAAGTGCACCCCTCATTTCTCTCACAACTTCTGATAAAAATACTTAATATTAAACAGTTAAAGATTTTCTTCCGGTTTTACCATAAAACCAGGTTTTACCATCACCAAAATCGGTTCGCAAGCTCTATAAAATGTAGAGCTTCTATTATTTCATAATTTTGTTCTTCTATTAATATTTTATTGTTTCACATTAGGGATGAGTCATTTTATCTTTCTATTTGAGTATTGTTATCTTTGTAACTAGTATTTCTTCTATTTTCCATTTTGTTTCCAGAATTAGTTTTTGGGGGAACCTTTGTTATTTTCCTTAAATATTAAAGATTTGATTTTAGTTATAGGGGTCCATATACCTTCGAGGGTAACTTGTTTTTATTGTTAATTTATTGGCCAACTTTTAGTTTATATTCAATTCATGAGTAACATCAAAAAAATTAATATTTTTTTACATTGACTATTATGGTGACCAAGGTGGAAACAATCTAGATAATATAATAAGATATCTCCATAAATAATGTCTATTCAATATTTATCTTATTCCCCGAATTCAATCCATATTTTATTACTAAGAGGCTTGGATACATCCACTTCTATCCAAGCCTGATAATAGTTATGTTTGGATGTTTTTTTTGTTAAGAATCCATATGACTAATGAGTTTTCTATGGCCTTCACTATGCTTTTTAGAGTGTCCTTATTATATAAGAACACTGATTTTTTGGAAAAATGATCCACACATGGGTTACTTGGGATTCTCTCTTTGTGTTAATTTTAGGATCACATTTAATTAATCTCATGGAATGTTAGACATGCCAATTATCCCAAATTGACAAATTAAATATAACATTTACTTTCAATTTTCCAGAAAATATTGAATAGTAAGTAAGTTTGGTCTACCTAAGATAAATTTACCAACTAGAGAGAATTTAGCATATTTAAGAAGAAACAACTTATCTTTAGCAGAAAATCAAACTGCTTTGAAGTCTCATTTTCTTGTTATACACACTTCTTCATGATGAATTTCTTGTTTGATGGTAGAAATTCTGACCGCATCCTTGTACGCCTTCTTTATGTTGTTCTGTACTGAGGCAGTCGAGGGATCTTGTTGAGAGGTAGGAATTGTACATCATACCCATTTGTAGAAGTTATTATTTCTTAATCTTTCCTATGAGCTATAGTCTTGGTTATCATATTTTCCATGTGGTTGATATTTTTTCTTAGAGAATTATTTTCATTCATCATGTTTGATTGGTGTATTGATGCATCCTCTAGCTCTGACCTTGATTATTTCATTTCTTTTGATGTTAACTTCAATTTACTTTAAGCTTCTATGATTATACTTTAGAGAAGTCGGTTTATCTTCAACGAGAGAGGATTTCGGTAGGGTGAGATACCATTTCTTAGAGCTTTTGACTATTTCTCTCTCATAGCAGCTCCTTAGTCCAAAATAAACATTAGATGCACAAATCTAACTTATATCATTAATTTATAAAAAAATAAAAACTAAATAAAATAAAATTATGACAACAAAATTAAAAATTATAAATAGATCTTTAAAAATATAATTTTTTTTGTATTTTGATTTTTTTTTTAATTTTTTATGGATACTTAAAATAAAGAGAAAATTACCCATAAATACCCACTCAACTATCTCATTACCACTAAATACCCAAAAATTGTATACAACAAATAGATAAATCGACCATGGTAAAAGGTCACAAGTAACTCTCTTTCTTTCTTTGAATCAAATTTATTTTTTTTACTTTTTTAAAATAGTTTGTATCTTTCAAACCGTAGCTCGGAAAAACAATTCTGAAAGTACCATGGGTTTAGATTTTTTTTCTTCCGTAACATGCGAGACCAGACATAACCAACCATGCGAGACCAGGTATAACCAACCATACGAGACCACAGATAACCAACCATGCAAGACTAGGAAAAACCAACCATGCGAGACCATGCATAACCAATCATGAGTGACCAGACATAACCAACTATGAGGGATCATGCAAAATTAACCATACGAGACTAAACATAAAAAACTATGCGAGACCAAGAATAATCAACCACGAGAGACGAGACATAACCAACCATGCAAAACTAGACATAACCAACCATGCGAGACTAGATATAACCAACCATGAGAAACCAGAGATAATCAACTATGAGATACCAAGCATAACCAACCCTGAGAGACCAGGAAATACCAACCATGCGAGAACAAGCATAACCAACCATGCGAGACCAAGCATAACCAACCATGCGAGACCAAGCATAACCAACCATGCGAGACCATACATAATCAACCATGAGAGACTAGGAATAACCAACCATGCAAACCCATGCATAACCAACCATGCAAGACCATGCATAACCAACCATTCAAGACTAAGCATAACCAACCATGCACAACCAACCATGCGAGCCCAAGCATAACCAACCATGAGAAACCACGCATAACCAACCATGTGAGACTAGGCATAACTAACCATGCGATACCAAGCATAACCAGCCATGTGAGACTACGAATAAATAAACATGCACAACCATGCATAAATAAACATGCGAGATACGTACTACTTGGTGATAAAGATGCGAGACCACGGTTCCTCGGTCTGACGAAAAAAAAAACAACAATGGATATAGTTTTGTTCGTCTTAAAAAATAACTTATTATGCTTTGTCTTGCATGTTTATTATTCTTGGTCTCACATGATTTATTATATCTAGTCTCGTATGTTTTTTATACATGGTCTCGCATATTTGGTTATTCTTGGTCTTGCATGTTTATTTATACATGGTATCACATATTGTTTATGCTGGTTCTCGCATGTTTGCTTGTGCCTAGTTTTGCATGTTAACGGTGATTTTTTGTATTAAAAAAACTCAAAAATATCATCAATGGATATAGTTTTGTTTATATTAAAAAACAAAGTTGATGGTACTTTTAGAGTTTTTTCCAAGCTCCGGTTTGAAAGATACGAACCTTTTTAAAATAAAATAAAAAGAAAAGTATAGGTAATAGAAGTTTTGGTTTAAAAAAATGGTTTTGTGGCTGGTTGATGATGAAACATGCGTATTTAAGGTATTATTTGAGAATTTGGTATTAAATGTGATTTATTTTTAAAAAATATATATTAAATAATTATGATAGTTTGGATATTGGATGACAATATTGATAAGGATATAGAATATTGTGGAGCTTAAATGTAATAAACCGAAGTCTAATATGACAAATTGTATAGTAGAATGATAGTTTTTGAACTATTTGTAAATATGGGAGACTGAAGTGTAATTAACCCATTTGTATAATTAATTCTCTTATACCAAGTCATAACACCTATAAATAATGGCTAAGGTTTTGAATAAACGGTACGACATTTTTATTAGTTCAATCTTACTTTCACGCTTACTTTCTCTCTCTATAATCAAATTCTCTCTTTCTCTCTCAAGAACTAGATTTATACTCATCAAATTTGCAACCATAGTGGGAGAAACAGTTGATCGATACCTTGATTTCATAATAAAAAACTAGAGATAGTTGAATTTTTTATCTGAAACCCATATTCTTGATTGATGATGGAACAAGGAAATGAAAATGATCCTTTGGTTCAAAAGGCAATTAAGACGTTGAGATCTGATTTGCGAAGAGGAGAATGTAAGAAATATGATCAAATTCCAATTCAATAGACACTTTCAGACATTGAAGCTCGAACGAATCAATTGCTGGATAAAATCACAACTCTAATGAGAAGTATGTTCAAAGAGAACAAAATATCCAATCAAGTAGGATGAAATCTGAGGTGCGACAAGTGGAAGAGAAGTACGATCTGGAAAGTCAATCTAATAAATCTTATACAGCTCGACAAGTTCGAATTGATCGGAGAAACATATTTTGAGTCTGATAAAGAGCATCGTACCTCACGAAAAGAGAAAAAATACAAACATAGGTATGTTACGTCTAGTAATGATGAATTTGACAATTTGACATTTAAGGAAAGGATGTATTGGGGATCTTCGAAAGAAACAAGAGGCCAACCACGAAAATTACGTAAAAAATATAGATAAAAAAGACAATATGCCTCATTGTTTAAGGGAAACAGAATGGTGTAAAGGAAATACATTGAATCAGTTCACAGGTATAATTGATCAAAATTTATACTTTGTTATGGGAACATGAGAAGATGATCAGTATGTATAAGGAGTAGACTGGAGAAATTCATCTTTAACAACTGAGATAAGGTCTATTACTCTTTCGAAGCATTTTGACATTTATAAGGTAGATAAATTTGATGGGATGAAAGATCCCGATGATCACATTCTAACAATTCAAGAACCATATGACGAACTTTGAATATGATGATGGGCTAGTATGTAGAGCCTGTTCTCAGACATTTAATGTCACAACATCGAAATGGTACACTAGGATTCTGAGGGGATCTATTTCTAATTTTAATTATTAATAAAAACTTTTCGACGATAATTTGTGGGAAGTAAAGAAATATGAGAAAATAGAGACACTATAATAAAATGTAAGCAGGTTGTGGGAGAGAAATTGAAGGATTATATCAAGCGTTTTGTGTTAACAAAAGCAGGATTATATAATTGTGAAGAGTTGGTAGCTATGGTTGCATTTCGACAGGGTTTATTACCATGTGATTTAGCAAATGAAACAACAAAGATGAGATCCTTGAATTTTGGAGCACTGATGGATCAAGTCGATGATCAAATTAAAGTGGAGGAATCAACTAGGGTTCAAAGAGTAGTTGGACATATTCAAAAGAATTCAAGACATGTGTTAAATAATCAAGGATATTCTTCAAATTATCAGGCATCTCGTCCAAGGAATAACAATTATTTGCCTCCTCGAACTAGAGAGTATCCAACTCAAGCTAGAGGGTATCAGTTTCAAAGAGCAAGGCCAAATCAGTGGATAACGTCAGAGTATTATGCTGATTTAAATGAGAATGTTCTTGCGATTAGTGAAAAGACCGAATGATATGTAAGCTTTAAAAAACCAGCTTTGATAAATAGACCAAGAGAAGAGCGCAACAACAGGTTTTGTAAGTATCATAATGATATTGGACATGATACTGTAGATTGTATAGCTTTGAAAAACGAGGTGCAGATTTTAATAGAAAATGGTAAGTTAGCTGCTTTTGTTAAAGGGCAAAGAAGTGGATCAAAGACTCCAATTGCATCGACTTTACAATCAGCAAATTTAAATTTGAAGGAAGAAAGTGCATTGATGATTCTTGACTCTAAGTTCGACGAGTTTGACATAGCCTCAAGATATTAGGATACAAATCTAGATAGATTAATTTTGATGGTTGTGGATGAACCAGTAGAGCAAGGACGAGTTCGAAGCTTATGAGAGTATTTTGAGTCCTTGGTAATTTCTGGGGAAGATTTTATGACTGGTCTAGCTCTAGGAAACAAAATATGGTAAGTTTAACTACTCAATAGAAAGAAGGATGTCTACTCACATGTATGAAAAAAAGATATTCCTTTTATTCTTTTTGATGAAGATGATATGAGAGGCACTGCAGGTCCTCATGAACATGCAGTGGTTATTGGAGTAGAAATAGCTGGGATTGAAATCCGAAGTGTTTTGATAGATACAAGAAACTCTACAAATATTTTGTTCCAGTCAACATACGATAGGATGCGTAATCCACTTAGAATTTGTCAAACAGACTATAATATAATTGGCTTTGCTGGTGTGACAGCTCAGGTGATTGGAGAATTCGAAGGTCAAGTATGTTTAGGATAAGGGCCTTTTAAAAAGAAAGTTCAAGTTTTATTCATGGTGGTGGATTGTCCGACCAGTTATAATGATATTTTTAGGAGATCTTATATTTCGAGGATGTATGTAATTGTATGCACTATTCATCAGTGTTTGAAGTATGTTATCGGAGACCGTGTTGGGTTGGTTTGAAGTGATCAAAAGGTAGCCAGAGAATGTTATACAACAGTTCTTCGTATTCGAGTCCTAACTGTGAAGATCAAATGGTTGAATATAAATTAGGGGGTCGATCTTGGAAGAAAAAGAGAGAATTGATGATCTGAGGGAGACCTCAGGTTCTTTAATAGTAAGTGAAATCATAGAGAAGTATTTTTTTCCCAATGGAAATACTCTTTGAATATGAACGTTGTTGTTACCAACTTTGTGCCATCAATTGTTACAATTTATGTTTGCTAATTTTAATATTTTCGCCTGGAAAACAGATGATGTAGTGGGGGTCCCATCTGGTGTAATATGTCATAGCTTGGCTATAAATTCGACGATCAAGCCAATTATTCAAAAAGACGTCTTTTTTCTATTGAAAAATCAGAGGCTATTGTTGTAGTATGGATCGTTTGTCTACGGGCGGACATATTAGGGAGTCGCAATATCATCTGTGGACAACAAACCCAATGCTGTTTAAAAAGAAGAATGAGAAATAGAGAATGTGTGTTGACTTTACAGATTTGAATCGAGCTTGCCCTTAAGATCTATATACATATTTTCTCGAATAGATCAGTTGGTTGATTTTACTTTAGGAAATAAATTTTTGTCTTTTAAGGATGATTTTGTAAGGTATAACAAGATTTAGATGGATCCAAAAGACCAAAAAAGTAGTATGTTCATTACTGATCGAGGCTTACATTGCTATAGGGTTACGCCCTTTGGGTTGAAGAATTCTGAAGCAACATATCAAAGGTTGGTGAATAAAGATTTTGATTCCTAGATTGGGAGAAATATGGAGGTATATATTGATGATATGTTGGTTAAAATTCCACCTGATGATAGACACTTGGAGGATTTAAAGATAACTTTTCTAAATTTAAGGGATATACGAGTGAAGGTAAATCCTGAGAAATGTACATTTGGAGCTTGATCAGGGAAATTCTTGGGGTATATTATTAGTGAAAAAGAGATAGAGGCGGATCCAGAGCATTTGAAGGGTTTAGTCTCATTGACATCACCTCGAACTATTAAGGAGGTAAAAAAAATTTATAGGAAGGTTAGTTGCCCTTAGTCGATTTATTTCGAGATTTTCTAACAAGTGTTTTCCTTTTTTCCAAGTGTGAAGAAGACCAAAAGATTTTTAATAGACATCGGATTGTGAAGTATCATTTTCAAGGATTAAGGAACTTTTGTTATCACTAGACATATTGTCTATCCTCGAACTAAAGAGCAGTTATTTTTATACATAGCATTGTCTGACTTGGTTGTGAGTGATATTATGATAAGTGAAGATAATGGAGTTTTGAAGCAGTTTACAATGTTAGTAAAAGTTTGTTGGCATCAGAGAAAATGTATTTGAGACTTGAAAAATTGGCTTTGTCTTTATTGGTGGCCGCTACGAAAATGCACCTTTATTTTCAAGCTCACACTATTGTGGTTCTAACTTCTTTTCCACTAAAGAATGTGTTACAACGCCTAGACATTTCGGGTAGGATAACCAAGTGGTCAGTAGAGTTGGAAGATTCCGATATCACTTTTGCTCATCGAACGGCTATTAAGGCTTAAGTTTTAGATGATTTTCTTGTTGAATTTCATTCAAGCAGATCAGGTGAGGATACATATAAAGAGGTCTTGCAAAAAAATTCAATATGGGTGTTTCGAACTGATGGTGGTTATAGTATTTTTGGATCTAGTGCAGAAGTGCAGTTGGTTGCTCTCCTTTTGGGGATGAAATTTTTCAAGCTATTTAATTTTGTATCTTCGTGAGCTTTCGAATTAAATTCTCTATGACAAAGTGATTGTATAACATATTAATCGAAGAGATAATACAATTGTTGATTCTTTGGCAACAATTTCTTATACAGAAAAGTATCATTGGATATTCTTACATGAGAGTCCTTCAATTTTAACACGGTCAGAGCAATGTAAATATGTTGAGGAGGTATTTGCCACACCAGACATAATTCGAGGTAATTGGCGAACTGATATCCTTAATTTCTTACTAAGAGGAACGTTACCTAAAGATGTAAAATTGGCTAAGAAATTAGGGTATAAGGCTCATGGTTATGGTGCATTGGATGAGGTGTTATACAAGAAATATTTGAGTAAGCCATTGTTGCATTGTTTGAGTTAGAGCTCATTTAAATATGACTAATTATCAAACTTTGATGAGGATTCAATATAATTCCAATGTGAGAAGAGGGGAGTTTAAAGTGGGTGACAAATTCTTAAGTAAGGTATTCCTCCATACAAAGGATAAACGAATGGAAAAAATGATCCAGATTTGGGAGGGTCCTTATATAGTGATGAAGAGAATAAAGTCGGGCGCGTATCTCCTTTATGATGAGCAGGGGATGATGCTTCAACATCTTTAGAATATATAACACCTGAAGCTACACTGGAATGGTTTTCTTGTTTTGAATCTTTTTTGAATAATCGACACAATATTTCCTACCATGCTGGCCCAAGGAGGTTTTAATGAGGTGTCATGTAAATATTCAAAGATATTAATAAAACTCTATTTTGACCAATGGCTGTTTTAAACATAAGTATTTAAATAATTCTGGTAACTAGTCCAAGACTGATCATCTTTGATGTTGCTGACCAAGAGTAATTCATTTGAAGTGTTATACATTTAATATCAACACTTTTCGAAGATACAACCATATTCGAAGTATTATACATTTATTATCAACACTTTTCGAAGATACAACCATATTCGAAGTGTTACGCTCTCTAAACGCACTATTTATATTCGAGATGCTACGCTCTTTAAACGAATTTTTTATATTCGAAGTGCTACGCTCTTTAAACGTACTGTTTATATTCGAGGTGCTACGCTCTCCAAACACACTTTTATATTTTTATATTCGAGGTGCTAGGATCTCTAAATGCACTATTTATATTTGAGGTACTACGTTGTTTAAATGCATCAAGTTTATTGGATGTGTTAACATTTTTTAAATACATTAATTATATTTGATGTATTGTTTTTCATTTAATAAATTACAAATTTATTTGTGACGTGTGTGGGAATTCAAGGTAATAATAACGTAAATAAAATAAAAAATATTTATGATAAAGCAAATGAATGTGAAAAGGGAAATGATAGTTGTTCATTGAAGGTTCAAGTCTGATCTTACAAAAAGAAATGTCAAATACCATACAAAAGAAACTCACAAAAAAATATGAGATGACTTGGTAACTTGGACAAAAAAGAGGATAAACACAAATTAATTTTCTTCGGAGTTCTCTTCGGAAGAATCTCCTTGTTCAATAGAATTTTCATCGGATTCTGTCTCTTCAAAGAAATCAGTGGGGATAGGATCGAAGGCCTCGCTAGGACCATTATCCATGATGATTAATTCTCAGAAGCTTGACAAGTTTACCTTCGGGAACATTGTATGGATTCACGAAGCAAATTAATTGTTTGCTGCTCCTCAACATTTTTTATTATAACTAATGTGTCTTTTTTTACACTCAGTCTTGACAGCTTCCACATCAACATATTTTTCTTTTTCAAGTGTCGTAATGAGAGCAGCTATATCATTTTTCAGCTTCTTCTTGTCTTCCTAACTCTTATTGAAAGATTCTTGAAGAGTTGAATATTTTTGTTTCTCCTTGGATAATTCCTTGGTATGCTTGGCCTTAAGATCATCTATCACAACTGATGATAAGTCTTGAGTTCTTCCATTTATTGATCATAGACAAAGCATAGATGACGTTTGAGTTGGATGGCTCCATGAATATAATGCGCTCTTTGAACCTGAAATACTTGAAATTGATGCTGGATTTATCGACCTAATATTTCTCTCAATTTTTTCTCTGCAACAACATCGTTTTTTTATCGATCCATCTCTTTATCCATGTTTTCCATATATATTTGAGAATAATTTACTTCTTTGCAAAATGCTTTTGTTGCTGCTTCAAGGTTGGAGAAAGGTTGCACTGCAAGTAAAACCTCATCGGAAGGGTCTTGAACATGGATGAACCTTTGGTTATTAAAGGCCACGAGAGTCGATGAAGAAGCTAAGGGAGTGTCTCAATTCATTGTTTCATATAAGAGAGGAGTAGTAAACTCATGGCCAATTTGTTGATGTGGTCCTGGATTTGTTGAGTCCTTGGATCCATATATTTGTAGAGAGCTTGAAGCTCCTCTTCACTAATGGAATCATCAGGAACAGGGTGATCATCTCATCGGTAGTGATCCGTTTCCATTTCTCCTTGATTATCTTCTACTATATTTCCTCATCTTTGATCTTCCATTACAGTTTCTTCAACCTCGGAAGGAGGAACGCTAGATACTACTTCTTCAAAATTCTTTTCAGCTATCTTAGCATGTGAAGTTTTCGAAATGCTCATTTTCTTCTTCGAGGCAGTAGTTTTCTTTCTCTTTGAAGAAGGTTCAGCTTTGATTCCTTCTTCAATTGTAGAAAACCTAGTTTCAGTTGTCTTTCTTTTTGTCTTCTTCTGAGGGCTTGAATTTTCTGAAGGGCTAGCACCAGATGTACTAGTTACTTTTTTCTTTTTCTCTTTCTTTTTTGAGGGAAGATGGTGTCAGATCTGTTCCTCGCATGAAAAGTCACCTTACCATCAGGTGCAACCAGTCTCCACACAACAAAATTTGGATTTGGTGGCTCCATCAGATTTCTGGGGAGGTCAACACCCAAGGTGATTCTCTACAAGTGGCTGCTGATAAAACTTATAGGTAGAAAATCCATCTCCCTATTATTTTTATGCCCAGGTTGCTAATTTCACAAAGATATCTTTTGCATCTTTCTTGCGACCCTTGAATCTCTTCGAAATTTCTGAGTATAGTAACAGTACACATGAAAAATTAAGTACAAGTGAGTCACTTTCTTTAGCCTCAATATGACAGTGAGTCACTTCCGAATCTACTTCTTGCTCATAAGCTTCATCTATTAAGCGATGCGAGTTGGAGGTTGAAACTGGGTTTTCCTCTTGAGTATTCGAGAGAGTTTGTTGTGACATAATGATAGTCTCAATAATCTCTCTCGGGGGAGGATATAGTGGTGTAGGGTTATTTGCAATGCTTTGGGTTGTTTTTTTGTGCAGTATTGTCAACATCGATATCTTCTATGGTTATGCGTTTTTTATTTTTTGCAAGTAGACTCAGAGAGAGGTGAACTTTCGATTGAATCTGAGGCATTTCTTTGTGTCAGGTCCGAGGTGGATCAACACTGGTGGGTGATGCAGTTTCTTCAAATTCTCTGGTGGATATGCTCAGAGTTACTTTGCGATTCTTTCGAAGAGATGTAATTGTGGAGTTAGAAGGTGGTGAAGGAGGATTTCGAGTTGTTGATTGACGCGGTGATGATAATTTTCGAAGAAATTCTGCTAAATTAGTATTTTATAGGTTTGATGAACCTTTAAGCGCGGAAGAACTTAAGTTGGGATCAAAATTACTATAAACAGTAGTTTTAGTATAGAAAAAAAGAGAACTGTCTATCACTCATGCAACTTTATACTCAGCAACCCTCTCGCTGATACACAAGTAATCGTAAGCACCACAAAGTGGTTTTTAGTTGTTGGAATTTTTTTTCATAAACTAAGTTGAAGAAAAATCTTCAAATAAGTTCATGAAGGTTGAAGGTTGACTAGAAAGTATGAATTCTATGGTGAAATTAGCCGAGAAATCAAGTGTTCAAGTGGAAGTAGCTAAGGGTTTTCTGGGTTGGATAGGCTTTCTCTCACTAGAAGGTGTTTGTAAAGTACAAGAAATGAGTGAGAGAAGTATTTATAGAAGAAAAGAATGAGAGAAAAAGGTTAGAGAAGTGGAAGAGGCGGTGACGATGATTGGACATAAAGGTGGAATTTCAAGCAGTTGCTTGAAAAAGAGATAACGTGACATCTGTTAATTGTCTGACCTAGTGGCAGGTTTAGTGCCTAGTAAATCACACGCGTTCTGTACCATTCCAAGCATTTCTAACGTTACGAGAATGCCACCTTATGTTTCTATATATGACTGTTCGAAGCACACAAAAAAGGTCAGATTAATTTCGAGGTGAATACCCGTACAAGTTTGTTCGAGAATGATAAGTATGAGGTTAAACAATATTGAAGTGATAATTATTCAAAACAACATTAAGAAATGCATTTGTTCGAGGACAAAAAATGTGTTGTCAAAAATCATTCGGCAAGAAAATATAAAAAACTAATTCAAAGCAGATTGAACTTGGACAAATAACATTTTCTGCTTATTATGATTTCCGATGATAACTAGTTCTTATTCATTGTCTTATATAAGAACTAAAGGACTACTGATAATAATATAGAATATTGGAGTTTTTAAATGTAATAAGCTAAAATATTATATGACAAATTGCATAGTAAAATAATAGCTTTTAGAATATTTATAAATATAAAAGACTAAAATACAATTAACCCATTTGTATAAGTAATGTTATATCAAGTACCTATAAATAATGGCTAAAACCATAAATAAACGGATCCACATTTTCATTAGCTCAATCTTATTTTCGATCTTACTTTCTACCTCTAATATCAAATTATCTTTTTTTCTCGAGAACTAGATTTATACTTTTGGGATTAGATATGTCTGATGATATTTGTCTGAAAAAACAAATAGTATAGGTCAAATGAATGAAACAGACAGACATCGTAAATCAAAAGACACATTCAAATTTATAGAAAATGACATTCATTTATTGAAGGAGAAAAAACGTAAAAATGTAAAGTTAGCAAATGGGAGAGAAAATATTGTATATTTATGGGAGAAAATAGTAAATGAGTTCGGCTAAATTAGGGCCCAATTGGCTAACTAGCCCCAATTTTAACCATACCCAAACAAATTTTAAGTAGCCCCAACATTATACCCAAAACACCCTTTCATTTTTTACTAACTCAAAACCCTAAACACTAGCTATTCCCAAATCTAAACCAGCCCCAACCCAACTTTCCCTCTCATTTCCAAACTACTACAACCTTGCAAAATCAGCCCCAAAATCAGATTCGAAGAACTCTACTAGATCAATACTAAGCCAAGAACTACTATGGGAAAGGGAAAAGAGTAAGTTTTTACTCTTAAATGTAGTTTTTTTGTATATTTGGTTTTGCTTAAGTTTTTTTTGATTTTGATATGCATTGGGTGTTAGAATTGGTGAAGTTTCGTTATGAAGTTGTTTTTAGTTGTCTAGTGATGCTAGGGTAGATTTGGTTTTGGCTGATTTGGTTTTTTTAGGAAGATTTAGGAGTTTTGTTTCAGGTTGTTAATGGAGGTTTTTGATATTTTCGAGCCCTCTTCTCCCGCCGGTTGAGTTTTTAGATACCCGGCGGGGGAAATATTTTGTTCCAGAAGTTCATCCTTCCCCGCCGGGTGTAGGTGGTTTCGGCCGGTGGGGAGCATATAATTTCCCAGAATTTCTTCTATCCCCGCCGGATATGGGCCAATTGAACCGGCGGGGAAGCCAAACATTATTGCCTGTATTTTTGTACCCCGCCGGGTGAGGGCCGTTTGAACCGGCGGGGTGAAAACTATATTTTTAAAATTATAATTTCTACCCGCCGGGTGAAAAATTGTCAACCGACGGGTAGAAATTATAATTTCGAAAATACAGTTTTCACCCCGTCGGGTGAGCAATTTTCAACCGGCGGGGACCTGTTATTTTTTGCCTCGTTCCACCTTTTTTTTGCTCCGTTCTAATTTATTTTCTTGTGATTGTTCCCGCAGACACGAAGCACCTCGTGCGAAGGAGAAGGCGGCCAAAGCGACGAGGAAAGGCGAAGGTAGCCAACGACCGGTGGTTGATCGGCCCGAACGTGGGGAGCGGACCGAGTGTGATCAGACCGAGCGTGAGGTGCGTCAGGGCCACACGGAACGATCCTTGCGGCATAGGAAATATGACGCCACAAGGGATCGCGGTGCCACAAGGGAGGCCGTAGAACAATCTTCTCCTTTACGAGAGGTCGTCCCCATTCGACGGCGTCATGCGCTAGTAAGCACCCTAGCACCCATTTGTAGGTCTCGATTTTTTCATTCGACACAAAAGAAAATCCAATGTAGAATTTTTCCCCGTACAAGTCGCACCCACGACCTCGTATAACGGCATCCCGTATTTGATCACCTTATACGTGTTATCCATTAAAATGACGTTCAGAAATGTCCGTAACAAATCCAAACTAATCGGGTGCGGAAAAAAAAGCTCACCTATGATATCTCTTATGTCTTCGCACTTTCTATGGAATTCGTAGTAGTTTAGTCGCTTTAGTTCACCCAACAAGTATTGGAATTGTGACCGACCGCCTTTCTCGAGCTTATAGTGTTTTAGTAATGCGTTGTACACGGTGTGCATTGTAGAAGAATTCTTAGGGTTCAATTTCTTCACTCCACCAAGAATATCACGAGGACGGGGTCCCATTTTCGTAGAACTAACTACGAAATCCATCTCTATTTTTTGAAAGCGTCCCACGTAGGAATGACCTTCTTTGTAGGATGTAGTATCGTGATTGTGAAGGCCGCACTCAACCTCTATTCCCCACAAATCATCACCTATCTTCTTTCCTTTAAGGGCGAACGAGCATCCGCATTTTTTCGTTCCCGTAGACTTCCTCTTTAGATCTTTGGGATCTACCAGTTTTGTGTAAACTCCAGATCTTTCACACACAAACTCTACTCTCGGAGTTTTACGATCGTGTCTATCACATCAACGTAAAATAATCACAAACCCGTTATTTAATGTGGTTTCCTTAACCCATTCAATCAGGTCTTCCTGTGAGTAGTAGTGAGATTTTGTGTTGAACAACTCGCCATAATCGACAAAGGAAGGCACCGGTATTTCCTCCTCCTCCACCTTCGCCATGCACGAACTAGACAAATTATCCTTTGACTCATCCTTTAACTCTCCATCTCCACTCTTTAACTCTTCACCCTATATAAAAAAACCCATAAATTATGAGCATGGATAAAATAAGCCAACCCCAACAGTTAGAAAATTCACACATTGAAGGAGGTTCCCTGCCGGTTCTATATGGTTACAACCGACGGGGACATTGTTACACCGCCGAGTGAAAATTCACGGACTAACGGGGAGATAGTTACCCGGCGGTTGACAATACCATACCCGGCGGGGGTTTACCACAGAGCCAAACCCCATTTGTGCATAAAACACAGTGGTTGTCCCCGATGGGTAGAGAATCGCACCGGCGGGTGAACTACCCTTCCTGGCGGTTGACAGTACTATGCCCGACGAGGACTTTTACCAAAATGAAAACCAAATTGTGCATAAAACATACAAGGTTACCCCGCTGGGTATAGATTGACAATCCCGCCGGTTAACAACAAACCAACCGCTGGGTGGGACTCGATTGGACCGCCGGGCGAACCTGGTGTGCCCCGGCTGGAACCTTCATATAAATATTATGAATGTTCATCGTCCCCGCCGGTGGAGAAGGGTGAAACCGACGGGGAACGTCGGGTTCTATCTTTCTAAATCTGGAAGGTCTACCAAAATGGAAACTTTTCTAAATAGATAGATTAGAACAACTATCATATTTGGAGTCCCATGCTCCTGAGCAAGCTTCTCACATTCCGAGTCCATCCTTCGATTATTTCGAATTTACAAAAAAAATTATTGATTTTTGGAGGTTTAAGAGTTTATTTATGAGTTTGAGAGTTTTTGAAATTTTTGAAGTTTTTGAATTTTTTAGACTTTTTGAAATTTTTGTTAAGTGTTGAGTATAAAAGGGTTGTTTGGAGGAGTAATTTTATGTTCTTCTACATTTGGTTAACCATACCCACATTTCACCACAAGACAAAAATAAAGATTCTTGGTCAAAAGGTAAAATCGCCTTTGACTATTAAATTAAAAAGATTTTCTATTTTGGGAATGGTTAAAAAAATTGGACCCTAATTTAACCATTGTGGCCGAGTAAAGCCTGGGTGAGGTAATCATGCTAGTTTATTAAAGTTGTAGTTTAGAAGCCCAATTTAGGAACCGTGGGCTTATAGAGTCGGACGAAACCGATGCTTCGTCACTGAGACTGTGCCAGATGAGTACACCGCTGTCGTCACGGCGCGTCGTATCGTCGTTCGACAGGGAAAAATCCGTAACAGATACCGGAGGAGGGCTGGAAGCGTCTCTCCTTCAGCTCATCAACGATCACAACCTTAAATCGCTTAGGGTCCGTGAACATACAGGTCACTTTCTTATTATCCTAATCCCCTCTTTGTTTCCCGAGAAAAGGGAAAGACGTATATACTTTTGAGTCATATCGATACTAGAATTGAACTCATGTTTTATTTGGGTGGTAAAAGAGAAAGCGAAGAAGGAGGCGATCAGACACGCAGAGCGCGTATCGGATCTATTGGTGGACGCCGTCAACGGAGGAGTCCATGAATGTTTTATCAACGAGAAGCGAATCGAGCAAGAGATTCGATCCTTAACTTGTACAATTTCACGGTTCATGAAGCAAACTGATCAGTGGCTCGCCTCTACTCATGCTATCAACACTGCCATCAAGGTTCTAATTTCTTCTCTGACTTAGATCGTTCTCGAATTGAAAACCCAATTGTTAACTTAGGGCTACGAATGCATTTATAATCATCATGGTTGTAGTGTAGATAGAACATGAATTAGTAATGATTTTAGGAGATGGATATATCCTTTTATCAACAAGAAAGTGCATCATTTTACTATTGTGAAAGTTTGTATACCTCTCAACTCGCATAATTCAAACTTTGGACTTCATTTACATATCCAGAAGTTTGAGGTAAAAGGGATTCAATGGAAATATTTTCTTCTTGGTGTTTTGTTGTTAGGTGAAAAGATTGAATCTTCAAGAACAGCTAGTTTTCTCTCATACCTATAATGAAATTTTAGTCTCTAAAGGACAGTGTGATTATGATACCTCAGTTTTTTTGCTTTCTTTGCTATTAACTCTGTAATATTTTCCCCTCAAATATTGTGAGATCACGAAAGAGCCACAGCTTCATTGGTTCCCTCCTCTTGAAAGAGACTCATCAAGCTCTATTTTTAAGCTACGTCGCTTTTAGGTAATATGTTGTTCATAACTAATTGGGTTGGCTTTAGGAAATTGGAGACTTTGAGAATTGGATGAAGACTATGGATTACGACTGTAGAAGCATCAATGCAGCTATACGTAACATCCATCGAGACTGATTGTTCTGTGCCCGATTGACTTCTTGTTCTATATAATCAGCTCAAAACAAGATCCAAAACTTTTGATTCATGTCTTTTGCAATACATCTTACTGTGTAAGTAATATTTCGATTCCCTAACGTCATTTGCTCATTCTAAGTCTTAGTTTTTACTTTTGTAGTCATTCGTTTGTAAACTTGAGTAAGACTGACAATTATAAGTCATATATGTGGAGCATTATAGCAATTGGTGTCCTATTTGTTAATAAATGACTTTGAATAGTATATTGCCTTAAACTGTTACTCTTCTACTCCGATAGACTGTGTAGCTCTCCCATCTCTAGGGGAGCAGCTGCAAGTGAATCACTTAGACGGCGTATACTATATGTATATATATTGCTTGGCTGCTTTTATATTCTAATAACGAGTTTGGATTGCATGCATTAGTTTACGTCCAATTTCCAAAGTAGGACAAAAGAGGTTTGAAATATTGATTTGGAAATAAGGAATTAATAGTAATACGAAGGAAAACAGTCTTATATAAGATGTCTGGCTTTCTGTTCTTCGTCAATCGTCATCCGTGAACGTTATTATACGTGTATGATCCCATCACCTTACAAGCAGTGAACACGGCAATGTATCATCTTTCATTAATCTCTCATGGTCTTACAAGTGCCACGACAATACAGAGATATCAGATTTGAGAGGCTAATAATTATAATGTAGAAGTGGTCGTCGTAGTACATAGCAAAAGCCGTCTCAGGTACTGAATGGGGGTCCCCATCACCTACTCTTTTGGCCTTGTTTATTGCTTACTAAATGGGAGTGCACAAGAATTTATTAGGCCAATAACTTGGGGTTTTACTTAAAGACTGTTAATTCCAGTTTAGATCTGGTCCACAACATCTGTATAGGGCAGGTATATTAAAAGGGGAGGCAGAAAACAATTAAGGAGTTGTTGAATAGTCAGCAGAGGAATGTTCCCTTAAGAGAGCTTGTTTCTTGAATAGTTATGGCCATTGGTGCTGCGACTATAACTCAGGTTTCTTTGGGTGAGTTCATGGTTCAGACCCAAGAAAGTGTCTCAACATGTTCCCTCAAGAGATCTGGTTTCTTGAATAGTTATGCCCATTTTTTGCTGCGACTATAACTCAGGTTCCTTTGGGTGAGTTCTTGCTTCAGACCCAAGAAAGTGTCTCAACATGTTCCCCTAAGAAATCTTGTTTCTTAGAAAGTTATGCCCATTTTTGCTGCGACTATAACTCAGGTTCTTTTGGGTGAGTTCTTGCTTCAGATCCAAGAAAGTGACTCAACATGTTTCCGTAAGAGATCTTTGTTTCTTGAATAGTCATGCCCATTTTTTGCTGCGACTATAACTCAGGTTCCTTTCGGTGGGTTCATGCTTCAGACCGAAGAAAGTGTCTCCGTTTCACTTAACTATGTTGATCAGAATGTGGTTATGACTTCACCCCTCAAGTCAATATCGCTTTATAAATTACAATACGACACGATTCAAATTATCATGGTACACACGCTTCATTCTCTTGTTACTTTACGTTAAAATGCCCTTACATTTCCTTTTCCCTTTCATTCAATAATTGAACTTGACGATTTTTATACACACGTCTTAGTAAATATATAACTTTGTGCTTTATAGTCTCAACCTATAAAAGTTTCTATACATTGTAATTTGTAAATATATGATACTATGATACTATATCAAATACATATCTTAACAAATCTATTGTGTCTGTGTTTGTGAATAAAACCTTCGCGTACGAACATACAACAGAACAGCAAGCAATGTCGCGGAAGAACAAAGACATCCCCAAATTATAAATGTCACTCTGTAGCATTGCATCCCCATACATTTCCCATCGATCTCCTTTGCCTGATTGTAAAAGAAGGCAGCTAAGGAACCGAAAAGAAAAGATCCAAGAGGAATATTTGTTACGACGATGTTATGATTTACAGCAAAATTCTTCATTCCAAAAAGCTCAGCAGTGGTAGTTACAGTGAGAGAAATGACAGCTCCTGTGCAAAGGCCTATAACTGCCGTGCTAGCGTAAAGGCTGGTATTTGTTTCATCCAGAAGTAAAAAAAATGATCCGGCCATTGGAGTCATTGATGCCACAATCAGAGCTGGTTTTGATATCGTATATACACTCCTGCGCAAAGTTAAATCACAATTTAATATCCTAACAACTGATAGTCAAGGGATTGTTTGGATATCTATATAAGAAAAAGGAGTACATAGAAATTACCTTGAGAAAAAGTAATCTATTAGAGAAGGTAATAAACGTCCGAAAAATCCAAACGAAGATGATATAGAAACCAGAGAAGTCGCACTGCACCCACGCGACTCGGCTATCTGTCCCAAATTGTTGGAGTACACTAGTCCCACTGTTGCACCACACAAATAAAGAAAATAATACAACCAAAACTCAACTCTTGTTATCATCAAATTTGCCTTCACTTCCTCTTTCACCTTCAAACTAACCTCATCCATGTTATTATCTTCTTTGGCCCTATTAGTCTCGTTATCGTAATCTTTTGCACTACTAATCTCTCTCTCTTCGTCGTGGTGTACTTTCATCCCTTTCTTCTTCAAGTAAATCACCATCACGCCGGTCGGAATCAAAAGCGGAGCTAAAAGAAACAAAACGGTCCCAATCACACTCACTAAACTTTTCATTTTCATCCAATTGTCCATCATCACGTAAACTCCGGTGCATGTAGTTATGGCAAACATAAACATGAACCCTGTTTCCGTGTTGTTGTTGTTTGACTCGCCGTTGTTATTTACTTCCTTAACAAACATTACAGTTAAACACGAAACCACCAACGGCAAAACAGAGTTCAACAAGAGATAAGCCTCAGCTTTAAAATTACTCGAGAAAAAGGCATCGACGATGACGGTGTATATTTTTCCGCTTAATCCGCTATAACTCGTGGTCAATCCAATAGCAACCTGAAGATCTAACGGGAAGTTTTTAATGGTAACGATGTAGCAAACCGTGTTTATCCAACATATACTATTTCCTGCTAACACAGTGAGCAAAAACACATGAGCGTAAGAGAGTGTAATGATTCCATGTTCCGCTACAAAAAGATATTGCAAGCCGTAACCTATGAAGCCGAGGGATGAACCGATCAAAAGGACTAACCAAATGGGAAGGTAAATAGCTGCCGCACCGGAAAGAAAGCCTAAGAGTTTTCCGGCGTCGGAAGCGAAAGCAAGGTAGTTAAGTTGGAGTTGTGAAATGGAAAGGAGTTGTTTGAGGTGTGAAGAGTAGGCCGGGAAAGTGGTGTTAGTTCCGATTACCGACTGGAGCCATATAACTCCTACAAGGCTTAGCCACTGTAGGGATGTTGAAGGCATATTCATTATAGAGATGAGAAATGGTTTTGGTTTCAAAAACTTGATTGTGGTTGGTTGGTTTTTATATCTAAGCTTTGTTTATTGCATTATTGGGCACAAGAGTTTGGAACTCTCACCAAATTTTCGTCCTTTTCATTAAAAATGGTAATTCTTTGGCGAATGTGTGTAATACTAGTCTTCCTATACTAGGGAATTTTGGTTCATTTACTCTAGCTACAAATGAAATAAACTTGTTCTAAACTTTTATCGATACCTAATTTATATCCAAAACGTGATCTTTTCATCTAATTTTAAATGTATTTAAAACATTTTTGTTGATTAATATATATAATTAAATAAAAATATTCATGCAAATATATGGACATATCCAGAAAAACATAATATTGAGAAATAAAATAACTAACCCGAAACAAAGTTAACTAAGATAAAAAGAAATATAGATTGCGAATAAAAATAACATAAACAAATCAATAATCGTAATTGATGAGCCTCAACAACGGCATGAAATACTAAAATCAATTTGAAAATATAGATTGTGAATAAAAATAACATAAACATATCAATAATTGTAATTGATGAGCCTCAACAACGGCTGTGAAATATTAAAATCAATTTGATTTGAAGCGACCAAAATTTTGAAAAAAAATACATTTTTGATTTTTTTTACTTTTAAAAAAATTTTATTACTCAAATTGAGAAAGTTACAAAGGCTAGTGACTTAAGAGTACAAGTATCCCTAATGGACTGTGAAACCTTAATTCAGTTAGACACTTCTCTTTTCTCTTCTCTATCTCTCACATGCGACCATCCCTTAGCTCACCGATTTCTTATTGCTTCGAGAATTAAATTCTTGTTATTTTTGTCTCTAGGCTGTGAAATGATGATTCGATCAGGGATGAAGTCGGCTTCATAAAGAGTGTGGAGATTTAGTCTGGGAGGTATGCACACTTTTAATAGCTCGCATGCTCTGAGTATTTCGTCTGAGAATAGCTAGTATCTGACTAGTTTAAGTTCAATTTCCAGGAGAGACCATATGCAATAGGCTATGCAATGGGTTCACATGCAAGGGGATCCATGCGATGGGTTCACATGCAAGGGGATCCATGCGATGGGTTTCCTTCCTGAAGAGTAAGCTCGATTTCAGGAGGTAAACAATTGATTTGTGCGAGACACGTGATACTGAGGCCCAAAGTGCAGAGTATGTTTTCTTCTTACTTTTTCCACAAAATGTCTTAGTTACTTAACTTGACTTCACAGTTTCCGATGTCAGGTTCTTCATCTCCGAGTTGAGGACTGATTGATCCACTGGGCTACAACATATGTAGATAACAGTGAGTTGTTCCTTCAATTAGCTTTCCACTATGTATAAATCGATTTACTAGTGCAAGTTTATGGCTGTCTCTGATACATTTCCAGGTAATTAATTTCAGCGTTAGCAGCTACATGCGATGACATGCAACTTCCTTTGTGAGCTGATATCATTCCTTCTTCAGAATTGGCTCTTTTTGCTTTCTAAAACCACTTTGAAAAGAACAATAAGTTAGTCTACAATACGAATGTACCCTATATTTAAGCTCTCTAGCAATATAATAGCATCTAGCATTGTTGTAGCCTTAAAGTATTTGTAATCGACTTTCATTTTACATCTTTGAGTCCATCGAGCAAGCCAATCGGCTGCTCGATTCTGCTCTCTAAAGATATGATGAATAGCAATTTTACAAGATATTAGAGATTTTATATTGCTGAGAGTTGAGCTTAGATTAAGAGGAAACTTTCCTTTCGATAGTAGAGAAACCAGTATTTCAGAATTTGTCTCAATATCTATCTCACTGTATCCTTTTATTTCGCACAGGAGGAGTCCATCCAGAAGTTCACGTGATCCTGCCTGTATAGGTGTTAGCAGGCCGTAATTATTCCCATATCCAAGGACCAGATTTCCCTGATGGTCCCTTATGACTACAACACCGCTTTCTTCACCACTCGTGGAATGATTTGCGTCAGAATTGAGTTTAAGGCGACCTACAGCAGGAGGCATCCAGGTGAGATGATAAGCGTTTTTGTAGTAGTAAGGTGATTTATGCAGTCAAAGGTCAATGCTGCATCTTCACAACCTTTCAAGTGCCTAGTTTTAAGAAATTTTGCATAGTCTAGGCTATTCATCATATTTATGATGTAATTTATAGCAGCAGAGGAAGAGAGGTGAACTGAGTTCATTTGTATTTTATTTCTCTGATGTCAAATGACCCAGCTTATTATGGAAGCCAAAACGGTCTTAATATGGGTTTTGTTATCGCAGACCAACACCAAGTCAAAAATAAGTGTTTGAGTGTCATAAAACTTTGAATTTGTACCTTCAAGATGCAAGAAAAATAGGACCAGATTTCCCATGCAAATTTACATTGAATAAATAGGTGCTTTGTAGTTTCATGTTAGAACAAAATTGGCATTTAGAAGCTAGGGTAATGTGCATTGATCGAAGGGTGGAGTTAGTAGGTATTTTATTTAATAAAAGTCTCCAAGCAATGAAAGAACACTTCTTAGGAGATATCTGGTTCCAAAGGTTACTAAATAAGGCAGACCTATAGTGGGAAGGGTTTTAGTCTTTTAAGGTTTCCTTTATGTTAAAGAAACCAGTGGTAAATAAAGTCCATAATATAGTATATTTTCTAGAACAGTTGATTTTAAGTTTAGAAACTTGATTTATGTTGTAGTCACTTAGGATGTCCTTAAGTTTAGAGTAGTTCCAATCATTAATAGCCCAAAGGGTATTAACACTTTTACCCTTAAACCAATTATTATGTTGGTTAGGGTTAAGCTTAATAAGAGGTGGCCTACCAAACCAACTGTCTAGCCATATATCTATATTACCACATCCTAAGTCCCATTTCAAATGAGATTCAGCATACTCCCTGATTTTAACAAGCCTTTTCCAAGTCTGTGAAGCATATTTGCAGTCAACCTGCAAATGATGTCTTCCTGAACAATAAATGTTAGTAAGTAACTTAGCCCATAAAGACGAATTATAAACCTTAGCCAAAGCTTACAAGAAAATGCTTTCAAAATATTAGTTAAATTATTGACATTAAGTCCACCATTTTAAAGGATTTACACATAGAGGGCCAAGATAACCAATGAGTTTTATTAACCTCACTGTTAGATCTCCACATGAATCTATTCAACAATCTTTCGATTCTTGAAATGATTGTTGTGGGGAGCCAACAACTTTGTATGCAGTGAAGAGGGATAGACATAAGAACTGATTTTATCAAAGTAAGTCGACCGCCAAAATATAGCATCTTTCCATCCCAACTATTGATCTTTTTGTTGATTTTTCTATTAAAAGGTTAAAGTTCTAAGCCTTGTTGTGAGGACTAAGTGTTACCCCAAATAGGTTGTAGGAAGTAGAGAAGTATTGTAGCTTTTTTGAGTAGTTAGGATGTTTCTTTTTTCTAAAAGACATGTTTGCTGCAGTTATTATCTCTGTTTTCAGTTTATTAATTGACTGACCCGAGACTTATTGATATACCTGCAGGAAATTAGCAATCTTCTCAAAGGAATCTTGAGAACCATTAGTGAAAATCAAAACATCATCAGCAAATGCAAGCACATGTATACACATATTCCCTCTGCTTGAATATTTCATGGCTTTATTTTCTTTAAATAATTGGTATATTCCTCTAATTGATACTTTCTCAGCTAATATAAAGAGGCTAGGAGACAAGGGATCTCCTTGTCTCTCTCTTTTAGCTTTGAAGTAGCCAATTGACCTACCATTTATTAGAAGAGAATTTCTAACATATCTAATAATATTATTAATTAACTTAGTGACTTGATAGTTGAAACCAAAACCCTTTAATACTCTAATAACAAAGCTATGAGATAAGTTATCAAAAGCCTTAGACATGTCCAACTTTATAACTACATTCCCTGCCTTAGTTTTCCTTCCTATATCATGAATCGGCTCTTTGGCAATAAGGATATTATCATGAATTGATCTATCTAAAACATAGGCTCCCTGGACTTCAGAAATGAGCTTAATGAGAATAGTAGCTAGTCTATTATTTACCAGTTTAGACATTATTCGGTTAGTTAGGGTACATAAACTAATAGGTCGAAACCGATTCCAGTTATAAGGGCTAGTAGTTTTAGGTATTAGGAAAATGTCAGTGACTAGTATTCCTTTAGGTATAGGTCGGCCCTTCATAAATTCAATTATGGCCTTACAAAAATCATCCTTAATAACAAGCCAGCAGGTTATAAAAAAACACTTGTTCAGACCATCAATCCCAGCAGCTCCAGAGGGATGTAGACTTTGAATTGAAGTCCAAATTTCTGCTTGAGTTGGTTCAGCAAGCAACATCCTATTATTTGATTCTATCACAAGTCTAGGAAAAATATTAAAGATTTTATTACACATGCATTTAGACTCAATATTTTTATTTAAGTAAGAAGAAGAGGAAAACATATATGAGAAGTGAGATTCTGCTGATGCATTTATAGTTTCCCCATCATCAGTCCACACGCTGTTAATTTTGATACCCTTTATAGCTCTCTGCCTTCTTTTATTCTTTACAAAGTTGTGATAAAGTCTAGTGTTTCTATCACCGTCCCTTAACCAATTTGCGTTTGTTTTTTTGCTTTCAGTATGGCTCAGCAGTGGCTTTGGAGAGACTATTCTTATTTTCAGGACAGCTAGATTTTCTGTAATTTTCTTCACATACTTGTAAGTTTTCTTCAACATGCTTGATGTTATCAAATAAGTTACCAAAATGCTCCGTATTCCATTTCTGTAAGGCTATCTTTAGCCTTTTTAGTTTATTCCAGAATACATGTTGAGGGAAGTCCATCATAGGAATGGGCCAATTTTCTTTCACAAAGTCCAAAAATTCCTTGTCCATAGTCCAAATATTAAGGAACTTAAAATATCTACCAAAATTCCCGACCTTTTTAGTTATAGAGATACAAGTTGGGGTATGATCTGAACAAGTATGGGGTAGATGGGATACTTTAGTAATAACAAAAAGATCAGACCATTCTTGATTAAACAGGACCCTATCTAGTCTTTTCCATCTGGTCTTGTTAGTCCAAGTAAATTAAGTGTTAATGTACCACGCATCCTCTAGGTGGCAGTCTTTAATCATATCCAGTAGTTCATTAGCATTATGTTGACATAAAGTTGAACATCCAGATTGTTCATTTGGTGAGACAATGGAGTTGGAGTCTCCAAGTAGAATCCATTCTTTCACCAAAGGCACAAATGACCTTAAGTCATTCACAGCTCTCTTCTTTCAGACCTTTGACATTTAACATAGATGCAAGTAATGAAAACCCCCTCGTTAATGAGTGTGTGCTTGACTTCCATGTGGCAACACTGGATTTTATCCTCCATTATTTGATTTCCAAATCCTCATGTCAAAATACCCAGATTTTGTTAGATATATTAGCAAATGAATTAGTAAGCTTTAGTTTAATAGAGAGATTACTTATCTGATCCTTATTAATCATAGGTTTTTGTAGGAACAATAATTTGATATCTTCATTTCTGATTAGAGATTTAAGTCTTCTGGCTGAAGATTGATTACCAACTCCACGAATGTTCCAGCATAATAGCTTGATCATTTAGGGATTTTCAGTGTTATTCTTTTTGTCTCTTCCATTTGAAGAGATCTGATAACAAACGACTTGTTCCTTTTACTTATTCTTGCTTGTTTTAGTTTTTGATCAAGAACTTTCTAAAAACTAGGATCAACTTTCTTTATTATTCTTGCAGGTGTAGAGGGAAGACTTCCCATGTTTTCTTTTGGAGGCGACTTAGCAGCAGGAGAATTGTTCACAACAGTGGGAACAGAGATGTTATCCAGCAGGTTCATGGCATCCATTATATCTTCACCCACACATTCTTCTGAAGAGATTTGGAGATGTCAATTTCCACCCAGGCGTAGCACGCATTATACATCTCTTTATTCTTGGGGGGAATCCAGATCTTTAAGGGAGTTCCGATTGAAGATGCAATTGTGCTTACTATCTCTTCATTATACAATTGTTCAGGTAATTTCTCCATTCGTGTCCATATAAGAACCAAGCGATATTTCTTTCTAACATTAAATGATTGCAACCATTTTAAAATTCTCATTGAATGCTCACTTATTGACCAAAGACCACGCGACCAAATCTTACTTATATCATCCTTAAGAAAGAATTCAAGGAATATATGCCTTGAATCCCAGTAGGTGTACGAGAAGTCACCACTGAACTTTCTATTCTTAAAGAATCTGTCTAGATCAAACTTTTTAGGTAGTCCTTTAGAAAATTTACCGATCAAAGTAAAAGATGTTCCTTTTATTAACTCCTCATATTCCTGATCCTCAAACTGAATTAATATGCGATCCAATTTGTGTTGAACGCTAGATGGCTTAATTTTGCTGGCATTTGTATGATATTGATAGACTGATTGGGCGTATGATCTATGGTGATTGGGATATTCACCATTTCTGTTAGGGTGAAGACCAAAGTCCCACATCCCACATCGGTTAAACATGGGAATGATCAGTGGTATATACGTAAGAACATATCTCAACTAGTATGACGCCTTTTGGTAGTGGACCAAATGCAAAGCCGTGAGGGCCTTCAGGTGCCAAAGCGGACAATATCATACTAGTGTTGAGATCGTGTTGTTCCGTACTTATATACGGATACGGAATATGCGGACCAAACCCCCATATTCCCAATAATTTCTACCATTGTTTTACAGCTGCGAAGGGATCAGAGTCGGGAACTCTTCCATCTAGACACTTCCAAGGAAGAATGAAGATATATAAGAGATTGAAGAGGACTAAGATACAAGAGGACTGCAGATGATCAGTGAAGATATTGATTCCTCATCTCCAAAAATAGGTTTCTTGGAGATTAATTCTCTTCAATTTTTTTTATACATTTTTTATTTCTACATCCACAAAAATACTATTTTTTTTAGGATTTTAATTTTTTTATTGTTTTTTAAAACTTTAGATATTTAAATTATATTTATGATATATATAGCTTAGAAACGTAGTTTAAGGTCTAACCGTAAAAATATCTTGTTTTTAGACCAAATTCAAAAAATTAAAGAAGTAAAGAAGTTAAAAAAGTTAGTTATCGGAATTTGTATGTATGTGTATCTAACAAACCTAAGTAATAATGCTTTTCTAAATATAAAAAGGCATGATACAGTAATATTATATTAAACTTATATACACAGTGCATTAGCAGTAATACTAACATCATTAATCATAAAATTAATTATTGATAATAATAATTGACCCTGGTCAACCGAGAATGTCACCAATACAAAAAGAGTTGCCTCACGACGATTTTAGACTTCCATTTCATTATTCATAGAAATGAATCTATCGAATAGATAACATGTGTATAAATTGAAATTTCTAGTGTTTTCAAACATTCGTCTACAAATGTCACCAACAAAAAAAAAAATCATAACAGTTTAGCACTTCCATTTCATTATTCATACAAAGGAATCTATTGAATAGATATAATATTTATAAATTGATTTTTTAAGTGTTGTCGAACCTTTGTTTTGAATTCATTCGTTTTTTCTTTTTAGGTAACATAGAAATTCATATATAAGATGAAATCTATGCAAACTACCTATACATTTATTGTTTGTAGTTTAACTCTCGAATAATTAGCGAATTTAAAGTTTAGATCTCTCTAAGAAAGTAGGTAGATTTTCAAATGAATAATATGTTTAGTTAATGATAAAAAAGATTTATATATAAACTTGGTGGTAATTATAATATTAAGTTTTACCATAACGGTAAGATATTAGGCTTAAAATATATTTAATTAGATATTAGGCTGAAGTTTAATTTTGAAATCATTTTGTTCATATGATCAACATGAATTATAGGTAATAATACTTAAACATTTTAATAAAAATTCAATAAAAAAATACATAAAGCTAAATCAAACAAACAAAACAAATTTAACGTAGTTTAGAATTTAAGAAGATTATTGCTTGATTCTCATCTTCTATCTTGATTCTCATCTTCTATCTTGATTCCAACTTCATTCAAATTAAGAATGATTCTATTGAAATTATCCAAGCATCTTTGGATTTCCTTCGTATAATCTATTGCCATCGTGTACAACGGTTTCTTGAGTTACATTATGTTGCCATAGACTTCTTTATGTAAATGGTTTCCATCTGGTTCTGTATCCTTAACAACGTAGGATCTCTAGAAATCTCTTAAAGTAAAAAGTCCCCCAAACTCAAAATACTAGCATTATGGGACTTGGGCAACACTTCGACATCAACCTCTTATTTGGTTCTCTCATCAATGGAAGGAGACGATCCTTTCTATAATAGTAAATCTTGAATCTTATCTAACTTCATGAAATTTATTTTTGTGACTTTCTTTGGTTTTCTAATAAAATCTAAATCTCTAACATCAAGATCTAAAATGATCTTCATCCTTATACCATGTGTATACCACCAACAAAAAATATTTTTACAGGTTACCCATGCTCAGTGGACTACTGTTTTGAGATAATGACCAAACAAGAAAATTTATCTTTGAGACTCTAGGGTAATCACAATATCAAATCATACGGTAGTGTTCGCGACTTTAGCCTTAATCTATATGTGATTTCGAAATATGCCAAAGCTTAATCCTTAGGTGATCCACTCTTTACAAATGTGGCGAGAAGAAAGTAGAGCTTTAACTTTGTGAACCTTCTAAAACAAAGTTAACAGGAATGATTGGAAAAGTAAACCAAGAGCAATAAAAATTTAACGTGGTTCCAATTGTGAATAAATTTTATATCCATGGGCAACCGACATATGCTGTATATAAAAGAAGGTTATGCGGAGACTTTCTTAAAAACAAATAACACAATCAATCTTCATCTATCATAAAGTAGATCCGACTTACAAAATGAACTATAAATATCAATGTTTCTCGCAATTTTTATCTCTTATCTTGCTTTTCTATCTAAAACCAAACAAATTGTTACTTTCTCTGGCTAACAATAAATCTTGTGCACTACTCAAAGAGGTTTGAAACTCTCTTTCTCTATATATGGAGCCAATGATGAAGGAGTTGATCATTCATGCTTACAATATCCACTCAGAGCATGTTCCTTACATCCAAACCAGAATGACACTACTGACTTCATATTCGTATACTCGTATATTTTAGCATGTAATGACACTATCAGCACTGGCACGTGACATTGTTTTATCTTGTACTACCATGTTCATTCTTTAAACATGACTAGATCAACGATAATTTGATCAAAGATTATTTATCAATTTAATAATCTTTACCATATTTTTGAATATGTTCCTTTCAAGAATACATAAGTATCTTCAAAAGCCTTTGGCTAAAATTCCCTATAGCTAGGTAGAATAATTAATGATCATGCACTTTCGACTTCAACAATTACTTATCACTTGTCTTCTATAAAAGTCATCCATTAAGTTTCAGTAGACATCTCGGTTGATCATCATGCCATTTAATGGTTGCACAATATTAGCCCTTAAGTCTCACCTTGTCCAAAACAATTTGGCCCTTAAGTCTCAGCAGAATTGCTCCAGTCCCTTTTAGTCTATACCTAATATAACAAATAACATGGATGGTAATTGTGTCACCTAAAAAGTGATTTTGGTAAGAATACAATAATATACAAGAGAATGAACACACATAACATAAATATTATGCAGAAGTAACCATATGATCTAAAGATAATGAAATACATAAAAAACATTTTTGGTCAAATAAATTAGACATAACATATAAACTATATCAATTTTTTTTTTATAAATGATGGGTAGTGATGTGTATGTTAGAAATTAGTAAAAAACATATAATATACATCTATAAACTTAATCAATATTTCTTGTATTAAACGAATACACAAATATTTTTTATATATTATTTATACACATCTTTACATGCGTAGAGATTTAAGCTGAAAGTTGTTTTTAAATCACGAGGTTTCATAATATATTTGTCCATAAAAGGATAAACACGGGTGTTAGAACTTTATGAATTGTGACAAGATTAATGATGTAAGATATCAGTCAGTGCGATACTCCCTAATATTATCGTAACAACTAGCTATTGCGTCGCTCCAGCAACCACAATTGTTGCACCGACATCAAACCTGCTATGGTGAAAAGCCCTTGTTGCAACTTGTCACCTTGTATGCAGCTTGAATTGTCTTCCTTTGGACATGAACCACATGTTATGATTCGAATTGATCATTTATTTTATACGGATTTTCAATGTTTGTGTACTATATAGACTTTATGACTAAGGTTGTCTTAACTTTGATAAGTGAGTCATGAAGCCAACATATCACCAAAGTAATTCATGTTGGTGAACTAATTAACTTACGATTTTGATGGTTCATGATTAATATTATTGCAAGAATTACCGACTTAGAATTAAGGTTAATGTTTGACATAATTTATCGTGAACATAAGATTTTTAATTGTGAATTGGTCATTAAGTGTTTAATCGAAATCGGTAAATCAGCCCAAAAGAGGGTTCTCCCAAATTAAACTGATTAAAGTTGGATCAACATTATTTGTTCTCAAACTTATACGAGTGCATGTTAATAAATTTTCTTAAAAGTATATTATTGCAATATAATTTATGTTTTACATGTAATATTCCATATTTAAACATTGTTTCTAAGGTAATATGTAAAATAAATGTATGATTTATGTGATGTTTGTTATGTGTATTGTTGTTTTGAATGCAAGTGAATACTTTTAACCTATTAGACAAAAGAACTCCCACATTTGATAAGTTAGGTTATTCTAATGAAAGTAGGACATGCAAATGCATTTGAACAGTTATACTTTTGTCCTGTTAAGGACAGTGTAGCTCACTTCATTTACCGTAGATAGTTCTCATAAGGAGAAGAAATAATTTGAGGCTTGAGATTTGTCAAATAGGTTATGTTTGGAAATAATGAAATGATGAATAGTTTTGGCATTAAGATCACCCATGTAATTTAGCCTCTCAAGTCAGTTGAGAAATATTTTTTCCAAGTATAATAAGGTGGAGATTAAGATTTTTCTAATGCAACTCTCCATCATGAATTTTAATGGAAACATTAAATTAAGGTAACATATTTTTATATTGTCAATGATCGCATCAAAGTCAAAGACACTTAAGATTAACCTTCATGAAGAAATCGTGGTAGGGTTCGCTTTTCAATTTTTTCTTAACGTGAGAGTTGACAATTAATAAAATGACTCTATACTTATGAGGAGGAGAGACTGAAACCAGAACATCCCAATGTGCATATGGTGAGTTCTCAATAAATAAAATTACAAAATAGAAAATATGATAGAGAACTTGATAAGGCTTCAAGTTGATAAAAAATGAACCATAATGAATCACCTACTGCGGTTTGATGTTTCTTTTGCAAGAGGACGTGGTATATAAAATGGAGTGTGAAAAGTGATATTTGGTATTTAAAGAAAATAAAAACTAGTATTTTGTACCTACTAAGAATTAACCAATTAAAAATTGAAAAAGTGATATTTAGAATCTAATTGGATCATAATTTACACCAACTAAACTATTCTAAATTTATGAATGAGATATTTCAATTTATGATGTATTTGTAATCTCATAGTTAGATCATCATATGTACTAAATGTATCACTGAAGTGCGTACTTAACAACGATGTTGTATTAACATGTAATCTACATTGCCTTATCATTTCAGATAATAATGAACAAATAACTAAAAAAAGTTATATACTTAAAGCGTAGTAGTTACTACATTTGTTACGTTTTCAACTATCATGTAAAGAAACTTCACATGTCATAGTATGCAACATGCGAATCACATGGTGTTGGTTTCCAACTGATCCCGTTTAAGTTAATTGACATCACTAAATTTGAAAAATCTAAAAAAGATATAATCGTAAGATTATATATTATATTATTTGACCGAGCTTTATAAGAACTCAAACTAAATATAATAAAATCTCAAACTAAAGTGAAAATTGAATAATAATAAAACTCCAACTAAATCTAATTATCATGTAGGAATGTTGTCTTTATGAAAGCATTTGGATGTCAAAATATTAGAATGAGAAGATGAAAGAAAATATACAAATCTTTCATTTATCATGCAATCTTAAGATTAAAACACGAAACAAACAATAAAATTGGTTAGCATTTTATCTATTCTAAGTAATTAAATATGTTTTTCTTCATTAGATGTTATTGAGAGTGCTATAAAATTTATTCTCATAAAATATATAGACCCAAATAAAATAATATAACATCTATTGAACTCATAAAGTCATTGCGCATAAATGATCTCCTTAATTTGCTTAAATTTCGTTATGTCAAGATGTAATGATTTATTCTTATGAAATACCGGAGGACCCCTATCCTACTACAAAGTTTTATTTTCCTCGAATACTTAATTATCTAGTTAATATGGTTTTTATGAATGGTATACATATAATAAAAAAACTTGAGAATATATTAATTTTCTAAGATGTGAAAGGAATGCAATATTATTTATATCTCCTGAATTTTTAAATCAACTTTGAGATTCTAATTAAGATAATTTCCTCCATATATCTCTAGAAGTTTTAAATTAATCTTGATAGTTTTATGATATATGCATAGAAATCAATAATAATCTTGACGAATCTGAGTTCGTGACACATAAGACACCTCACCTTGAAATATCACATTAGATTTCTTTAATAAAAAATTAGGGCACTAGGTTCATATATATTATGATAAGTGATTTTTACAACACTAAAAATGGATCTACTCCTACCGAGTTCATAAAGTTTAAAAAACTCTACTACGTTTGGTTTGGTTTATTTTGGGCTAAGGGTAGTTTTGTAAAGAACTTTAGCAAGTTTGGGGTATTTTGTGTTTAGTGTGAGGAGTAGTGAGATAATAAAGCAGTCTGCTTGTATTAAATGTTGATCACCCTCATTAATGAGAGCGGTTTGGGTATTTATACTTTTAATTAATGGCCCATGGGCTTACCGGGTCAAGTTGTGAAACCGGGTTGAGTTTAAGCACCCATTAGTTTTTAAGTAGATTAACAAATAGCTTAGTCAAAAGGTGTTTACATTTGTCGTGTTCGAATTTATAGTGGAGTGATATGGTCTGAATTACCCCTGTCCGGATTGAATGGTAGGCTGTGACTGTAATATCCGAACTCATTAGTAGCCCCTTGTAAAATATCTTTGGAAGGGTTAAAAAATCTACCAAGTCAGTATCAATTTCGTCCGATCTGCTTGCGTTGTCCGAACTGAGAAACTTATTTTCAACACCAATCCATTTCGAAATTTATCAGGACTAATTTTTCTTCCCAGAATTCTAAGAGTTTTTTCTTGAATCGTGGGACACGTGTCAATATTTGGTTTGACCTACCAGCCGTTACTTTTCCTAGATCGCCGCACCCACTAGGTCTAGAAAGTTACATAGATTTTGATTTTTCACACGTTTGTGCAGCCCTTAATCATTGCAAAAAACCCTTTTCAACTTCTCCTTGGTAATTGTTGCTTTTTACCGTTATATATATATATATATATATCTTTTTATTATTCCATTGTCTTTCACACTCAAAACTTTCTCAGAGAGACTAACATCTTCATCTTCAAATTGTTCTTGAGAGATTATATGTTCATAGCCAGAAACGCTTTAGTTAAAGGTGGCTGGTTGAATTTATCAGAGTTAGAGAGAGAAAGAATGTAGAGAGAGAAATCCGTATCGCTGTCGGTCTCCTCGTTTCTCCAAGAGAGAAAAACCATCAGCCAAACCAGGAAGCCGACCAGGTTTAATCTTCCTCAAGAAACCCTAGACCTAAAAAACTCTCATTTAGGCCAACCCTTTCACCCCTCATTTCTGGTTCTTCCGCACAAGAATCTCAACACCCTGTTTCTAAGGAAAAGGCTGTTTCAAGCATCATAAAACCCTCACCCTTCATAGCACACAAAAAAGTCACCGGAGAAGATAACTCCTCGCCGGAAAACTTGCCAAACCAAAACTCAGTCCACACCACCAACTTCAAAACCTTCCAGATCGGAGGTAGCTAAAGCAGTTTTACAGGCCAAGCCCTCCGGATCACAATCTCTACCAAAAACTAGGCCCTCAGAGGCAGCAAGTGCTCAACCATCCGAACAGCTTTCGATGAAGGGATTTGAAGAACCTTCTTCTAAAACAACTGAAAAACCTTCCACAGTGATGGAAGAGAATATGAAAGACAGCATCGAAGAGGCCCCTTTTGAGACTGAGGCATCAAGTCAGACATAAGATGCTATTTCTCAAAAAAAAGTAAAAGTAAAGTAAAAGTTTGCATGACTCATCCAGACTCTCTTCCAGAGTGCCTAGAGGGTAAAGTAGGCCCTTGAATCATGTCAGTGTCAAATATTTGCTAGCTTTGCCTAACATTAACTATGTCTACATCCATACTGCTGAGTTGTGCCGAATCCGAACAAAATGGAGGATTCCAGAGTCTGTAAAGGTAAGGATACCGATTACTCAGGAGACCCCCATGGACTGCAAATTGAATGAGTTGGTAGTGTACACCGAAGTGCTGGACTGGGGATTTGTTTTCCTCTAGACCCAGAGATTGTTAAGTACTTCCATTTGGTCAAACTCTATCCCAGCCAGTTAAGCCCCAATTCCTGGTACACACTCCTCGCCTGTATCATGGCATCCAGATTGTCAAAAATCCCTCTTCAAATGGAGGAGTTTGCTGCTGTAGCAAGCTTGTGCAAGAACCATCAGATTCCATTCTACCACTACAACATGGGGAATGACTTTAAGGTTGTGGAAGAACTTTTAGAGTCCAAAAAAAATTGGAGGACACAGTTCCTATTTCTTAGTGAAACATGGGAAAATGGTAGGAAGATCAAAGTCAACACAAACCCTAGCTTGTAGACCAGTAGGTTGAAAAGCACTTGTAAGTTTTTTTTTACTTCTTAAAGTACAAGTTTTCTTATTCTGACTAATTTATTACTTCTCTTTAGTTCTACCAAAGGCGTTCACCAACAATTTAGATGAAGGGCAAAAGACTTGTGCAAAGCTGAGTGCATGGGCTTCAGAACACTCGGGGAATGTCTTCCACAATTGCTTTACATCGGGAAATTTTATGAGGTCTCATTTATGGAACACAACAGGCCAAAGAGACCTTTTATGGGAAGAGCTAACCACCCCTCCTCCTACTGATGTGATTCTAAGAAGGATATAAGCCAATGATGCAAAGAAATCTTACCTTCCACGGCTAAGGCTCCCAGCAAAATGAAGAACAAAAAGAGGAAGGCTACAACAGAGCTGGCTCAAACAGCTACAGAAAGGACTGGTTCGGGGAACCAGGGGGGCATTGATGTGGCTCTGCTCAATGCAGTAGAGGTCAAAACAATGAGGGAAGTTGGAGAGTTAAATAACCCACCAAAGCCTCCAAAAAAAAGGACAGGAAGCGCAGGGCCAACAACGATGAAAAAGTTGCAAAGAAGAAGAAGGTCACCTTGGGGGAAGAAATAATCCTTCGCCCTTCAGAAATCCAACCACCACCAGCTCCTGCCGACCCTACTCTACAACAGGAGATCCCAACAGACCTTCAGTCCTGAGAGATTGCTGGTGGATGGAACGATGAAGTGGACCTTAGTGCCCTTCAAGACATTGGTTTGTATTTTGACGATTTTGAGAATGATGATTTTGCAGGTCCTTATCATCCTTCCAGTTCCTCCAACATGGTGACCTACAATGGGAAATCATTCTCCATATCCGGAGAACAAGATGCCTTAAGCCACACCCTCCTCGGTTATATCCGGCCAGTAGTTGATCTGGAGAGGCAGGTGAAAAGTCAGACCAACCTTATCAACTCTCTCACTTCTGACAAAAAATTTGTGTCAAGCAGTCTCTTAAATGCTCAGCAAAGTATAGAGGCATTAAAGAAGGAGAAAGAGGATTTGTAAACCAAGCTAGCCGCATCAGAAGCAGCCATAACTGAGTTCCAAACCAATTACTCTGACTTAGAGACTTCTTCCTCACAAAACCTCACAACGTTGAAGGAGGAGTTGAAGACTAAATATGGTGCTATTCCAACCCTAACCAACGAAAAGACTGAGTTGGAAAGCACCATTTCAGAGATGACCAAGGAAAAGGAGGCCCAGAAGAGTCAGCAATATCAACCTATCAAGGCAAGTATTGAGGAGTACGCCAACGGAGTATAAGACTCCTTTGAAAAAAGAGATAATGTGATTAAGTCTGACACGGTGTTGTTGTTTTATGAGACCTTCCCTAAGAGGACCCTTGGTCCCTTATGGAATTATGTGGAGTACAAAGACATCCCATTTCATACATTGGCCGATGGGGACAAACACAATTACTCTAGTGATTTAATTCCACTGATGACAAAGAAGGTACAAGTGAGAGTTCAAGTGCTGAACTCAACCTAAAAAAGGTGACGGTGAAGGAACATCCGAAGGGAACAAGCCTTAAGGTTTTATCATGTATTATTTTTTTTCTTTTTGAACAATCAAAGTCCTTGGATGACCAAGGTACATTTTGTATTACTGTTCAGCTGAAGTCCGAAGAGGTTTAATTTATCTAACTTTCTTTTTGTTTAATACTTTACTTTAAATATTTCATGACCAATATTTAAGTACCCCTTAGAACTTCAGAAGTATTGGAGTGAGAGTGTTTAATATCTCCAATGACATGTATTTAATAGTCCTGACCAACCACCAAGTTTATCCGATCTACTAAAGATCCAGGGTATTGAATACGTGATTTATACTTGAATTGAATTGTAGTAAAATCACTCCGAATTTTGAAGAAGACATTATATTTATTGAAGAAGAAATCGGACACCTCATTAAAACCTCCCCGCGGCACCAGGGTAGGAAAGAGTATGCCCCCTTAATATTTACAAGTAAATATTTATATAACAAGTTTACTCTAAATATAACCTGTGATGCTCAACATTCCATGGGTGCTTTAAAGCTCTTCCTTATTTGTCTTGAAGCCTATATGTCCCAGGTTTGAACTTTTCATAAACCTCATAAGGGCCTTCCCAATTCAGAGCCAATTTCCCGAACTGATTTTCCTTGGTATGTAAGAAACCTTTTCTTAACACCTTATCTCCTGGGTGAAAATATCTTATTTGACCTTAGAGGCAAATCTGATCCTCATCAAACCTTGGTAGTGAACTGTTCTTTAGTGTGCTTTAAACCTTTTTTCATCTATTAAGTCCAATTGATTCTTAATTGCTATCCCATTAGCCTGTTCAGAATAGTTGTGGACTCTGTATGATGATAAGGTAGCTTTTATGGGGGTAATTTCATCCATCACATACACCAAGAAAAATGAGACTCTTGTGTAGCTGCCCGATGAGTAGTTCGGTAGGCCCACAATACTTCTTGTAAATAGCTTGGCCATTTCCCCGCAGCACCTTCTAAATTCATTTTTAATCCAGACAAAATGGTCATGTTTGCAACTTCAACCTGGCCATTTGCTTGTGGATGAAAATAAGAAGAAAAACAATGTTGAATACCTCTAGAGGCACATAAATCCTCTATATCTTTGTTATCAAACTGTGGCCCATTGTCCATGGTAATCTTTTGGGGGACTTCAAATATGCAACATATATTGGATAAGATAAATTTAATGACAACCTTTGATGTGGTGCCTGCCAAGGGAGTTGACTCTATCCATTTTGAGAAGTAGTCAATAACAACTATAATAGTTCTGCTCCTACCGATGCCATAGGTAGAGGTCTAACTAAGTCCATTCCCCATCTGACAAAAAGTATTGCCTCAGAATTAGACTCCATAGGTACTGGTGGCACATGAATTTCATTCTCATACCTTTGACATGGATCACATTTCTTCACTATTTATTTACCATCTGCCATTATGGATGGCCAATAGTATCCAACCAATAAGACTCTCCGGGTTAGTGCCCTGGACCTACAATGTGTTGAGCCCTCCCCATCATGCAGTTCAGACAAAACAACTTGGGATTCTTCAAACCCCAAATAACGTAGGAGAGGTCTACATAAATATTTCTTATAGAGAATTCGCCTTATCACCAAAATACCACGTGCCTTGTATTTAATCTTTTTTGCTACAGCTTTGTCTAAAGGTAAAACCCCATCTGAAATATATTGAAGGAGGGTATATCTCCAATGTTTAGGTTGAATCACATGTATGCTCATACTTTCCCCATCTTCTTTGTTTTGACTTAGCTGTATGGACGGTAATTCTTGAATGTGAATCCAAGGGTACGACTCAGAATATGCTATAGTTGCTAAAGAGTCTGCCAGTGTATTCTCCGATATGGGAATATGCTCATAACAAACACTTTTGAAGTATGCTGCCACTTCTTTCAAAACGAGTAAGTACTTGATCAGTTGCTCCTTATTAGCCTCAGACGGACCTTAAGCGTGGTGGATGAGCAATTGAGAGTCACTCTTTAACCAAACTCTTTTGGCCTCACACATGAGAGCCAATTTAAGACCAGCTATAACTGCTTCATATTCGAACTCATTGTTAGAAGCCCTGAGCCCAAAGCATATAACTTGATAGATTTTATCACCATACAGAGAAGTTAAGCAAACTCGAACTCCACATCCCATATTTCTTGATCCACCATCAGTTCGTACCACCCATTCTTTCTTGGTTTTACCTTCTGAAGTTTGTTTAGAGTTCTTATCCGCATGGAATTCTACTAAGAAATCAACCACTGATTGAGCCTTAATAGCTGTTCGGGGGAAAACTCAATGTCGTAATCGCCCAATTCTACTGACCACTTGGTCATTCTACTTGATATATCTTCCTTTTGAAGAACCTTTTTTTAGCGGGAAAGACGTCCGGATAATAATAGAATGAGATTGTAAATACGACGTCATATTTCTTGCTGCAATCACTAAGGCTAGCGCAAACTTTTCCAACTTTAAATACCTTTTTCAGCGTCTACCAAACTTTTACTGATATAGTACACCGAACGAGGATGATTCTCTACTTCTCTTACTAGGACAGCACTTATAGCACATTCCGATACCGCTAGGTATACATAGAGGCTTTCCCCTTGAATGGGCTTGAGAAGAGTCTTTGGTGAGGTTTTCCCCTTGAATAGGCTTGAGAAGATTCTTTAACATTTTTCAAGGTTTGAAAAAACGGAGTGCACTTGTCTGATGACCTTGAAATAAATATATATAAGGTAGCCAACCTTCCGGTGAGCCTTTAAACTTCTTTAACGTTCCGAGGATGATCTATTTCCAATAGTGCATTAAGCTGATCTGGATCGGGCTGGATACCTTTCTCACTTATTAAATGACCTAAAACTTTCCAGGTCAGACCCCAAACATAGATTTCTCTAGATTCAATTTCAAATTCACAGCTGCTAGCAAATGTTCAACTATGTGCAAATCCTCCCCCATGCTTTTAACCATCATATCATTCATGTATACTTCCCTATTTCTGTCAATCTAATTAGCAAACGTTTTGTTCACCAACCTCTGATAAGTAGCCCCGACATTCTTCAACCCAAAGGGCATCACCTTGTAGCAATGAAGACCTCTTTCTGTTATAAAGGTAGTGTGATCTTAATCCTTCGGATCCACCTGTATCTGATTATACCCAGAGAAGGCATCCACGAAGGACAACCACTTGTGTCCAGACGTAGAGTCTACCAAATGATCTATCCGGGGAACATGATAAAGATCCTTAGGGAAAGCTATATTAAGGTCAGTCAAATCAATGCACATACACCATTTCCTATTAGTTTTCTTGACTAACACCAGATTGGCAGTCCATAAAGAATATTGGGGTTCCTTTATGTGTCCCATCTTGGTGAGCCGATCAACCTCTTGAACTATCACATATGTTTTTTCCCTTAGAAAAAGCTCTTCTTTTCTGTACAACAGGTGCAACATCACCCCGGATGGACAACTTGTGTGAAATAACGCTTGCGGGTACTCCAATTACATCACTATTGCACAAAGAAAACATATGTTGATTGTTTATCAAAAAAGAAAACAATTTTTTTTAACTCTGATGCCATCTTGGAACCAATCTTGATATTCTTACCCTCTGCAAGGGAGTGAGTTTCAACTTCTTCAATAGGTATTATAACGCTATGAGCCTCTCTGGGGTCATCAATCTCATTTTCCCCTGTAGAAGCTCTAGTAACTGTTAATCTTCATTAATCCGAACTGCCCCCATAGTCTTAGGGTAAAAGCTGTTGCATAACACTCTCTGGCTATCTTCTGACTACTTCGAACAATACCTACTTGTCCTTGAACTGCATACTTTAAACACTAATGGATTGTTGAGGCCACAACATGCATTCTGGAAAGCCAGGACCTCCCAAAAATCGCACTGTATGATGTGGGGAAATCTACTACAATAAATAGCACCCTCACCATCTTTTTAAAAGACCCCTTATCCAACAACACTTATTCTTCAAATTCCCCAATTATATCCGCAGAGCTCCCTGTGAAGCCCACAATAGTTCTGTTCGAGTGTTGAATAACAGCCGGATTCCTCATCTATTTGTAGGAGCTTAAGAATAGAATGTTTGTTGAACTGCATATATCTATCAAAATCCAACGTATATCATTCCCCCAATAGATGCTCCTATAACCACTGCATCCTCATGAGGCGCAACAATATTCCTCAAATCATCCTCATCAAAAACTATGAATGGGAAAGGGGATTGGCACTGATGGGAAGACATTCCCCCTTCCAATTGAGTGGCCAAACTGTGGACATCCCTCTTCCTTGATGAAGGGGGGGGGGGTGCTATTACAGTATCTCCTCCAAAGATAGTAAGTGATTGAAAGAAATTGATCAGTCCGTACATCGTCCTGGTTTGTTCTGTTATGACTCCCATCTTATTCCGAGTTGGATGAGGATCTAGGTATTCAGAATCCATATCGAATCTTTCGGCAGATGTTCCATGATTGTTTGTAGGGCCCGTCCGAAGAGCATTGAGCGTTTGGCTACCTTCATCGTGTTACTCCTTTTACCTAGTATATTTATCAGAAAAAACCAAACTTTCCGATCATCCTTCATCCTCTCCAATCAACCTTTATCTGGTTTATGAGAAACAAATCAAAGAATTAGAAAATCCAAGGCTAACATACCCAAGGAATCAAAATCTCCAGAATCTGATAACAACTTAGTCTTTGGATCGTACGACTACTTCTACATCACTCAAAGAGTGGAAGAATATAGAGCTGCAGGATTAATCAATAACGCTCATGTTGACAAACCACCACAACAATATATTACGGTAGTTTCGATCCAACCAAAGCTCCTCCTATTTCGCATTCTTCTTTATTCGAAGAACATTCCTCGTCCAAAATCCTAGGTCCTAAAACACCTCGAGCCTCTTCATCTTAAAGTAACATTTATCCTTTGATTAGTGAATAATATCCTTAAGGCAAAAGTCAAACACTCCCTCTTCGAGTCTTTCTTCAATAATCAGAAGAAGAAGAACTTTCATTGCCTTGGGAGACGAATCAGAAATTAACCCAACTCCTCCCCGTTCGAATCCACATACTGAAGCTCCTCCTCAAAGAGAAGAAACTGAAGAAGTTCTTCGAAAAAAAAACCCATTACCAAAAACTGTTAATCCATTACCCCAACAACCTCGAGAATAAACGTCAAAGGCCAATGAAGTTGATTCTGAGGCTACCAAAACCGATCTTGAAGCTGAATCTGATGATGGGAACTCAAAAAATACTCATAAGCCTCACGAAGAAACATATACTTTCTTTGTTTTGGAAGACAAAAGAGCTACAATTGGTAGAAACTTAAGGGGTCTCGAAGCTAAGTACATCATTGCTCTGAAAAAAGTTTGGTATATTTATTACAAGGATATCAAAGCTTCGACTCTAAAAAAGAAATGGGTAATGGGAGATAATATAACTCTTCGACTGCCCAAAGAATGAGAAACTCCCTTAGACTGCAAGGATGACGAGTTAGTAGTCCACCCCAAATCATTAATTGGGGTCTTCGGTTTCCACTGGATCGTATGATCGTGGAATACTTCGAACTCCTCAACTTGTTCCCTAATTAGGTGACACCAAATCAACGGTTCACCCTTCTGTCAGTGATTATAACATCTCAACTCTCTCATATTCCAATCAGCATCAAAGACTTCATCTTCTTAACTCAATTGTCGAAAGGTCCAAAGCTTCCCTTTTACTACCTCACCCTGATGGATGACCTCAAAATCATCGATGACCTCTTAGAAGCTGATAAATTCCGGAAGCATAAATTCATTTTTAAATCAGGAGCAGGGGAGAATGGCAAAGAAATTTCCGATGCTAATTCTTCAAAGCTAAATCTCATTTGGAGAAGCAATCGTAAGCACTTCAAAAATTTTACATTCTGAAATAAATTATATTTTTTACCTTTCTCTTTCCTTAATTTTCTACTTTTATGATCATTTCAGGAATTTCGAGGTGTTATTTAGCGCGTCGACCAACTGCTAAGGATATTTTCCAAAACCTTGCTACTTGGGCTGAAAAAGAATGGAATAATGCGTTCCACACTGCCTTCCAGCCTATCAATTTCCTCAACTGCCACATGTTCCCAATCTAAGAGGTTGCCTTGCCACCTCAAAATTTGATATGAGAACCCGATTCGAAGATTGTCTGCAAAAGGTTAGTTCATCCCGATTGTAAAGTCTTCCTTCCTATTCGCAATAGATCAAAGAATTATTTACCAAAAAAAAAACTATCAAAGAAAAGAAAGGTAAAAAGACAGTTAACACATCTGGTGCTAGCCCTCAAATCTATCGAAACTGAAGCCTTGAAAACAAAAAACCGCAGAAAAAAACCTCTCACCCATCGAAGAAGGGAAAGATCGAGAACCGTCTTCGAAGAAAAAGAAAGGTTCTTCCAGACCCCATGGAAAGAAAAAAACAGGCGAGAATCACTTTGTATGCACTGGTTGATAATGATGAAAAAGCTCTTGAAAACCAACAAAACCAACAAAATCATTTGGTTGAAGAACAGACAACCAAATACAACACTGTGATCATCATCGAAGACAATGCTACGTATGAAAATCAGGCTGCTGAAAACTTCGATCCTGATATTTTCATTAATTTTGAAAACACTGAAGCGCTTACTGGTGAAAATGATCTTGTTCTTCAAGGCATCCAAAATCACATACTTAACTTTAGAAGACCAACACCTGTCGAGGAGTATCGAGAAATTATCTGTCCTCCTCCTCCTACCACAACTTTAGATATGATTCAACGTCCTAGTTCAGCAGAAACATAGTTTCCTTTTTCTCCTCTAAATCTAGCAATCGTTTTTGCACTTCAACCATTTACCGATCTCGACATTGCAGAAAAAACACTTGCTTCCCAAGTCGAAGCTTCTCAAAACCATCTAAAGCAATTAGCTAAAAATATGGTCTACTACAAAGAATCTTAAAAAGATGAGAAAAAATTAAGAGAAGATTTGCACGGTAAAGTAATTGATCAATTTCACTTGTATGAAGTAGCAAGGTCTGAACTTATAAAAGGTGCTCTCTTCATGAATAAGCTCAAGACCGATCATACTACTGAACTAGTTGCCGAAATATCCAACTCCAAATGTCTGCAAAATTCTCTTAACAATTCTGAGACAAAAAATAAAGAACAGACCGAAGAGATTGCTAAACTAAAGAAAGATTTAGAAGTGAAAAAAGGTGCTGTTGCTGCTGCCGAGGCTGAACTTTCAAAAGATATGGTAGCTGCTATTAATAATAGAAAAGAAGAAAGAGTCATTCTCCTTATTCGAGAACTTCACGCTAATTATCCTAAAATCAACCTCACAAGTTTCTGGAACGACATTCCCATCGATAAGCGTCCAAGAGAAGCTTTCGATTCTATCCCCGATTTGTCATCCGAAGATAAAAATGAAGAAGAATCGTCTGAGGAGGAGGAGTCGTCCGATTAACTTTATTATTTTGTTTTGTGTTTATATGGTTAAAAAATTTCTTTATGTACTTTAAATAATTAATCTAATCCACAAACGGTTTCCTTGTTTACTTATTCTCTTCACATATTATTCGATGCTAAATTTTAAAAAAGAATATAGTTATAAACTGTAAACTTACCACCTCAAATACCTTAACAAAATTGATGAAAATGGTAGCTCTTCGAAAAAATCTCAGTGTGCTGTTAAACTTTTACGTTAGAAAAATTGTAATATGATTATTAAACATGGTTGTTTCTTCAAAAAGTGTTATAAATACTTTGGAACATTCTACTCTTAACCAAGTTCAAAGATGATCAGTCTTTCATAAGTTGTTAAGATAGTTTTATACAAGTATGTGTAAACAACCATTGGCAAAAAACGAACTTTATTGATAATATTGAATATGTACACAACTCCTTGTTAAAACCTTCCTGGGAAAACAGGATACGAAATAGTGCGCCATTCGAAAGTGAAAATTCTAAAATATAAAGACAAATATACTCCCAATAAAGTTTCAAGTGTTGTATATTCCATGGGTGCTGAAGCATACTCCCTTGAAAATCGCAAAGGGAATAAAACCTTGGTTTTATCCTCTCAACAACCATATAAGGCCCTTCCCCAGTTTGGAGCCATTTTCCCAAGGGTTTTCTCCTTTGTGTGCAAGAAACATTTTTTCAACACTTTATCACCTTCTTTGAACTCTCATATTTTCACCTTCGAATATAAAAGTTTGTTGGTCTGTGACTAAAATTAGCAAATCTTTGACAAGTATCGCAACTTCGAACTAAATTCTTAGTATCATTCATGATTGAAGGCCAATAGAACCCTGCAAGTAAAACTCGACGTGAGAGAGCTTTGAACTTACAATGAGCTGACCCTTCACCATCATACAATTCTGATAATACTTCTTTTGATTCTTGCTTGCTTAAACATCGTAACAATGGCCTGCTCAATGCCTTTTTATACAATATTTCGTACAGTACTATATATCTGAATCCTTTACTTCTCAATTTTTTGGCCAATCGTGAATCATCTGGTAGTATTCCTTGAGTAAAAAAACTAAGAAGATCTGATCGCCAATCGCCTCGGATTACATCAGATGTAACAAAAACTTCCTCTATACATTCACATGGGCTAGATTGAGTAACAATTGAAGGATTTTCTTGTAACAAAATCCAAGGATATTCTTCCTTGTAAGCGACATTCGCCAAAGAATCAGCACCTTGTTACTCCCTCGCCCAATATATTCCACAACAACATTGTCAAACAGAAGCATTAAATTCCGAAGTTCCTGAAGATATAAAATCAAACGATTATTTCATGCTTCGGAAAATCCAGATACCTGATTTGCTAACAATTAAGAATCCGTTTCCAAGCGCGCTGAAGTTGCTCCACAAATTTTTTCCAATCTTAAACCTGCAAAAGCAGCTTCGTATTCAGCTTCATTGCTTGAAGCATGAAAACCAAATTTAATAGATTGAATCATTGTCTCTCCCGTTGGAGCTATCAACTGAACCCCAACACTGCACCCTAAAACACTAGATCCCCCATCTGTTTAGACAACCCACCTCGAATCTACTGGAATATCCTTTTTTCTTTCTTCCTCATCTGATCAACTCGAATGAAATTCAGCAAAAAAACCTGCTAATGCTTGCGCTTTTATTGTTGTTCGAGGTGTAAACAAAATGTCATAGTCCCCCAAATCCACTGAACATTTGGTCATTCTCCCCGAAATATCAGGTCGTTGTAAAATATTTTTCAAAGGGAATAAAGTTCGGACTTCAATAGTATGTGCTTGAAAATATGGACGCATCTTCCAGCAGCAATCACCAATGCTAATACCAATTTTACTAATTTTATATATCTATTTTCTCATGCCACCAAACTTTTACTAATGTAATACACCGACTTCGGAACTCCTGAATCCTCACTGATTAACACTGTACTCAGTGCGAAATCCGATACCGCGATATACAAAAATAGCTTCTCCTTATTTTGAGGCTTAGACAAAATCTCTGGTGATGACAACAAATTTTTAATGTTTGTGAATGCTGCTTAACATTCTGATGTCCATTCAAACCTGCTTGGTCCTCGTAATGCTTGAAAGAAAGGAAAACATTTGTCAGAAAATCTAGAAATAAATCGATTAAGTGCTGCTAACCTTCCAGACAGAATTTACACTTCTTTCATAGACCGAGGTGAATAAATTGTTATCAAAGCTTTAAATTATTATGGGTCAACTTCTATTCCTTTTCACTGATGAAAAAACCCAAAAACTTCCCCGATCGAACTCCGAAGGTGCACTTTTCAGGATTCAACTTTAACGTGATTGCCCTTAAATTCAAAAAAGCTTCCTCTAAATCATCAAGATTCACTTCATGCTTTGAATGTTTTGCTACCATGTCATCTATATATACCCTTATATTCCTTCCGATCTGTGTAGCAAAAGCTTTATCATCAACCTCTGATAAGTGGCTCCAGTATTTTTCAATCCAAATGGCATTACCCTATAACAGTGCAGACCCATATCAGTTATGAAAGTTATGCATTCTTGATCTTTTGGATCCATTTAGATTTGATTATATCCTGCAAAAGCATCCATGAAAGTTAAAATTTTATTTCCTGAAGTAGAGTCAATCAACGGTTCTATTCGAGGAACAGGAAATAGATCTTTGGGACAAGCTCGATTCAAATCTGTAAAATCCACACATATTATCCATTTCCTATTCTTCCTTTTTACCATAACCGATTTTTTCATCCACAAAGGATACTGTGACTCCCTTATGTGTCCGATCTTGGATAATTGATCCAATTCGGCCACATTTGCTTCTGCCTTCTCCGAGGCAAATGCTCTTCTTTTTTGAATAATCAGCTTAACCTTCAGATCGATAGCCAAGCCGTGACGAATTACCTCAATTGATACTCCTGTTACGTCCTATATCCTCCAAGAAAAGACATCCAAATTAGAACATAAAAAATCCAACAGTTATTGACGTAGAAGCGGGGTCAATAAAGTTCCAATTCAAAGCACCATGGGGTTCCCTCAGATCGTCAACCCTTTCTTCAGAATCCGAGGGTACACCTTCTAACTGCTATTCATGCATTAAGTCTTCACTGTTGGATCCTCGAATCCAAAATGCACTAGCATAAGATTCTCTAGCAACCTTCTGATCGCCTCAAATGACCCCAGCTCGATCTCCAACCACATACTTAAAAGGCTGATGAACTGTAGACACAACCTCATACATTCTTAAAAGCCATGATCTTCCAAAAATAACATTGTAAATTGTGGGACTGTCCACCACCACAAAAAGTACCTGAACCTTTTTCTTAAATGGTCCTTTTCCCAAACTCACATCACCCTCGAATTCTCCAACAACACGAGCTGTTACACCCGTGAATCCAATAATCGTTTGATCAGATTGAGAAATACGAGGTGCATTTGTCATTCTATCATAGGTGGATTTAAAAAGGACATTAGCAGAACTGCCAGTGTCAATCAGCACACGTCGAATTTCGGCGCAAGCCACCTCTGCTCCAATAACCAAAACATCTTCATGTGGTTCTGCAGTACCTCGTAGATCATCTTCATCAAACAAAATGAAGGAAATAAATTTATATCCATACAAATGCGTAGACATTTTCCTTTCAATTTGAGTTGTCAAGTTGACAATATGCCTCTTCCTCGAACTATCCGAATTATCAGTCATTGAATCTCCTCCAAAAATAGCTAACGATTCAAAAAGCTTACATAGCTCCCGCACATTTACCTTTTTCAATAGGCTCTTTGACCGTTATCAGAAGAAATCTGTTCGGATCGTTTTTCCACATACTCAGAAGAAACATCAAAAGGTTCAGCTTGTGAATCCAAAATCATCAAATTCTCAGCTGGTGCAGCCTTCGAAGTTGATGCAACATTATTTTTTGATCCACTCCCTTGCTACTTCATATAAGTCAGGAGCTTTCCATTTTTAATCAAAAATTGAATCTCTTTCTTCAAAGCAATGCAGTCGTTTGTATCATGTCCAATATCCTCGTGATATCTGCAAACTTGTTATTCCTTTCCTCCATTGGCCTACTAATTGGGGCTGGCTTCCTAAACTTTAGGAAGCTCTTAGTCTTATCCCAAATCACAGATATATTCTTTGTTAGATCAGCATAATATTCTTGTTTGATCCAATGATTTTGTCTAGGCCTGTTATAAGTGTTAGATGGAGCGTGATTTGAATATCCACCACGTTGAGGAGGCAAATTATTATTCTGTTGTCTTGATTGTTGATTACCATTTCCATTTCCATTCGAGGGCGGCCCTTGGTTATTGGTCGTCTGTCCCGAATTCTTTGGAGTGCTAACTGGTCCGTCTGGGACTCAAGTCGACTACTCGACTTTAATGTGATCCTCAACTTGAGCCATCAAAGCTCTAAAAGTTAAGGCTCTTCTCTTCGTCGTCTCATTGGCCAGATCCCTTGGAAATAATCCTTGGCGAAAAGCTGTCATCGCCACATTCTCTTCACAGTTTTCCGAACTAGCTTTGGTCAAAACAAATCTCGTTGTATAATCCTTCAAATTTTCTCTAAGTGCCTGCTTGCACTGAATAATAGTATCACCATTTTCTCTCATTTCTTTGCTTCCCACAAACTACCTTGAAAATGCAGTATAAAAATCTCTAAAATTCAAAATGGACCCCCTTGGAATCGGATGTACCACTTAAGAGTTGTTCCCTTAAAAGTCTGCGAAAATGCACAACACACCATCCGGTTGTCATCTTCGAAATTCATCATATAGTTCTTGAACTGTTTGATGTGATCATCAAGATCCTGCATCCCATCGAACTTCTCTACCTTGTAAATGTCAAAACGCTTTGGAAGTGTCATGGAATGAATTTCACTTGTCAATGGAGATTTTCTCCAGTCGACACCTTTAACAAACTGATCATCTGTTCCCATTGTAACATATAGATTTCGATCAGTTTCAGTATAGTGATTCGAAGTGTTTCCTTCGCACCATATAGAACGAGGAACCTTATCCCTTTTAGATTTACTCTCCTTTTTATGTTTTCTCGACTGATCCCTGTCTGATTCCTCTTTTGAAGAACCCCTGTATCTCTTAATACCCAAACCTCAGCTTTCTACCTCATCGTCACTAGAGGTTACGTACTTATTTTTATCTTTTTTCTCTTTACGAGATGAATATCGCTCTTTAAGAGACATAAAACACGTTTTTTGTGCTCAGATTTAGCCCATCGATCATAAAAAAATCAATCTGATTGACCTCCCATATCAGTCTTTTCTGTTTCTTGTCTAACCTCGAACTTCAGCTTCACCGAGTAGATCTCTTGTTCCCTTCGTTCATACTTCTCATTTAATGCATTACTCTTGTCTAAAAGCTGGTTCATTCGTACCTCAATATTAGATTGAGTTTGGATCAGAGATGATCCATCAGGTCTACTTCCTTCCCTTTGTAAATCATCTTTTAGATTTTCCATCGCTGATCGAAGCGTAGGATTGTTCTCAAGATTTATTGTATCAATTTTGAATAGAAAATACAACAAGATTGTATCAATTTCGAATAAAATAAGTCACTGATTTGTTTTATTCAGTCCCCAGTGGAATTACCAATTTGATGAGTTAAGATTTCACCTTAGTATATTGTTATAAGAGAATTCTAGAAAGAGAAAGAGTTAGAGAGTTTTTAAAGAGAGAAAGTTCAAGTACAAATGAGTTCAATAGAAAAAGTTAAGTCATAGAAAATTGCCATGAAATCTGTAGGGGACCTAAGAGAAAACTCGATGGATGATGGTTGACTCAAGCAAGGTTAAGTCATAGAAAATTCCGGTGTTCCTCTCAAGCCATATGTGATAGGCAACCACACAAGCAAACACCCAACAAGTTCATGAGCTTGCTTCAACAACCAGTTAGGCCAGTCATAGAACAAGTGGGGGAACTTGAGCTTTCTAGCACAAGCCTCCAAACTAGCTGGGAGAAAGAACATTCCACGATTAGTAAAATCCGGAGAAATGTTACAAAGGAGATAATCAGGGACTATGTTGTAACCTCAAGCAATGAGTTTTTCACACATGTGAGGTTTTCCTGGATGGCTAACCGGATAACAAAGGAGTGTCTGGATATGTTTTACTTGTCCCAAACCATATTGGCCCAAGGGATGTTCGGCTGAGAGGGCCTAATGTGGTGGTACATGTTGTTAATTGTAACGAATCATGCTTTTGGTTAGGGATCCCGATTTTGATCTCCACCTCTTCTAAGGGAGGTGGGAGAAGATTTGTAGCATTACCAATATTGAGAAGGTGATGCTGATGTGATTTACTTGTAGATTGGAGCCGGCTGTGCCAATTCCAAGAGTCATTGTTAATAATATCTAAAATAATTTTGTTGATGTTCATACGAGCATAATGAATGATACTAGGACCGTAGCGGTCCACAGGAGAGTAAGTGAAGATCCAAAGGTCATACTTGATGAGTTCGAATTCTGCTTACTCCCAGGACAGGGACATATCAGACCTAGCTCTCCAGACCGGACAGACCACTTCGAACACCTGGCTAATGGGACTGTTCGAACTATGACAAAAGTACTAAAAAACCTAAACACTTCTTGACTAAGCTACTTGCTCTCCTACTTAGAGCTCATGGGTCTTTAAACATGACCCGGGTCCATTAAACATGACCCGAAAGCCCATAAGGGCCCAAAATGTAAGGGTATAAATACCCAACCACCTGCATTAAATGTGGGTAATGAAAATTAACTGCAACCAGCCAGCTTAGTTCTCCCTCTACTCTCTACTCTAAATATTAAACACCCACATACTTCTTTAAAACACCAAATAAATTACAAGCCTACCCTCAGGCGATAATTATCCTTACCAAATTGGTGACCATAGTGGGAGAAGAAGGTGCCTGAATCAAGCATTCAAAACCAGCAAGAAAAGTCTGTCCAAATGGATCCGGACGCCCCAGGAGTACCATCAGCTCTGCTCGAAGTGGTGGGTGAAAACGATGAATACACCATCGAAGAGCGCGATAGGCTGAAGGGTGAAATAGAAGCCCTGAAGGCAGAAAAGGCTAGGATGGGCATGAAAGAAAAATCCAAAGCATCAGTTGCTCATCACACCGATAACCCCAGAGAGCATGAGCCTTCAAAGACTCATGTGAGTACCAAAAAGACTCATGCCAACACCAAAAAGTCTCACCGGTCTAAGCCAGTGGAGAGCTCTGACTCAAGCTCAGAATCTTCTGATAGCTCTTCGGACGATGAGGGCGTTGAAGAATCCTTATCCTCTAGCAGCAATGAGGGTCGAACTGAAAAGAAGAAAAAGCAGATTAAAACATATTCGAGAAAAAGAGATATGCATGTGAGGATGAAGAGGAATATTGGTAAAGGGCCATCTCATAGCCGGAGGCATGTGGACCGGATGCTGATGGCTCCTTTCGCTTTTCACGATGAACCAGGTATCTTTGCAACTCTCAATGAGGATACTGTGTTCAGCCGTGGTAGAAATTGGAGGCAATCTCCATTATCTTCCAAAATTCTGTCCGGAAACCTCCCTAAGAGGTTTGACAGCACCAAAATGGAAAAGTACGATGGCAGTACTGATCCGGACAACCATTTAGAGCAATTCAAGAACTTTATGATGAACTTTGATGACAATGTTAAGCTACTTTGTAGAGCATTCTCCCAGTCTTTTACAGGGAGTGCTCTGAAATGGTATAACAGTCTACCACAAGGCTGTATCAAGAATTTCGATACTTTTTGGGTGGCCTTTCGAAGGCAGTTCGTTGGAAGTAAAGAGCTAAAGGGCAATGGAGACACAATAATACATTGTGCTCAGGAACCAAACGAGTCCTTAAAAGAATATATAAGTCGTTTTGTGAACACCAAGAATGGGTTGGCTGATTGCTTCAAGCAAGTGGAAATAGCATCCTTAAGACAGGGCTTGAATCTTGGCAATTTGGCTGATTCAGTGACCAGAAAGAAGGCCATGACCTGGGGAGGGTTGCTGAATCAAGTTGGAAAACAGATTAACGTAGACGAAACAAAGAAAACAAGGGTGCACAGGAAAGTGAAGTCTGCCCCGGTGGCACCAAATCCCAATCAGAATCAGTCCGGGAACAAGGCAAGGGAAACCGGACAGGGGCATGGTAGGGCCAAAGCTCAGTCTCAGCCAGCTGCTCCTGCTCAGAGTCAGCAATCCAGAAACAAGAGAGGGCCATGGGTCTAACCGGAGTGGTTCGCAGAATTAAAAGAAAGTGTGGCCACCATTTATGATAAAACAAAGGAGGAGGTGCACTATAGAAGACCAACCACACTGCAATCTCCCAGAGAGCATCGCAATAACTCTTTCTGCCAGTATCACAATGACACTGGACAAACCACTGATGATTGTATAGCTTTGAAGCAAGAGGTTCAGAACTTGATCGAAAGGGGAAAGTTAGGGGCTTATGTCAAAAGAAGAGGAGGTAACAGGCTTGACAACACTCACCGGGTTGGTCCAAGTAATGCTGCTCCGAAGGGAGCCATGGTTATAATTGAAAGGTTTGATGTGGAATCTGATTACTTGGATCCTGATCCAACTCGAAACAGAGTGGGTGCAATTGAGGAATATTCTAGGACGGTCTCCGGACTCATTAAGTTTTTTGAGTCACTTATAATTTTCGGAGGGGATACTATGACAGCTCCTACTGCTTCTTCGAGGAAGAGGCACGTTCATACCTTAGCCACTCAACTAGAAGGAGGCATGGCTTTCTATCAGTCACCAAATCTATTCCCCTTCATTGTTTTTGATGAAGATGATTTAAGAGATATAGCTGGCCCTCATGAGGATGCTGTTGTCATAGGAGCATCTATTGGGGGCAATGACATAAGACGAATTCTGGTGGATACTGGAAGCTCAACCAATATCCTTTTCTTAACTACGTACAAGAGAATGAAAAATCCAGCTGTAATTCAGAGTTCGGACAGATCAATTGTGGGCTTTACTGGCAGCTCAGCAGATGTGATCGGAGAGTTCGAAGAAGAAGTTCTATTGGGCAAGGGCCGTTTCAAGAAAATGGTCAGGATACTTTTTATCGTGGTGGATTGTCCCACTTGCTATAATGCTATTCTAGGGAGGTGTTGGCTCTCTAGGATGTATGCAGTGGCATCAACAGTCCACCAGTGCTTGAAATATACTGTTCAAGGACAGGTGGGAGTCGTCCGGAGGAGTCAAAAGATTGCAAGAGAATGTTATGCTACAGCTCTGCCCCCCCGAACACTGGGGGCAGTTCGTGTCAACGAACAATAGCGGTTTGAGGGGCTTTCTAGGGGTGAGGGTGAAATTGATGACCCCAGAGAGACCCCTGAAGTGTTGATACCGGTCGAGGAGGTAGAAACGCATTGTTTAGAAGAAGGAAAAAGTGTCAAGATAGGGTCTAAGATGCCACCCGTTTTGAAAAATGAAATGCTAAAGTTTTTGAAGAATCATCAGCACGTTTTTGCTTGGTGCAATGCTGATGTTACTGGGGTTCCAGCAGAAGTAATATCACATCACCTGTCTATCCGGAAAGACATAGCACCAGTAGTTCAAAAGAGAAGATATTTTTCTAAGGAAAAGGCTGATGTCATTGTGCAAGAAGTTGACAGGCTCACGAAGATGGGGCATATCAAGGAGTCTCAGTATCCTTTGTGGACTGCCAATCCGGTTCTGGTAAAAAAGAAAAATGGCAAGTGGCGCATGTGCATTGACTTCACAGATCTCAATAGAGCTTGCCCAAAAGATTTGTATCCGGTCCCCCGGATTGATCAGTTAGTAGACTCCACCTCTAGGAACAAGCTACTCTCCTTTATGGATGCCTTCGCCGAATACAATCAGATCCAGCTAGATCTAAAGGATCAAGAGCATACTACATTTATCACTGACAGGGGTCTTCATTGCTACAAGGTAATGCCATTTGGGTTGAAAAATGTTGGGGCTACTTATCAGAGATTGGTCAACAAAGCTTTTGCTGATCAGATTGGAAGAAATATGGAAGTATACATCGATGACATGATGGTGAAGAGTGTGGATGAGCAATTGCATTTGGCATACCTTCAAGAAACTTTTGCCAATTTGGTAAAAGTGAATTTAAAATTAAACCCAGAAAAATGCGTGTTCGGAGTGCAGTCCAGAAAGTTTCTAGGCTATATTATAAGTGAGCATGGGATACAGACCGATCCGTACCAGCTTAATGCTCTATTCCAGATGGAGCCTCTTTGAAATGTTAAAGAAGTACATCGATTAAGGGGGAGATTAGCTGCATTAAACAGATTTATCTCGAGGTCTTCAGACAGGTGCGCCCCGTTCTTCCAAACCCTGAAGGGTGCAAAGGGATTCGATTGGACCTCACAATGCGACGAGGCTTTTAATGAGATCAAGAAGCACATGTCCTCCCCCAAAACTTTATTTAAACCCGTTAACGGGGAGACACTCTTCGTATATTTGGCAGTTTCAAGTTGTGCCATTAGTGCTGTGTTGGTAAGAGAAGTGGATAGTTATCCCCATCCGGTGTACTACATTAGCAAAAGTTTGATAGATGCAGAAAAGCGTTACTTGAAACTCGAGAAATTAGCATTGGCCCTAGTAATAGTTGCAAGAAAAATGAGGCCTTATTTCCAGGCTCATCCTATCATCGTTCAGACTTCTTTTCCCTTGAAAAACGTCCTCCAAAAGGCAGACATTTCAAGCAGGATGACTAAATGGTCAGTAGAGTTGGGGGATTTTGACATAGATTTTGCTCCTCGAACAGCAGTTAAGGCCCAAGCAGTGGCTGATTTTTTGGTTGAATTTCACTCCGATAGAGATTCGGAGCAGACTACTGACATAAAAGATAAAAAGGTATGGGTCGTCCGAACAGATGGTGGATCTAGCACTATGGGATGTGGTGCCGGAGTGTGTTTGACTTCCCCATATGGTGACAAAATGTACCAAGCTATATGTTTTGCTTTCAGGGCATCCAATAATGAGTCCGAGTACGAAGCGGCTATAGCTAGTTTAAAGTTGGCCTACATCTGTGGGGCTAAGAGGGTCAGGCTACTAAGTGACTCCCAGCTTCTTATCCACCATGCCCAAGGTCAGTCTGAGGCTAAAAATGAGCAGCTTGTGAAATATTTACTCCTCCTTAAAAATGAAGCACTCAAGTTTAAAAGTGTTGCTTATGAACATATACCCCAGACAGAAAATGAGTTAGCAGACTCATTGGCAACCATAGCATACACGGAGTCATATCCATGGATCCATGTGCTGGAAAGCCCCTCCATTCAACTAAATATGGGTAAAAAAGAAGAAATTTTTGAAGTACAGGTGAAACATCCTCAGGACTGGAGGTTTCCTCTCCTGCAATACCTCTCCGATGGTATCGTGCCTCTGGATAAATCACTAGCCAGAACATTGAAACACAAGGCTCGTGGTTTCATCATATTGAGAGACGTTTTGTATAAAAAGTCTTACAGTAAACCTCTCCTGCGCTGTTTGGGAGATGAAGAGTCTCAAGTAGTCCTCTCCGAATTGCATGATGGTGAGGGATCAGCCCATTGTGGATTCAGGGCTTTAACACGAAGATTTCTACTGGCTGGTTACTATTGGCCATCTATTATGAAAGATGCTAAGGAATTGGTAAGAAGGTGTGACCCATGCCAGAGGTACAGCAATGAAATTCATGTCTCAGCCATTCCTTTAGAGTCAATTTCTGAGCCTATTCCTTTTGCTCGATGGGGGTTGGATTTAGTAGGGCCTCTACCTATGGCCTCCGTAGGGTGTAAAACTATAATTGTTGCTATAGATTACTTTTCGAAATGGATTGAAGCAGCCCCTCTAGCAGGAACAACATCAAAAGCTGTTATAAAATTCATTATATCCAACATCTGTTGCAGATTTGGTGTCCCACAAAAGATAACAACAGACAATGGGCCACAGTTCGACAATAGGGAAATGGAGAGTTTCTGTGCCTCAAGGGGTATACAACATTGTTTCTCTTCACCTTTCCACCCACAAGCAAATGGACAAGTCGAAGTGGCTAATAGAACTATACTGTCTGGTTTAAAGAAGAATTTGGAAGGGGCTGTTGGAAAGTGGCCTAGTTATTTACAAGAGGTCTTGTGGGCCTACCGGACAACACCTTGGGCTGCAACACAAGAGTCACCCTTTGCTTTAGTCTATGGGATGGATGCAGTAGCTCCCATAGAAGAAACTCTCCCATCATTTCGTGTTCACAACTTCTCCGAACGCGCTAACGAGGTGGCAATCAGAGGCCAGCTCGATTTGGTAGAAGAAAGACGAGTTAAAGCTCACCTTAGAGTTGCACACTATCAGGGGTTGATGAGAAGCAGATTTGCTTCCAGAGTTAAAAAAAGAGATTTCTAACCGGGGGACAAGGTATTAAGGAAAGTCTTCTTACATACTAAACAAAAGCTGTTCGGCAAATTGGCTCCAACTTGGGAAGGACCTTATGTGGTTATTGAAAGGCTTAAACCTGGAACATATTGGCTAGAAGACAATGATGGAAGAGTTTTGACTCACCATTGGAATATCGAACATCTCCGGATGTACTTGGAGTAGTATTTGTGTAAATATTTACTTGTTTAAACATCCATGTAAATATTTGGGGCCATACTCTTTCCTCCCTGGTGGCACGGGGAGGTTTTAATGAGGTGTCCGGACTTTTGAATAAAATTTGATGCCTTCTTAAAAATTTTCCGAAGTGTTTTAAGTTTTGTCCTTTGTCACACTATCCGGGTTGAAATAAAAGAATGATGACCACTTAAATATTCGTTATCGGAGAATTTAAACACTCTCACTATGAAATAACTAAAGGCTAATTAAACTCTAGCCGGAGAATTTAAACACTCTCACTATGAAATAACTAAAGACTGTTTAAACCCTAGTCATCAAAATTGGAACAAACAATGAAAGAAGGTGAGAATTGCACAAAACAAAAATATTCATTAGAATAACTTAAAGTTCCTTGGCCTTCCAAGGACTTTTGAATTGTCAAAATAGAACAAAAAATCGGCCCGGTCAGATACCGGACATAATTACAAAAAAAGAATGCCTTGGCCTTCCAAGGACTTTAGTCTGGATAAAAAGTAAAAAAGTAGTTCATAAATTAAGGCTGAGCCTTTGAAGATGGCTCAGCTTAATTTGCCTTCTTCTTTCCCTTATGATCATCTTGATCTTCGTCTGGGCTTTCCCCGGTACATTCTTCGTCATCGGATGAGGAAGCACTAGAATAACCATGCAACCATAAATCCCCTAGGTTCCTCTTCGGAAACTTCTCATGGAAGAGTAGAACCATGTCAGACCTCACATTGGCATACATTTCCTCCTGGGTGTCGATCACGCTGTTGGTATAAGCGTTGATCTTGGCTTGAATCTTGGCCTCCTGCTCCCTTAGCAAAGTAGCTTTCTCCTTAGCAGCCTTGGACACTGTATTCTCAAGAGCAATTTTGTCATTGGTCAAGTTGGTGATGATTTGGTCTTTGGCCTTGGATTCCCCTTTTGAGGTGGCAAGATCTTTCTCCAGTCCGGACAGCTTCTCCCGGAGCTCTGTAATGGTGTCCTCTAAAGTGGTGACTTTTGTGGTACTTGCCTCTTGGTTTCTCTTCAACTCCTCATTTTTTTCCTTTAGGATGGCAGCGTTTGAAGTAGCAGTACGAAGATCATCGGACATCCTCTCTTTGTTAGATTTAAGATCCTCGATAACGTCTTCCTGATTTCGAACTTGTTTTTCCAACGCAAGCACAGGCTGAACATTGCTTAATAAAGAGTAGGCTATGACGTCCCTTTCCCTTGAAACAATAAAGGTCTTACCATTGAAAGTGACCGTATTCGAGGTGCTCGGAGGGAGATAAGGCCCAGCGAAGTCGTCTCTGGGAAGATTGATGAAGTACTCACCAAGCCCACCAAGACCGGTGATGTCTACCCCATCAATGTTGAGATCTCCCCCTTCGACCTCATCGGTATGGAAGTCGCCCGATATCTCCTCCGCTAGTGTTGGGTCAGTAGGATCAGCTTGGGAAGGAGGCTCCGGAGCCCGGAGAGAAAGCTCGTCACCCTTAGAGATCTTCTTCTTCTTGGCCTCCCGGTCTTTGCTTTCACTTCTCTGTTTACGATTCCTTTTGGAAGCCCTTGGAGGTTTTGGGGAGTGCACTTCTTGCCTTTCAGTCTCCTGCTCCACCACTTCCAGGAGAGCAGCATCAATTTGGCTGTGGACTGGCCCCTCCGGGTTTATTGGAGCATCCTCCTCTGCATCAGCAGGGTTAACACCACCCGCCACTTTCTTGCCTTTCTTTTTACCCTTCATCTTGCTTGGGGCTTTGGCCCGGCCTGACAAGTAGAGTGTCCCATCTGGTTCATGGGTCATTTTAAGCACAACATCCGGAGGAGGCTGAGTAGTGAGCTCCTCCCAAGTCAAGTCTCTCCGACCTGTGGTGTTCCACAAGTGAGACCTTGCCAAGTTTCCTCCGGTAAAAGTAGCATGGAACCGGTTCCCCCACCTCTCAGCAGTCCAAGCATTGATCTTGGTGCATGTAGTCTGCCCGGTTTTGAGATAATAACTGAATTCCTTGGACAGTTATGTTGAGGCAAAAGTAAGACCAATTAGTTTAAACTAACTCTAAAAAAAAGACAAAAGTATAAAGCGGGAAAGTTACGATCACTCCTCCACCTGCTTCTGAGAAGACTTGGGTTCACTCCGGACTTAATTTTCCTTCCATTTTCCCAAGCCCCACTTACGAATAGAAATTGAGTCCTCCAGTTCCTCTCTGCCTCAAGCAGGTCATCCACATCTTTGAGATTGTCCCCCATACTGAAGTGGTAAAAAGGGATGTTGGGGTTTCTACAAAGACCGGCCACAGCAGCAAACTCCTCCATTGGTAGAGGAATCCCGGAGAGCCTCGAAGCCATGATGTTGGCCATGAGGGTGTACCAGGCATTAGGGCTCAGTTGGCTCGGGCATAGCTTTATCAGATGGAAGTATCTGACAACTTCAGGGTCCAGGGGGAGTCTAAGTCCCCAATTGAACAACTTCGTGAAGATGACAACTTCGCTTAATTTACAATCCATGGGAGTCTCTGGGTGTATGGGAATCCTGATCTTCACATTCTCCGGTATTCCCCACTTTGTACGCATCCGGCCTAGCTCAGCTGTGTGGATGAATGCGTAGTTAATTTTCTGCAGGGCAAGGAGATACTTGACATTGACCTTGTGGAAACAAGGCCCCACTTTTCCTTCAAGACTCTCCGGCAGATCCGGATGCTTCAAACAAAGATTCTCTTTGCCTTTGTCTTTTTTGGCAACAGCAGCACTACTGGTCTGACCGGAGGGCTCAGACTCAAATGGGGCCTCTTCGACAGAGTCCTCCATTATATCCTCCATAATTGATGAAGGGTTTTTGGTAGCAGTAGTAGAGGGAGGGTTCAGCTCTGGCTCAGCCTAAAACTCCGGACTGATGGGCTTCGGTGTCCCCTTGATTTCTGGCCTCCGATTGGGGCTCTGATACAGATGCTTCTCTTCGAAGACTTGGACTAATGCCCTCCGGACCGGGCAGCCTGTCCTTGGGAACTTTGATGGGCACTTCTGACCCTGTGCTACTGTCTTTAGCACCTGATTTTGAGGGGGTGCTCTTGGAAGCTTGGCCTTTAACTAACCGGCCTCTTCTCCGGTCAACTATCTTCTGAGGGGAGTGCTTTGTATCTGACCCCATAGCTATAAAGGGGGAGGGTTTTTTGAAACTGGTAACTGTTACTCCTGGCTCGACAAGGGTTCCGATTCCTGAACCGAGGAACCAGAGATAATGGGGGAGAGGTTAGTTTGAAATAGCTTCTTCGGTTTGGTACCTTTCGAGGAAGAAGAACCTTGATCAGATTCTGTGGCTGAAGTTAATGGCTTGTCGATGGGCGAAACGGGTAGTCATGCAGTGATACGTCTTTCCCTTTCGACCTTTTGTGCCTTTTTCCAACTCAGAAAGGTTGAGTCACCCACCTTTGATCAGAGCGTTCCTCGCTGTAAACATAAACTATCTGGGTAAATTTTTACTTTAGAGAGAGAAAGCTTAAAGAAGTTGTGCAGAGTAAATATGAGAGTGATGGTGAAACAGTAGAAAATGTTTAAATTTATAGTAAATCTGAAAAAAGATTTTGATTCCTAGGAGAATTCTAAAAGATTGGTAATGATTAAAGACGGTGCTGATGTCACCACCTTTAGTTAAGAGGTTGTTTTTCGAAGAAGGTGGGTTCGAAATTCAAGGTGAAAAAACGGCTGAAGCAACCAATCAGAAAGCGACACGTGTCCCACGAACTCTGGCAAAAAACTGTTTGGATTCATGAAGCTTTCTCAGTCCGGATGAAACCATAAGGCTAACATACCTGTCCGGATTAAAAATACCCCTGCCATCAGACTGTTTTTCAAGTTTTTGACAAAGGTATTTGAATAAACACCTAAAAAAGGGGCTCCTGATGAGTCCGAATTCTGCTTACTCCCCGGACAGGGACATATCGGACCTAGCTCTCCGGACCGGACAGACCACTTCGAACACCTGGCTAATGGGACTGTTTGAACTATGACAAAAGTACTAAAAAACCTAAACACTTCTTGACTAAGTTACTTGCTCTCCTACTTAGAGCTCATGGGTCTTTAAACATGACCCGGGTCCATTAAACATGACTCGAAAGCCCATAAGGGCCCAAAATGTAAGGGTATAAATACCCAACCACCTGTATTAAATGTGGGTAATGAAAATTTACTGCAACCAGCCAGCTTAATTCTCCCTCTACTCTCTACTCTAAATATTAAACACCCACCTACTTCTTTAAAACACCAAACAAATTACAAGCCTACCCTCAGGCGATAATTATCCTTACCAATACTAGAGTGAAGTGGAGTGTCCATCATCAATGACAGCCTTGTAGAGCTTGGAGGCAAAAGACCGAAGGTTGATAGTTTCCTTCTACCCCTAGATATTAGAGGAGCCATGAGGGAAGTCCAAAAGTATTTATCTTTGACATTTTCGGTAACGATCTAATCGCGTTAAACTTAGCGGTTATTGCTGCTCAAAATAGACCAGGAATTCTTGAGGGAAACCGCCTCGTTCCAAACCCTAAGGTCAAGAATCCTAAGGCCACCTCGTATGAGCGCAAGGTGACAGTGGTTTTAGTGACCTTCAATTCTGTGATTTTAAGGTCATGACATGTCTAAAAACCCTTTGAAAGAGTTGGTCAAGTTCTTGAAGAGTGCAGACCAGGAGAATGAAAACCAAGGATCAATAAATAGGCCAATGAATAAGGAAACTTTGATAAGCTAGAGTTTTCCTACATACAATAATTTCTTAGAGGTTCATGAGGCTAATCTTACTTGTAATTTTATTAAAGAGGGGCCTACAATCTCTACAAGTCAGGCGAAAAGTGATGAGGGATAAGGTGATAGAATGATGAATGGATTATAGACACCCGAGAGAAAGATTTGACTTTTGTTAGGGTTAAGATAAACTTCTGAGAGAGTTGCAAACTCATAAAGACCCTCTTTGATGAGATTGATGGAGTTGGTGTATGCACGGTAAAATATCATAAGATTATTGGCAAATCATATTTTGATGATCTTTAACTTCTAGAATTTCCAATGAAAGCCAAAGGGTGGTTGAGTTAGTTTTTTCCTTGATGATGCAATTGAGGACTTGCATGATGAGCACAAATATAAAATTGGAGTTGAGATCCCGTTTGCGAAGGCTCATCTTACCTTAGAATGAGCCAAAAGAATTACCATTAATGGTAATGGAGTAAGATGGGGTGGAGATACATTACATTTTCCAACCAATCATATGAGTATGGAAAAATAAAAATAATTTACAGATGTTTAAAATATCTATAAGAACAAATCAATAACTGATTGATAAAACTATAAAAAAAACTAATGGTGTGTCAATTCACCCATACGAATCTCTACTCAATTTATATGTAAAAACTGGTATGTTATTTTTTATATTATTATTGATAATTAAGAAAGGGTAATTTATTAATAACTATCCAATATTAAATTTATTAATAACTCCCCAATATTAAATTTATTTATCAATAATCGCTCAAGAATTGATCAAGTGTGAATAACCATCTGGTGATAAATGTATATTCACAATTAACAATATAATAGTCTAAAATACTCTTTAATCACTTTTTTCATGTTTTTTAAACGCTATATATTTGAAATAATAGCTCCAAAAAATCCAAAACTACGATTGTTTTTAAAACAAACAAAACTAGATTCATAAAAAAAATAATTTTTTTTGTTTGCGTAAATACGTGTAATGGAGTTGTAAAATAAGTATGGAAAAAAATTGTCGTCAGATTGCAGAATTATGTGTATTTACGTATAATTTTGTTGTTAAGCAAATGTGTTCATGTTGCATAATTACATGCAAGTGTGTTGCATAAATAATTCGGTTGCTAAATTATGCTCATTGTGTGAAAAACAACTAAATGTGAATAAATTAGAAGTGTTAGTTGAGTGTGAAACAACTAAATATTTTTGCACTTCAGAATAAATGTGCATTTTTGTGTTGAAAAAGAGTTAGAAAAACAAATTAGATTAAAAAATTAGAAAAACAAATTAGATTGAGTTCCACTTGCGGAGATACATACAATATACTTACTAAAAATAAACTTTATTCCATTTGTAGAATAACGTGCAAATGTGTTGGGAAAATAAGAAAAATATAATTGTGAAAATAGGATTTTGATTGTTAAATAAGTCTCATTGTGTGTAAAAATAATTGCAAACTTTTTTGTGAAAATAAGTATTATTTGGGTGTGAAACAACTAACATTTTCTGTAGTTGCAAAAATATGTACATTTTATTTTATAAAAAACATTTTTTATAATAATAAAAATTGGATTGTGTTCTAGTTGCAGAAATACGTGAAATTTGGTTTCAAAATTAGTCTGGCTAAAGTAACTATATTCGAGTTGCAAAATTACGTCTAATTTGGTTGATAAAAAGAGATTATTTCCAAGTTGGAAATTACACGTAATTTGGTTATGAAAATAAGAAAAAGAATCTCTAAAAATATCACTAATGGATTTTGTTTTGTTCGTTTAAAAAAATAGAAATACTTGTGAAGTTTTTTTAAAAACAAATGAATTATGGTTTGAAAGATATAAATTTTTTAAGGTTAAGATAATTAATTATTTAGTACATATGTGTTTGGGTATTTCAATAGTATTGTTGGAAGAATTTATAGTGTTTATTGGTAAACTTTAACACCCATGTCGTTATCGTTAATTCAATTTCTACTCTATGGTTATTAGTAATTTGCCCATTAAAAAAATAAAAGTATAAATAATTTATTTATTTATTTAGAACGTAAGGTAATAAGATTGGTTATGGGTTCATATGAGTTGTTGGTTCAACTTAGGTTAACTTTTATAATATGATTATTTTTATTGGGAATTTTTTCATGCTAAAATAAATTAACATATAATTTTTTTATTATTTTTCATAATTATTTCAATCCTAAATTCTTATCAATTTTAGATTAACTCATATCCAATCCAAGTTACACTTTTAAATTTTCAAAATATATCTAAGAAAAGAAAACCTTAATTCAAACAAGAACAACCAAATGGAAGGAAAATGAATTAGAACCGGAGAATTTCACTCAAATTACTAACAACGTATATTGATTTTGTATTGAACTTTTAGATTTATTAAAAGTAAAGAACCCAATTTCAAAAAATTATGTAAACAATTCACAAAAATGCAGATGAGATTATGAAACACTATATTGGAATCAATTGTTTTCTTGAAAAGTAGTTGATTCTAAGACCGATCATCAAAAATTATTTTTTTCTTAGAATTCGTTGATTCCTAGACCGGTTTTTAGAATAATATATATATATTAAAGTATTTAATTCTAAAGCATGTATTAGAATCACCTGTTTTTTTTATAATTTGATTCTAATGGTATGTTTTAGAATCAAATACTCTAAAAAATAGTAGTTTTTTATTGTTTTATTTGTGTTAATACCCAAACGATACCATTTTCAGAGTTCTTTTATCAATTTATTAAAATTTTGTGTTTTTATAACCTTAGAGTCTGAAATTTCTTTGGATAATATTATGTTACCGGATCTCACTCACATATTTACCATGCATGTGCACTACACAAAATCTAAACTTACAACATTGGTAACGAGTTCCGGTAGAGATATGGTTTATACGTTAATGATCAACATGTATCATGATGGGAAACACGAGAGTACTCATCGATCGTTTTATGTTTGTGAGTGATGTGGAAAGTATAGATACAAAATAAATGCACCTAATGTTCAAAGAAAAAAGACGGGGAAAAAAAGTGACCTTTTAAACTTAGAGCTCGTCATGTTAACAATGAGCTATGATTTGCAGTTGAATATTAAAGTGATAATCTAGAACCAACTAAATTTTAAGAAGGATGTCATACAACGAGAAAGGTTACTATAATTCAAAAAGAGCCGATGAAGAAATTGTCTATACGTGGTTCTCATCTTTGAGATATTTTACTCGTGTTAAAAGAGATTGATCCTTATAACTTTTTATACCATTTATAATACTAGACAAAAATACCGTGCATTATAGAAAAAGAGACAAATACAACTTTAGTATTTTTTGGGCAAGATGAAAGAGAAAATGTACATTAAATAACATATAAGGAGAAATAATGGATCTCAAATAATCATCGGTTTCTTTTTGCACACCCCATGTCTACTGATCTTCTAAGGATATTTCTTAAGGTCCTTTTTATTGATTGTACATATAAGATGATGAGATAGCAAAACTGACCTCAATCACATTGTGAAAGTCAGTATGATACATCCACATGTTTTGAAATCTAAAATATGATTTTATTTTTTTTAGATCGCTAAGAAATGGAGATGCAGTGAGGGCTATGATCTGATCCCGTTATTTCCATGTGAGTAACATAGGTGATTTCAAAGAGGTTAGACCATGCATTGTTGGTAAATACTCTATCTAATCTTTCCACTTGTGAGAATTAAACCATGTTTATTTAATGTATTTTTAGCCAATATCAGTGAGATTGCGGTCTTGAATTGTCTAATTAAAATCATCCATACTTATGACACAAATAGTAGAGCAGGCTAGATGATTAGAATCCATTCATAGAAAAAGTTAGTCATCTGCCTAAGGTTGTCCCATTTAGCACAGACAATATAAATTACGAAATATTTATTTAGTTATATTGAAGTCTAGATTTCAGAATACCCAGATTTTATTAGAGATGTTAACCAAACTGTATTGAAAACCTAAGATTCTAGACACATTTGGAAGATAGATAACATCAATCATGGGCTCTTAGTAGGAAATCTACAAGTGTACGATTTCTGTTGTAGTTTTATGCGTATTTTAAGACTCAAGATATCGAACACAAAGGAGGAATGTTTTTTAGCTATTTCTAAAAAAAATATAGAGTAAATAAAAATTAATTAAGCAAATATTAAATTAAATAAAAATTAAATTAGGAAGAAACAACTAAATTAAGATCCAAATACCAAGAGTTCATAGTACAAAATAAAATAAAATAAATAATTAGTTAATTTAAGGAGATATATATTTTTAAAATAAGGTTTTTAAAATGCATATATATTTTATTAAGAACTTCAAATAATTAATTAAATTAAATCAAAACATATCTTTTTTAAATCAAGTTCTCTTTGAGAGTATTGTGATCATCTCTCGATCTCACACAACTAACCATTTCGTATGACTGGTTATATCTCTAGTCCCCCTATCTCCTACAATTGGGTCATGCAACCTAAGAACCTAGTTCAGACTTCACTAGGTCATAACCGTAGTGCACTACTAATTTTTAACCCGGTAGTATTATTATGTTTCAGGAATAGATTTTACCTCTGGATCTCAACCTAGATCTAACATCAATCAATTGAACCCGTAAGTAATTGAAGGCATTACATTCAATAATAATTTTAAAAAAATTATATAAAGAATAAAATTAAAATTAAAAATCAATCCTTAACTAATATATATACAAAGGTTTTAAACCCTATAACAAAAGAATTAGCTCAGACTTATCTTGTTCATAGTTTTAACAATAAATGAAAAGGAAATAAAATCACAAAAAAAGCATACTCTTCTGTTGGCGTACGTCTAGGTCTCCTCTTTGTTTGATTTATTTTGGATTTTATTTATAAGAAGAGTTATGTTTTATTTTGGATTTTATTTATAAGAAGAGTTATGTACTTTTTATGCAACCATAATCTCCTAAGAAAAAACAAATATTATAATAAAAGACTTCGTTTTTTAACATTAAATTATAGATATTATAATTAACTATAGAAAATCAAATATTTTATTTTTTTCCTAAAATTAAATAATTATATAATTCTCTTAAATTAAATAATAAAAATATTATAATTTATTCTTATAAAACTAATATATTAACACGGTGATCTTCAATTAATTTTTTATCTTTTGCCTTTCTTTTCTTTATTCATTCTTTATTTATTTTCAAGTCTTTGGCTTTTATCTTTTTCTTTTATTATAGTTTCTATTTGCCATCTTAACTCTTTTTTATTCCATTTTTCTTATTTTCCTCCAATTTCAATAATAAATAAAAAAATAATCAAATTTGATTATTTTGATTCATAATTAATTAAAACTAACAATTAAATTATTCGAAAGTAATATAAAATAAACGATAAATATCATTTGATGAAATTACACCACATTTATTAATTTTCTAGTCACCCGCAAAAATAATATATCAAAATTTAAAGTATGATCAAATGATATTATCCTATGGTATGGATATGATCAAATGATATTATCTTATGGTATGAATTAAGAGTAAATTTCTTACTTTCAAAACAAGCTAATGAATCAAGTGAGTAACTTTCATTAATAAACCAAAATAATATAATTTTTTTTAAGGTTTGTCAATTGTATATTTTTTGTTTTCTTTTTTTATAAATATAATTTCGTTTTCCTTGTGACAGTCAATGAATCCCAAACTAGTTGGCTTAAGTCATTAGGTGATAATGCACCATAGGACATATAAACTTAGACAATGAATAATATATATATATATATATATATATATATATATATATATATATATATATATATATATATATATATATATATATATTACATGTCACTTGTGCAATGTCTAGTTAAGTTTTCTAATTAATCTATTTAACGAGCTTTAAATCAATGACATCGCTCCGAGTTGGTTATGAGCATTATGTGATGAAGCACTCCTAATGATTTACTAACTCAAACTAATTAAACTACAAAACTAGACAAGCCACATTTGAGAATTAACATAAATCTATTCCCTTTGTGCGCGAATCTCGACCTGATTAGGAAAAGACCGGGTCACTCAGTAAAGAATTATGCAACCTCTTTAGTTAATAAATACTATATAATTTTCTTTACAATGACAAATGTTTTTCCAAAAAATATTTATTATATTAAGGAAAAATAGTACTTGATAAACGTATTTCGTGTTGAAATTTACGGATTAGAGTTTGAATTGTAGAAGCTAGTTTGTTCCGCCAAAGGACAAGTAAAACAGAAGAAAAGAAAATAGCAAGTGGTACAAACACCAAAACAAAATTTAAAAACAGATGTTCAACACACCCGAAAAAATAAATAAAAATAAAAATAAAGAATACCCAAAATAAAAATATTTATTTCTTATGAATAGTGTTTTTTCAAAAATACTATTCATCAATTTTTTTTAATTTTTTTTTCAAAAATAACAATACGAGAAAAATATATAATAATAAATAAAAAATTACATTGGGTTGCCTCCTAATAAGCTCTTCATTTTAAGTTAATAACTCAATTTATCGGGATTCTCAAATATGGAATATGAAGAGTAGTTAACACCCAATCATCATTAACTAGTTTTTTTATAATACCAATGGTTCATATGGTCTACATTCTTTGGACAAACCCCATTTTCTGGAATACAATTTCCTAAAACAATTCCATCTTCTTCCTTGAAATTATATCTATCACAATTTAGAGCACCATTATTGTCTGCGACTCGTTATTTCTTCTTGGTTCGATTTAGCCACTTTTGATAACTCGTGATTGAGTTGTAGACTTCCTTCAATAAAAGTTTAATATGGTGATTTGGAGGGTTGATCTCATGTTTCTCGGCTATAGTCAAACGTATAGCTTCCTTGAGTTGTCTCACCACTTCAACAATTCCTCTTGATCTGCATAACTTTAAGACAATTTAGTAATAGGAGGAAAAATGTTAGGTTCATTCAAATAGACACTTAGTCAACGTGAGGATGGAGGTTTTGAATTTAACTTAGACATTTCAGCTTTTGATGATTTGTCTTTTAACTCTGAAGTTTGAACATCTCATAAATCAAATGAGATATTTTTTTATTACAATGCATAACGTGTTTATTTTTAATCCATGTTTCATCTAGTACATCTTCTACTAATAAATTGTCTAAACTAAGATTATGAAATATTTTATGTATGCATTCATCATTGGGTGTCTTTACCACATTAATCAAACATGCATTATCATCCTTTGGAAGCTTCAAAGTATCTAATATGCTAAAATCTACGTGCTTATCCCCTACTCGTAAAATTATTTTCCCAGCCTCAACATCAATCATAGTCCTAGCGATAGCTATAAAAGGTCATCCTAGAACGAGGGGGTACAAGTCTATCCTCCTCCGTATCTAAAACTATAAAATCAGCAGAAAAGATAAATTTATCAACCTTAATCAAAACATCTTCTAATACGCCTTTAGGATATACAAGAGACCTATCAGCTAACTGTAATGAAATATCAGTACCTTTTAGTTGACTGATTCCTAATTTCCTACATGTAGAAAGAGGCATTAAGTTGATACTAGCTCCTAAGTCACACAAACATTTATCAAACGCTAAATTACCAATTTTATAAGGAATAGTAAAACTCCATGGATCTTTCAGGTATTTTATTATTCTTTTAAATTAAATAATAAAAATATTATAATTTATTCTTAAGAAACTAAAATATTAAAACTCTAATCTTCAATTAATTTCTTGTATTTTATCTTTGTTTTCTTTATTTATCTTCAAGTACTTGGTTTTTATCTTCTCCTTTAATTATAGCGTCTAATTGCAATCTTAACTCCTTTTTATTCATTTTTGCTCATTTGGCTCCAATTTCACTAATAAATAAAAAATAACCAAATGAGAGTATTTTTATTCATAATTAATTAAAACTAATAGTTGAATTAGTAGAAAAGTAATATAAAATAAAGGACAAATATCATTTTATCATCTCTTGAATGGTTAGTGCTATTTTTCAGATTTAATGATTGATTTCAATCTTATTCGGGTAGCTTTGTTTCCTATCCCTCTAACATTCCAACATAAGAGATTTGTTGCCATTTGGATGAGCTATTTAAAGGCATAGCAGTCCTCTTATGAGTTTCTTTGGTTAAGGTGTTGGTCTTTGATGTGTTGATCTTGTTTTTCTTGTTTCAAGAAAGTGTCAAAGTCTTTGATGTCCAGAGATGATGGCTTGGGGGATGAGGGAAGGCTACCGGTGGTGTTAATAGTTGGGGATGGATGATAAGAATTTACTAGGAGAGAATTCTTGTTTTTAGAGATCTTAGTTCCCATGTCCAAGATATGAAGGGCTTAGGTAATCTCAATATGTGCTATAACAAGTATGGAGTTTGATGAGCTTGGTAAATATATTTGGCTTATTGTTAAAAGAAGGGTTTGGGTAGCTATTTGTTGGACATTTTGGATAAGACTTAGGGATGAGATAAGTTCAGTAGTGCTTTCTCTTTCAGGGAGAATTTCTTCTTGCTGAGTAATTTTAGGCTTGGTAGATTCTGTTAGGGGATGTGTAGATTCCTCTTTTTCTAGCCTTTGAACAATGATTGATTTGACCATTGTATAGAGTTGAGTAGATGTATCAATTGTATTTCCCGCGGGTTGTTTATTTTCATTAGGTTCGATATAAATTGTTGCATCTTTGGATTTTCTACAGTCCTTGTTTTTATGCCATATATGATTATATTCCAAGAAATAGTGAGGTCTCTTCCCATAGACTATTTGTTTTTAAAAACCTTCAATTTGACAAAAGCCAACCCATATCTTATCAAGAAGAGGTTTATTGAGATCAATCTCAATTCAGGCCTTACAACACTTGTGCATGGCCTGGTATTTTATGGAATCTATATGGCTAGTGGAGCTTCTAAATATTTAGCTAGCACTTTGATATAGTCTTCGTTGTATATGTAACTGTGTATTCTGGGAAAGGTAACCCATATTGGATATATAGGTTATTCCTTTTTAGGGTTGAATTTGGTATCCATTTCAAAATAAGCATGGTGAATTGCCCAATCTGCCATACATTTCTTCTGAGAATCTTTTTCAGATCTTCGTGAAGGTCCAGTTCTATTGTTATGTGTCTTGGTTCCCAATTTGCTAGGTTGTATTGTCCTCTGAATCCAAGATTGCTGAAGAAATTTTGTAAATCTTTCATTGGTGGCTTACCATTAGAAACTTTTCCTATCAAAGTTTTCTTAGATTTTTCTTTCTCTTGTCTTGTTTTTGAAATTCAATATAGTGTTTGCCTACTGTGTTTCTTATTCTTGCATTTACTTGAGATGTAATCTTGCGAGTTGGTTTTATTCCTTCTGTATAAATTTTGGTTTGAGGAATTGGGTTGTTGTGTTTTATGTTAACATTACTATTAATTCTTTGGGATTGGCCAAATTCAAATACAAAATTGTTTCTTAGGAGCATAAATTGATTTAACCTCTTGGAATGATCATTTTTGAATGGTGTCTTACGAACTCAAATAATGGAAATGTGATTCGTTAACGAGTTAGCATTCTTGGTTCAATATATTTGTGAGAAATGTTATGGTTATTTGGTAGAAAAATGGCATAAACTGTTATTGTAAAAGATCAAAATTGAAAAAAAAAACACACAGAACAGAAAATCGAAAGAGAAACAGAAAAAAGAAAAACTATGATATCAAATTTAAAAATCTTGAATTTCTTTGATCTTTTGAAACTTTTTTTTCCGTTATGTTTCACCATGAATATAATAGTTGCACCTTAACTTTTATCCTGGACTATTAAATTATATATGACATCCCCGTATGACATGTTCTCCATAAAACAACGGCTAAAAACAGTAATAATAGAATATTCCATATATCAATAACAAAATTCAGTGTTTACTAGAAAATAATATACACGTCACTAAAAGAACCAATGAAATCGTATGAATTCGATATATGAATAACGCGTGAATTAAGTTTGTTTATAGAAGCAAGATACAATGAGCAAGTAATATTTATTGGAATTTGAGGAGTGAATGACATAGCGATGTTGACGAGTTTCGGGTATGGAACTAAAGAGGAAACGTATCTTCCGTTTTAGTTCTATAGCTTAGTCATCTAAGCTTTTAAGATCCAACACCTTAAGCATGTCCATGTTATGACTATATATAGCTTAGTCATCTAAGCTTTTAAGATCCAACACCTTAAGCATGTCCATGTTATTACTACTATATAGTCACTCCACCACATATTTTTGTCAAAACTAATATATGGTAGAGCTTATATAGGATATCAGTTCTTTAAATACGTTTATCTTTAAATACTGTTTGTCTTTAAATACGTTTATTTTCATTTCTAATACTTTCCTTTTACTTTTCACTTGTCATTTTAATTTTTATATATTTTTAATTTTGGATCATTAGTTTTGAATTTAACAAACAACCTATTTAATATTTTTAGTCTAAATTATATTTTTATATACTAAAAATCAAACGCATAAAATTTAAAACACCAAATATATATATAAAATTAAGCATGAGTCATGTTTGTTGAATATATAAAAATATATTTGACTAGGAAGCATTGGTCAAAGGACCTGCACTTAGCTAAAGATTTAAGATGTTTTAATCATGTTAAAAATACTAAGTCATGTTTGTATGTTGTTTGGTCTCTGCCTGCTTATAATAGACTTAAATTGAATTGCGATGGTTCTTCTTTATACAATGGTGAGTCTAGTTATGGTTTTATCATTAGGAACAACTTAGGAACTACCTTAATAGTTAAGGGTGATATAATTGGGAAGTGTTCTCCTCTAATTGCTGAAGTTTTAGCTCTAATTAATGGTCTTATGTATTGCAATGATCATGATTTAACATCTGTAGATATAGATATAGATTGTCTCAGTTTATTCAACATGCTCGCAATAGGTAAACATCCTTGGCATTTAGACCAAATTCTTCAATATTGTAGATCATTGATTAAGCCACAGATGACTTTAAAACACATATATAGAGAGCAGAACTCTGCTGCCGATTGGGTGGCAAAACATGCGTTAAAGATACAGTCTAGATTTATAGTTGAATCAACACATTCATTGAATGAATTGAATGCAATTACATTGCTGGAATCGTTGAATCTAGGTTATTTTAGATTCTTTGAAGATGACTAATTGGCTTGGCAAGTTGAAAAACTTGACCTATGGTTCTGTTTTGTAGGTTAAGGAGCAAGGATGGAGTGAACTACAACTTATGGTATGCAACAAGGGGATGAAATGAAGACAAGATCATCTAGGATGGATGAAGAGGCTTGCTGAGGATGGAAGGATGCAAGAGGAGAGATTTAACACAAGTATTAACTCAAGTTTGAAGTAGAAGATACAAACTGAAAATAGGAAGGTGTAAATGTAATCTACTCCATCTGTATATAATGAGCTATTAACTCATAAACTGTATTAACACTTGTAAAGTTTCTCTTAAACGTCAATAAAAAATGCATTTTCTTGGGAAAAAAAAAATTAAGCATGAGTGGGTAAAAACTATGTTTTAATCAAATTCAAAAACTAAAATACTCAAAAATTAAAATTCGAAAATGAGGTATATATATATATATTATAGCTTAGAATCAAACTGAATCAAATTAAAATTTGGTATCACGGTTAAAAATTTATATAATTTTAAAATGTCGATTTTATAGAGTCGACATTTGATACTGATGTGGATTCATCTTGTTGGTATCTATCAGTTTCAAGGAGTCGACATCAATATCAAATGTCGAGTCCATAAAACCAACATTAGTTTAAAATGATAATCAACTAATATCGATGGGATTTGTCGATATTATATATATTTTATGAAATCGAAATTAGATGTCATGAACTTTAGTTTTTAAAATTTAATTGTCTTTTAATTCATCTTTTTTTTGTTGTTCAATTTTTTAAGAAATGAAAATCAATATACAATCAACTATTTTTAAAGATGTTTTGTACGTATCCACGATTTATACGCGTTACACAAAAGTTGAACTCAAAGAATATGTCGAACGTATGCGTAAAAGTATATGGTACATGATAGCTAAAAGTTTTCACGATGACGGGAAGATATGGAGATATCCGAACTTAATTTGTTGCTTGTGAGCGATCCAGATCATATAGAAAACAATCTAAGAAACCTAATGTTAAGATAATAAACGGTGTAAACAAAAAATATATGATTGTCCTTTTAAACTTAAGGCTTATTGCGTTACATAACATTTATAATGACAGACACAAACGTCATATGTGAGATATGTGCGGCTAGTCGTATATGTAGTTTTTGGTGGGTAAAAGAAAAGAACATAGCTACGTCAAATGGAACCTAAAAACTTTTGAGGGGTATAGAGTAACCACATGTCTATTTTCACTTACCCAATGTCCATCGACCTTCTCAGATTATTTTCAAGTATTGTAATTATGCATAGTACCTAGAATATTGCGAGGTATAGAATAAAATTCTTTCAAATTATTAAGGTTACGTTTGATGGTTCCAGAAGTTTTTGGAGGATGTATTAAAACAATATTTAGAGGACTAAAAAGTTGATCAAATTATTTAGATAATATTTTAGAGAGATAAAGACAAATTTTATAGAGAGAAAGTCAATATAATAATTGCTCAATCATTTATCAATCACCCATTTCCAAAGAATGGATGGTCTATTTATATTACAAATAGTAGGTTCCACAAGTCTAATAATTCAATAATTGTAGTCCTATCCTCAAGTCTATTGTTTGTTATACACTAGTCCTTTTTTATTACATAATTGACAATTTCTCTTAAGAAACTTGATTTATTGATAAAATACCCCTATTTTTCCTAGAATTTTAATCTTCCTTAAACAGTAGCCCCTAGTCCTTGCGAAAGTTTTTAGACAATGAGTGTTGTATAATACTAAACGCCATCGGATTTCGCATGGTGCTCTCTCATCAAATTATGGATCTTCGAAGTTTCTGAGATTATACACCTTTTAGTTTATAAAGATTCTCCCCGAATTTTTAATATAGATATTTGCTCCTCGAATTCTAAGATGAATCAATTTACTTCGAATTTCAATCGATTTGTTTGATACCCATACCAAACATTTCTCAAATTATACCACTTATAATATCACACATTTTTCTGACACCACCAATAAAAATTCTTCTCTCTTGACAAATGTCAGTTGACAAATCTTTAGAGTGCTCTTCTTTTTGGCACAACATATCCTAGGGGCGGCGTGTCGGTTCCCTAGGCACTCATTAAGCCTACTTTGCATAATTTACCCCTAGGAAAACGACTCGTCAACTCCCTTGGCTTTAGTGTTTTCAAGCCCATCTTTCTTTTATAAATAGCATTCACTTATCACAATTCTCTCACACAATTTTTAGAGAGAGAGAGTTCAAATAAATTATTCTAGAGAGAGAAACAATAGTGTATGCCAAGAAGTTCACGTATACCGGAGTGGCTAACTATTAACCAAAAATTCGAAGAAAGAAGAGCTGCTGGTTTGTACGTTGCACCAGAGCCCCAGCCCCCAGAAGTCTTCTACTACGGTACCTGGCCTCCCACTGAAAATTTAACAACTATTATTCCCTAAGATATTTTCTCTCAGCCCTCCAATCAGTCTTATTTACCAATTTAAAATAGTGACTCCAATATCGTGGAACAAAAATTCAAAAGGATTTTCTTTGAAAAGAAAAACAAAGTAACATAAGTATAACAAACATCAACATTCAAAGCGTCCCAAAGAATCCTAATCTGACGTTCCCTCAACACTTTCTCCTACCTCACATAGAACTCCAAGGCCAACACCTAAGATTCCTCCCGACTAACAGCCTCTTGAAGCATTCCAGAAATTCATTTTTCAAAAAAAATAAACAGATCACACAACTTCTGCAGATAATGGAACTCTTATTTTCGAAGAGATTCCAACCAGACTATTACTAAACAACTTCCTGGAGAAGCATCCCACTCTGTTGTTTCTTGCAACATTAAAGATAAAAATCACTACCGTGGGTCACCTCAAAAACACATCCGAAGCTGCTGATTCCTCCCCAAAAAGAAAAAAAAATCAAAGGAATACGTCCCCTTACCCCCAGAAATCTATGTCTTGGTAGGAAACAATGTGAAGGTCGTCGAAAATAGAAATTTGTTTGCTTTACATAAAATCCAATATAAATATCTCGAGCTTTCCAACGAGGAATTACTAAGACTTCGATGGGGGATCCCTGAATTAATCTTCATTCGTTTTATTACGGACGGTGAAACCCATGTAATGATCAAGGACAACAAACTGATTGTTTATACTGAAATAAAAAACTAGGGGCTACGGTTTCCACTAGACCCCTTCTTCATCAAATACTTTTAAAGAATTGACCTTTGTCCCACCCAAGCAGGTCCGAGGCAACCAGAATTACTTCTCATACCAAGTCCTTCGGAGCTGAGCCTCAACCGGACACCGGACCTCGAAGAGAGATTGATGCTCAACCGTCCGGACAAACTACCGAGCTACAAGCTGACACTCTTCCATCCACAACAACTGATAAACCTTCCAAAATAATGGAAGAAGTGATGGATGATAGTGTCGAAGAGGCCCTATTTGAAACTGAAGCCTCCGGGAAAACTGGAGATGCTGTCTCTAACAAAAGGAGAAAGGCAAGGAGAAAATCTGCATGACCCATCTGGATCTGCCGGAGAGCCTGGAAGGCAAAGTGGGACCTTGTTTTCACAAGGTCAATGTGAAGTATCTGCTGGCCATGCAGAATATTAATTATGTCTATACTCACACTGCTGAGATGGGCCGGATCTGAACCAAGTGGGGGATCCCTGAATCAGTTAAGGTGAGAATATTAGTCACACCGGAGACTCCGATAGACTGCAAGCTTAACAAGATCGTCATCTATACTGAGGTATTCAACTGGGGCTCAGATTCCCCTTGGATCCAGAAATCGTCAAGTATTTCCACTTGATTAAACTCTGTCCAAGCCAGCTGAGTCCAAATGTTTGGTATACTCTCATCGCCTGCATTATAGCGTCAAGGCTGTCCGGAATTCCTCTCCCAATGGAGTAGTTCGCTGCAGTGGCCAACCTTTGTAAAAACCAGCATATCCCATTCTACCACTACAATATGGGAGACAAATTTAAAGTGGTGGACGACTTGTTATAGTCAGAGAAAAACTGGAAAACCCAGTTCCTATTCATCAGCGGGACGTTGGAGAATGAGAGAAAAATTAAGGCTGGCGTCAATCCTAGTATGCTCACCAGCAGGTGGAAGAGCACACATAAGTATTCTACTTTGTTTGTCTTTCTCATTTTGCAAAAACTTTATTCCTGAATCACTTATTCTTTTATGTTAGTATTGCCGAAGGAGTTCTCCGACTATGTGGAGGAGGGCCATACCACATGTGCCAAATTAAATGCCTGGGCTGCTGAACGTTGGGGGAACGCCTTCCACAACTGCTTTACTTTAGAAAACTTGGTGAGATCCCACCTTTGGAACACTACGGGCCGGAGAGATCTCACTTGGGAGGAGTTGACTACACCACCTTCTCCGACTGTTATACTTAAGAGAACGGAGGAGAATGATGGCAAATTGGCCTTGCCCTCCAGAGCCAAAGCCCCAAGAAAAATGAAAGGGAAGGGCACGAAAAAGAAGGCTACAACCGAGGTTGTTCAGGGTGCTGCAGAGGAGATTGCTCCGGAGAACGAAGGAGGACAGACCCAAGGAGGGATAGATGCTACTTTGCTCAAAGTAGTTGAAGATGAAAGCATTAGGGAGGCAGGTGGACCTCAAAATCCACCAAAGCCTCCTAAAAAGAATTGAAAAAGGGGAGCAAACAATGATGAGAGGATTGCTAAGAAGAAGAAGGTCTCCTTGGGGGATGAAGTAATCCTTCGCCCCTCAGAGTCTCTTCCTCCGGCAGATCCAATTGATCTCACCTTGGAATAGCAGATCCCCAATGATCTACAATCCGGGGAGGGTACCAGAGGGGATATTAATATTGATAGAGTAGACATCAGTGATCTTCAAAACAGTGGTCTCTGTTTTGGAGAGTTTGAGAAAGACGACTTTGCTGGTCCCTACATTCCCCAAGCTCTTCCAATATGGTAACTTTTAATGGAAAGTCCTTCACCGTCTCAGGGGAAAACGATGTGGTGATTCACTCTTTATTGGGCCATTTCAGCCAGTTCTCAACTTAGAAAGGCAAGTAAAAAGTCAGGCTGCCCTCATTAACACCCTTAACACATACAAGGAGAGTTTGTCTACTGACCTCCTTAATGCCAACCAGAGTATTGAGGCATTGAAGAAGGAGCTTGAGGGGTTGGAGAAGGAGAAAGAAGATCTGGCAACCATGTTGGTCACCTCGAGATAGCTAACATATAGCTCCAAACCAAATGCACCGATTTGGAAAAAGATCTTTCCACCTTGAAGGGAGACATGAAGACCAAGGATGATGTAATCCGAAATTTGTCCAGTGACAAAACTTCTATTGATGAGGTTGTGTCCAAGGTAACCAAGGAAAAAGAAGACTTGGTGAGAGAGCAGGATTAGAGAATTCAGGCCCGCGTCAATGTATACACCAGCGAGGTGATAGATTCCCTAGAAAAAAGATATGTCGAAGTTAAGTCTAATATGGTTCTTCTTTTCCACCAAACGTTTCCGAAGAGAACATTTGGTACCTCGTGGAAATATGTTGAGTATGAAGATATCCCATTCCATACAATGGTGGATGGTGATAAGAAGAACTATTCCAGTGGAATTGACGACACCACCAATGAGGAGGAAGGAACCGGAGAGAGTTCCAGTGGTGAACCCAAAGATCTTAGGAAAACGATGATGCAGGAACATTCGAAGGGAACAAGCCTTGAGGTTTTAACTATATTTTCTTATTTTGTTTTTCTTAATCTTACAAAACACTAAATTCCTTGGATAGCCAAGGCATTTTTGTAACTGTGTCCGGTTTGAGTCCGGTTAAGCCTTTCTTTAAACTCAAAGTCCTTGGATGGCAAAGGCATATTTTATGTTTTAATATCATCATCCCGTTTTAGCCGGATAAGTTTACTTTGCTAAATTTTTGCTTTGTTTCATATTTGCTTAATTTAAGTTCAATGGCTGATGTTTAGAGAGCCATTTTTTATTTTACAACTATTTAAGATGAGAGTGTTTAAAATCTCTGTTGATGAATGTTAAATGGTCATCATTCCACCAGATCAATCCGATCTGCCAAAGATCCTTAAATGAATTTAAAGAAACTGTAAGTCAAACCACCACGAATATTTTAAGAAGGAATAAAATTTTATTGAAAAACCCGGACACCTCATTAAAACCTCCCCGCACCACCAGGATAAGAAAGAGTATGCCCCCTAATATTTACATGGACTTTAAACAAGTAAACATTTACACAACTTTCAATCCAGATATAACCTGAGGTGTTGAATATTCCAAGGATGGTTTAAGATTCTTCCATCTTTATTTTGAAGCCTGTATGTCCCAGGCTTAAGATTTTCGGAGACCTCATAGGGCCCTTCCCAATTTGGAGCTAGCTTGCCGAACTGCTTCTCTTTAGTATGTAAGAAGACTTTTCTCAACACTTTGTCCCCTGTTCAAAAATCTCTTCTTTTGATTTTGGAAGCAAATCTGCTGCTCATCAAGCCTTGATAATGGGTGGCTCTAAGATGAGCCTTAACCCTTTTTCTTCTATTAAGTCCAATTGACTTCTGATTGCCACTTCATTAGTCTGTTCGGAAAATTTGTGGAATCTATATGATGGAAGAGTTTCCTCTACATGAGTAATTTCATCCAGCCCATATACCAAGGCAAAAGGAGATTCTTGTGTAGCAGCTCCAGGAGTAGTCCGGTACGCCCATAATACTTTTTGTAAATAGCTTGGCCACTTTCCTGCAGCCCCTTCTAAATTCTTTCTGAGACCGGATAGAATGGTCATGTTTGCCACTTCAACTTGACCATTCGCTTGTGGGTGGAAATGAGAAGAGAAGCAATGCTGAATGCCCCTAGAGGCACAGAAACTCTCCATATCCTTGTTATCAAATTGTGGCCCATTATCTGTGGTTATCTTTTGTGGAACCCCAAATCTGCAACAAATGTTAGACAGGATAAATTTTATAACATCTTTTGAAGTAGCCTGCCAAGGGGGCTGCTTCTTTCCACTTTGAAAAATAATCAATGGCTACAATAATAGTTTTGCACCCTCCGGATGACATCGGTAGAGGCCCTACTAAATCCAGTCCCCAACGAGCAAAAGGCACTGGCTCAGAGATCGACTCCAATGGGATAGTTGGGATATGAATTTCATTACCATATCTTTGGCATGGGTCACATTTCTTTACCAATTCCTTGGAATTTGCCATTATGGATGGCCAATAGTATCCGGCCAACAAAACCCTTCGGGTTAAAGCTCTATAGCCACAGTGTGCTGATCCTTCACCATCATATAGTTCAGATAACACAATTTGGGACTCTTCAATCCCCAAACAACGCATAAGAGGTCGACTAAATGACTTCGTGTAAAGGATATCTCTTATGATTAAAAAACCACGAGCCCTATGTTTCATTTTCCTTGCCACAACTTTCCCCGGAGGCAAAATGCCATCAGAACTGTATTGAAGAATGGGATATCACCAGTGTTTGGGTTGAACCACTTGTATACTCAAACTTTCCTTCTCTTCCTTGCCATGATTGGGTTGTATGGATGGGAATTCTTGCACATGAATCCATGGGTAGGACTCAGAGTATGCTATGGTTGCCAAGGAGTCTGCTAGTGTGTTCTCCGATCTAGGTATATGCTCATAGCTAACATTTTTGAAGTTAGCTGCCACTTCTTTAAGGATAAACAAGTATTTAATCAACTACTCCTTTTTAGCCTCAGATTGACCTTGGGCATGATGGATAAGAAGTTGAGAATCACTCATTAACCCGACTCTTTTAGCCCCATACAGAAAGGCTAATTTCACACCAGCTATAGCAGCCTCATACTCGGACTCATTGTTAGAAGTCCTAAAAGCAAAACATATAGCCCGGTATAACTTATCGTCATACAGAGAGGTTAAACATATCCCAGCACCACAACCCATGGTACTTGATCCACCATCTGTCTAGACAACCCATACCTTCTTACTTTTCTCATATGCAGCTTGCTTAGTACTTCTGTCTGAATGTGACATAACCAGGAAATCAGCAACAAATTGAGCTTTGATTGTAGTCCGAAGGGCGAAATCAATATCATAATCACCCAATTATTCTGACTATTTGGTCATCCTGCTTGATATGTCTGCCTTCTGAAGGCCATTTTTCAAGGGAAAAGATGTCTGGACGACAATAGAATGAGACTAAAAATAGGGCCTCATTTTTATGGCAGCAATAACCAAAGCTAGTGCTAGTTTTTCAAGTTTTAAGTACCTTTTTTCAGCATCGATCAGACTCTTGCTGATATAATACACCGTACGAGGATAATTGTCCACCTCTCTTACTAGTACCGCACTTATAGCACATTCGGACATTGCTAAATACATATACAGTATTTCTCCATCAATAGGTCTGTAGAGAGTTTCGGGGGAAGATAAATGTTTTTTTATTTCATTGAACGCCTCGTCGCATTATGGAGACCAGTTAAAGCCTTTAGCACCCTTTCAAGTCTGGAAAAATGGGGCACACTTATCCGAAGACCTTGAGATAAAACGATTTAAAGCAGTTAAACTTCCTGTCAACCTTCGCACTTCTTTAATATTCCGAGGAGGATCCATTTGTAATAAGGCATCAAGCTAGTCTGGATCAGGTTGTATCCCTTTCTCACTTATCACATACCCCATAAACATTCCGGACCGCATTCTAAAGATACATTTTTCTGGATTCAACTTCAATTTAACATTTGCTAAGTTGGAAAAAGTTTCTTGAAGATCTGTTAGGTGCAACTCTTCTTCTACGTTTTTTACCATCATGTCATCAATATATACTTCCATATTTCTCCTAATATTATCATAAAACTCTTTGTTTACCAACCTTTTATCGGTAGCCTTAGCATTTTTCAACCCAAAATCCATCACCTTATAACAATGGAGGGCCATATCTGTAACAAAAGTAGTGTTTTCCTAGTCCTTCAGATCCACCTGTATCTGGTTATAATCGGAGAAGGCATCCATGAAGGACAATAACTTGTTCCCAGATGTGGAATCTACCAACTGATCTATCCGGGGGACTGGATACAGATATTTTGGGCAAACCCTATTGAGGTCAGTAAAGTCGATACACATACGCCATTTCCCATTCTTTTTGTTTACTAACACTTGATTGGCCGTCCATAAAGGATATTGAGACTCCTTTATGTGCCTCATCTTGGTAAGCCGGTCAACCTCTTGAACTATGACATCAACTTTCTCTTTAGAGAAAACTCTTCTTCTTTTTACAACAGGTGCAACATCTCTTCGGATGGATAGTTGGTATGATATAACATTCGTAGGTACTCCGGTCACATCAGCATTACACCAAGCAAAAACATATTGGTGGTTTGCCAAAAAGGACAATACTTTTTTCTTCAATTCTGGTGCCATCTTGGAGCCAACTTTAACATTCATTCCTTCAGCCAGAGAGTGGGTTTCAACTTCTTCAATTGGTATCAAAACACAAGGGGTCTCTCTAGGGTCATCAATTTCACCCTCACCCCCAGAGGCCCCCAACAACTGCTAATCTTTATTTATCCGGACTGCCCCTAAAGTTTTAGGGGCAAGAGAAGTTGCATAACATTTCCTTGCTATTTTTTGGCTACTCCGGACAACTCCCACTTGTTCTTGAACTGCATATTTTAAACATTGATGAACTGTTGAAGACACAACATGCATCCTGGTGAGCCATGATCTCCCAAGGATCGCATTGTAACACGTGGGACAATCTACCACAACGAAAAAGTATCATGACCATCTTCTTGAAATGGCCCTTTCCCAACAAAACCTTCTCCTCAAACTCTCCGACCATATCCGCAGAGCTTCCTGTGAAGCCCTCAATGGACCTGTTCGAACGCTGAATTACTGCTGGATTCTTCATCTATTTATAGGAACTTAAAAAGAGAATGTTGGCTGGGCTGCCAGTGTCAACCAAAATTCTGCCGATGTCATTGCCCCCAATCGATTCTCCTATCACTACAGCATCCTCATGAGGACTAGTTATGTCCCTTAAGTCATCTTCATCAAAAACAATGAAGGGAAAATGAAGTTGGGATCGATAGGAGGACATGCCTCCCTCTAACTGATTAGCCAGAGTATGAACATACCTCTTCCTTGAAGAAGGAGACAGCGCAATCATTGTGTCTCCCCCAAATATAGTGAGCGACTAAAAAAAGCTTATGAGCCCAGACACTGTCTTGGTATGTTTAGTTATAACACCCACTTTATTCCGGGCTGGATCAGGATCCAAATACTCTGATTCTACATCAAATATTTCAAAGATTACGATGGCCCCGTCTGGAGCCGATATCCCTGCATTGTTCGTTGGGCCAATCCGATGAGCATTGTCAGGCTTATTCCCACTTCTTCTCTTGACATAAGCTCATAATTTTCCTCTTTCAATCAGATTATGCACCTCTGGTTTCAAAGCAATGCAATCTTTTATGTTATGGCCAATATCATGATGAATTGGCAAAAACAAGTATTACGACTTTCCCTAGGAGATTGTAGCGTTGTCGGCTTCTTAAAATGTACCTCATCTTTTGCTTTGTCATAGATGGTTGCCACATTCTCTTTCAATTCAGCAAACCACTCAGGTTGGACCCAAGGTCCTCGTTTATTTCTAGACTGTTGGCTCTGGGCTGGAGCTGGATGAGATTGAGTCTGCTTGGCCCTGTTGGGACCCTGTCCATCTTCCTTGGCCTTGTATCCGAACTGGTTCTGGTTTGGTGCAGATGGGGCAGATCTCACTTGCCTGTGCACCCTAGTATTTTTCGTTTCATCTATATTGATTTGCTTTCCCACCTGGTCTAGTAAACCACCCCAAGTCATGGTTTTCTTTCTGGTTACCGAATCGGCCAGATTCCCAAGGTTTAATCCTTGTCTCAAAGAAGCTATTGCTACATGCTCAAAGCAATCAGCTAACCCATTTTTTGTGTTCACGAACCGGCTTATATAGTCTTTTAGTGATTCATTTGGCTCTTGGGCACAATGGATAATAGTGTCTTCATTGCCATTCACCTCCTTACTTGCAACAAACTGCCTCCGGAAGGCCACCCAAAACATATCAAAGTTTCTGATGCAACCCTGCGGTAAACTATTGTACCATTTCAAAGCACTCCCCGTAAAAGATTGAGAGAAGGCTCTACAGAGCAATTTGTCATCGTCATCAAAATTCATCATAAAGGTTTTAAATTGTTCCAGATGATTGTCCGGATCCTTGCTCCCATCATAATTTTCCATCTTAGTACTGTCAAACCTCTTAGGAAGGTTTCCGGACGGTATCTTGGATGAAAATGGGGATTGTCTCCAATTTCGGCCACGACTAAAGAAAATGTCTTCATTGGCTGTTGCAAAAATACCTAACTCATCATGGAAAGCGAAGGGATCCATCAGCAGCTTATCACATGCCTGCGCCTATAGTTGTGGCTGTGGGACGACCCTTTTCCCAAATGCCTTTTTAACCTCCCATATCTGTCCCTCTTTCTTGAATATTTCTTAACCAACTTTTGCTTCTTCTTGGATCTTCCCTCGTCACTATTGGATGACAAATATTCCTCAATCCCATCCTCATCCGGGGAGCTACTAGAGGATTCAGACTCTGAGCTCTCCACGGGTTTAGACCGGTGAGATTTCTTGGAACTGACATGGGTTTTTTTAGTACTCAAGTGAGTCTTTGTTGATGGGTCATTCTCCCTTGGATTGTCAATATGATGAATGGCTAACACTTTCGACTTTTCTTTTACACCCATACCCATCTCTGCCTTTTTGGCAGCTCTTAACGCTTCTATTTCAGCTTTCAACCTATCTCGTTCCTCGATGGTGTACTCATCGTTCTCACCCACCACTTCAATCAAAGGTGGTGGCACTGCTTACTCGTCCGGATTCATCCGAACTGGGTTTTCTTGCTGGTTTTGAATGTTAGATTCAGGCACCTTCTTCTCCCACTGTGGTCGCCAATTTGGTAATGATTATTTTGAACTGAGGGTAATTTCGTCAGGTGTTAGAGAATTTCAAAGATATTAAATATTTGGGTGTTTTGTAGTGAGAGATTTAAGATGCTTGGTTGTATTAAACGTTCATTACCCTCATTAATGAAAGTGGTTGGGTATTTATACCCTTAATTATGGACCCATGGGCTTTCGGGTCAAGTTGTGAAACCGGGTCGAGTTTAAAGACCCATTAGTTCTTAAGTAGATTAGCACCTAGCTTAGTCAAAAGGTGTTTAATGTTTTAATAATTTTTTCCTGTCTGGATAGTTCAGTGGGAAGTTATTGTCTGAATTACCCTTGTCCGGTTTTCTTAGTAGGTGGTGGTGAATAAATCTGGACTCATCACTAATAATGCAAATTTCTAAGACATAAGGGATCAATAGAAGGCAAAAATAAACATAGATGAATAGTTTGATACATACACGAAACATGGAGGGCTAATGATGATTATTAACCTACTTTATCTCGGGGAAAAAACCCCGCATTGTTTCATCCAAAGAATCGGTCAAGATAAAAGTATGTGAAATATAACATGTTAAAGGTAGTATGATGAAACATTTTTAATTAAATTCTAAGGATGTCATCGAACAAAATGGTAGCAAGACACCCTATCATATTATTCCTTTAACCCCAAAAATAATTGGAAGCACCACGAGAAAAATTAACAAGTCAAACCAAAATAATAAAGTCACCTAAAGATAATCAAACCCCCAAAGACACCTAGACTCTGAAAAGTTAATCAAGAGGTGTTGTATTGCGACCATTTTCCCATGTTTGTGTTTATGATATAATACATTTTTTCAGTTAGCAACTGTACAAATGGATTGCCATTATTTTTTCGGAAGTCAAGATTTATGGTCACATATAATGCAATGAATAATGAATCAAATATCAATAAACATATCATTGTGTGAAACTGTAAACAGTAATCGTAAAACAATAGATGTTGAACATGATGGGAACAATTACTTTTCTATTGTTTATTTTATAAATAACTGCATGACGATGCCCAATATTTGTTTTGGTCATTGTCATCATGTTAAAAATGCACCGTGTTTAAAATGAATAGTATTTATATTTTATCTAAGTAGTTCATCGAATTATTTACTCTAAATGGTATTTCTCTCCCTCTCACAGAAAGAAAAAAGTTTGCATAACTCACGTGATTTGAAATTATTTCATTAACGTAAAAAATATTATGATTTAGTCTCTTTGGTGGAGTCATAACAAAAAAATTCATTTCTTAATATTATATGTATTCAATTAAGAGGTTCGTATGCATCCAAATGCACCTCTACCTTTGATTTATCATATTTGATAAAGACTTGTATAAAGAAGAGAATATTAGTTAGATGACTCCATTAATCAACTGAATTTTGATATATAAAAAATTCTAGAATCTTATTCACCAAGCAAATAGAATGATAGACAATATTGAGGTCTGAAAATGTATACTTTGTAACGTCACTTTGTTGTACCTTAAAATTTTCTATTTCCAAACTATGATTTGTATTAATAACATTTTTAAGTTTGAAATATTTAACATTAATCTTAAAACAACATAAGAAAGAAAACAGGGTAGTTTAAATGAATTTGAAAACTAAACAAAATTACAATAAGACACGAATATTTTAAGAGCATAATATGACAAAACTAACGTTTGAAATATAAATAACTCAAAAGTTTGAGAATATTTATATTATTGCGGGTCTACAAGTTTGTTGTAAGTATAAATTTTTATTTTTTCAATTTATTTTTACCGAGGTTCATATTCACCGCATTCATATAAGTTTATGTAAAAAGAGAAATTTTTTAATACATATATCACGATATCATATGCGATGTCAAGAACCCAAAAAGTTCAAACCAATTTCATAAATTCTCATCTTATAAAGACTTCTTTCCATACTCGTATAGATTGTATTGGGGTTGATTCATACTATATATGTAGTATATTTTGCATGATACTTTATCAAAAATTGATGTAGTCTCATTCTACAATGTTTCTTTCACAATGTCGGTGACTTTTATAAAATATTTATCATCAACCAAAGTCTACTCAATAGCATAATTTGAGATTTATTTCGTTTAAATTTTACAAATGAAGATATGAGAGCATTTTTTTATTGTTAGATATAGAGAAATGAATGGAGAATTATATAGTATCTTATGATAGATAAGGCTGAATACTTTAACCAATAATCTAGTATTACGTTGATAAATGAGATATGAAATAAATATCGATTACATTTGTCGGTATTAAGTGTTTGTAGAAGAGTTACTTTTGCACTAATATCGAAAAGGTGAGGGGATGTTAGATATTGTATATTGGCAACTAATGTCAACATTAGGTGTTTACAACAACACATCTTTCATCTATGGACAGTAGGTTTTGTACTAGTACCAACACGTTAAGTTGACATCAATTGTTATGCTGGAAACAAAATGTAACAAAGAATTCTTGTTTATTAGTATATGTTTTTCTTAGATTAATAAAGTAGAAAATTTTGAGTACAATATATTGAAATACGCCTTATAAACATAAAACATAGCCTAAAATATGTAAAATATATAGCATAAAAAACATAAATAGTTAACAGATAGATAATATATCACTAGGCGGATAAAAACAAGTTATATAACGATATGATTTCCCATAATGTTTCCCTGCTCTCCTTGAGTGTCATATGTGGAAAGTACTACTTATATCTACTGATTAACCTCGTAGGTTAGGCAAGCAAATTGTCTTCGTATAATGTGTGCATGTCGCTTGTGTTGCAGGGCTTGCCTCGTCTAGAATATAAAATAAAACATACCAAATAAGATGTCAAATGCAAGTGTCATAATGTGGGTTTGTAGTATGAATGTCAAAAACATGCTACCATTGATGTATTTTTGCGCTCTAGTGGTAGAAGGTTTTAGTCACAATGTGACCAAATCGAATTGATACACTATGTATAATTGTTGTCGCTTATGTCTCTTCTATGCAATTTCTTTCCCGATTTACCTGGTATGCATTGGATGTGACCAAACTGTTAAATTATATGTTTAGGCCTGTACGACTTCATCTTGCCTTCGAACCTGATAGTATAGTAAAACGATATTATATCATCATACGGTCTAATAATTTAGAGAGTCTCATATAAGTGGAAGTTAACATGTAATAAAATAAATATAAGTATTATCTCATATATACATATATATATATGAATACTTAACATACTGCATATGATAACTATATGTATTGTATCAATCATCACCATTATCTTCCCAAAGGAGAAATGAAAATTGTTGATCTCGGGGTACCATCTCTCGATGCACGTTGCTGTAAGAAAATCCCCATCCACCAATCGAATAATATTTCCCCCAACTGGTTTAAATAAAATTTCGTCGATGACATCTTGTATAGATTCATGGTCGGTGAAGTCTCAGTGTGAACCATAATGTTATCGGAATGATGTATAATTAAATACTTACTTTATCATGATAGAGATGGTATGATTTATGATTAATAAATCTCTTGTCTATCCTTGATATACAAAATAATTTGGATCGAAACACTTACAATTCAACCAAGAAAATTGGATCACCCTTGTCTGAACCACCAGGGTCTGCCTCCCACTATAGCTATGGGTTTGTCTACAATTTTACTTATGGTGTTGGCTATCACTTTGAATTTTCCTCCTTAGATAACAACTCACGGTATTGAATCTCATATACAATATATCACGATTGGCTTATTCGAAATATTCGTGACTCGTTTTAACCATTTCAAGGGTTACAACTCAACCATCGTGAACAATTATTCTTTATTGATATTTCAAGAAATCTTATAGGGTATATATAACCCGAGAAACATATAAATACATGTTGTAATTAGTATATTTTCATTTGTTTTTATAATTATTCTAAGTTTTTATTTTATCAACTTATTACCACACTCTCTAGACCTTAAATAACCAAGTTTAATCTTTTCTTTTAAAAATTACTCAACTTAAACATAGATTCTATATCATAGATTCAAAAGTAAAAACAAACTCAAGTTTATGGCATATGTAATATTTCAATTTGTTTTTGTTTAAAAACAAACTCAAGTTTATGGCATATGTAATATTTCAATTTGTTTTTGTTTAAAAAATAAAACTTTTGCAAGAATCATTCGAAATGCATAAATATTTTTTATGGATCGTGCAAACATTATTGAATGTTTTTATGCAATTTATTTAGGAGTTTAATTTTGTTATGAACAAATAGGTTAAACTCGTAGGTCGCAAGTTATGATACATAATAATTATTATCCTTTATGATGTTAGATGAACTGAAAACTCTCATATGCTATTTTACAAATACGAGAGGTGTGGTATTTAATTTTTTTATTGTATATGGTATAAGAAAAAAAGTGTCTACAAACAACAAAAATATAATTGTTTATTTTAATTGAGAGTGTATAATATGACTTTACATCTTCCTTATTGGTGATTGACCATTATATATTGGCAACACAACCACCCACCAGCCATGTACTTCTAAAGTCATTCACAAGTCATAAAACTAAAATCAGACGAAGAATAATTAGAGAAATACAAATTGAGAAATGTATCGAATCTATGTAACATATATAATATTTGGCAAAACACAATTTTGTTGAAAAAAGTGGTCAGTCTCATATATGATATATGGTATCGAAAACGAATGAGAATGTTTATTTAGAATGACACATGATGTGTGAGTTATCACAAGTCATCACCGATATTGTTTTTGTGAATCCTACACATATATAGTTGTTTTAAATATTCTCCTTAATAGTTATCATGAACAGTAGTTATATGACAAAGAGGTACCAAATATTATTGTTCAAAGTCGTTGGTGTAATTTCGAAAAATATGACATTTTATGGCGCTTTTATTTTTATGAGTTTCAAGAGGTTACAGTGCTACACATGGGATTTCAATTATATAATTTCAGAGATTTAGGATAATAGGTGTGCATTACCGAGTGTCATTTTGACACATCATGATTTAACCTTAATGAGATAATTCAAATATGTATTTCCTAGTGCAATCCACATATTATATAAATGACATATAAGTAAAAGCATCCTAAAAATGTGAAGAATTTAATGAAGAAAATAACGGAACCCGGCGAGTTTATAGGTTTTTGGAACAAATTAGTTCAATAAAAAACCAAATAAATGTTAAACACACACCTAGAAATAATGAAATAATTATTGTCAGTTACCCAATCATCACTGATATTTATGGATAAAATCATACAATTAAAAATATATCCGTCGCTTCACGGACGAGATTCAACATTTAGGTTACACAAAAACCAATCCATAAATGATTTTTAATATCTAACTTACATTTTAAAAAATCAGTATTATAACCAAACTCTTTGATTTGTATTTTATAGTGTTGAGAATACTTATACGGGCCTAAAATATTATGATCTTGAACTTCAAAATATATAGAATCATTTGAGAAAACTAAGTTACATGTTAAACATATTACGAATGTTTATGTATTTCTCAGTTTTTTAAGTTTAATATTATGAGCTATCCTAAATATATTATTTTAGTTTTGAACATACTAAATTAATAAGCGTTGATCGAGAAAGAGTTGGATGTATTGTATTAGAGAAAACACAGGTTGCCTTGTGCATGTGAACTAGTCATATTTGTGTAAAAACTCATTCCGTTAACCTTGTTTGATATATTTTTTAAACATTAGACATCATTACTCGTTCAGAAAATACATCTGAAGATTTTCCAACATACCAAAGATGAATAATCGATAATATTAGCTGTAGTTACATACATGATATTGAGTCACATATAATATATAAATTGATTAAAATCCTTAATATCAAAAATCGGTTAGATGATAAAAAATAAGAAACCAATTAATACTCGAGGTGGAAAAAAGTATTCGCTATGATAATCTTTAGTTTGAGCATATTATTGATCAAACAAATCTAAGCTTGTGGATCGTACAATAAGTATCATTTTATGAAAAAATTAAGAATGATCAATACACGAACTGCCCACAATAAAACCTAATACTCCAAAAATATAAAAAAGTATCGAAAGTTTCTCCTAATAAGGTTTAAATACTTGTTGCACACAATTCACATTCTAATGTATCTATATCTTTATAAATACATTGTGCCATATGGACATTGCGGTTATTAGATTATATCCAAAGGGTTTAATGTTTTTGAAGAAGAATGAGCATCCGTGAGGTTCAATTTTATGATCAAAATAAAATACACCTGAGATTTATACTTGAAAATATACGATTCATAAGTGTCATTAGGAAAAGAATTGTTTGAGTTAAATTATTTTTAAATTCATTCAGATAAGTGGTTTATATGACTTTTTTTTACTATTAGATAAGTTATAACTTCTCGTTATGAATGTATGGTATAAATGTTTACACAAATAGGATGTGTGACCTTTTTACCTTAACATGGTTCACATCTCATTCAGAACCTATCAATGGTATTTGAATTATTTTCATTGATGACAATCATTTGATTCATGTTAGTAAATTAATTATGTTTTTTCAAATATATATTCATTAGTGTGAATTTTTAAATTCTTCCTTTGTTGAGGAGGTTTGTATGTTTCCAAGTGGACCACTATCGGGCTTATATTACATTTACTCACATCTCTGAGCAGATTAAGAAAGTGTATGAGCAGTACTATACTACCAAAAACTCAAAACTTTAGTATAGTGAAGTCATTCTTCTTGAATGACGAAGAACCATTGGTCACCAATCTTACTAAAGATTTTTTTAATTTATTGATATAATATTTGAACTTGACTATTTATTGTTGTCATTTAGTTCGTTATAATTGGTTAGTTAAACACAGTTTTTACTTATGTATTGTTTGAAATTTATTTATAATTTATATAATAAATTATTTCAAATTAAAATTTATATAATATTATAACATATTCATCTAACACAACTCTTAACAATACAAATTTTAAGATAATCTATTATAACTAACAAATTCAACATAATCAGACGTGCCCATATATTATTTGAAAATATACTATTACTACTAGGGTAAAAAAATATGTTAAAATTAGAAATTATTGATCTAGTAAAATCTTACTGTATATCCGTCGATATACGATTCATAAACGTGTATTATGTTATATTTATCTAATACATATCAAGATATGAGTTTGAAATATAGATTACATTATCTTTATCTTACAAATGTCAAGATATAATTCGAAAACTTATATTTGTTATCTTAATCTAATACTCTATACACTGAAGCATCATTCATGATTTTTAACCCTATTTTTTGATATAGCTATAATTTTACATAAAATGTGCGACATATAACGATATATCGCATATTTTATTGTGTTATTAATAATGCGTGGATACAGGTTGAGCTAAATTTTACATGAAGGGGTGGTCTTTTAGTCCAACAATTATGTATTTAGTTTAGAACCCAATAAGAGTTATCGTTTCTATTGGTTGAGAGTCCATCACGAAACATAAATGAATTATTTATATTTAAAATTAATGTTGAGAAGAAAAAATGTGTACTTAACTATATGAGTAAACAGACATTTATAGTGATAGAGATAAAACGTATAATTAAGCGCAATTAAATGGGTTTATTGTGAGCTTTATTATAGCAAATGATTCGCTTTTATCACTATATAAAGAATAACCTGATCTATATTTCCAATAACATAGAAAACATTTGTTTCTCAAATTTATAGTCTTTTTCTCTTTCTCTTATATATTTGTCTTACTATTCTTCTACTAGATATTTATTATTCTTTTATGAATAGTTTACTACCAAAACTCAAGCTAATTGAAAAACCAATAGCCCGCATCATTCTCTCAATATGATTAAAAAATCTTTTGTTTCAAGAACAAAATACTAAAGGGAATCAATATGACAAAACATAACTTTCTTCTTCTAATTATTATGATTATTTCTATTGTATGATAATTAGATTCTTGGTTTAAAAATATGGGTACGGATACTCGGATTTATTTTATTATGACCTAACAAGTGATATTAAAACTGAATCTGATTCATTTTCGTGTAGGAATAAGTACTTAAAATTAACTCTCTTAAAATTCAATTATTATTTTTAATTGACTTGGTTTGGAAAAAATCTTATGGCCTTTTCTTATTTTATGATTATGATTTCTGTTTGCAGACCTATGCATGAGTGAGTGTTAAGTGAATATTAAATCCCATGTTTACGTCTTGATTGATATGATGGAGGGTATGCAAAGTTTTATATGTTATTGTATGTGTATGTGCATGAACTTTATTGAAAGTATTTCAGGACGAAACCCTAATTCATAAAGTAAGGGATTCATTTTCGTTATATATTTGAGAGTTCGCTGCAACCATGGGTCTTGTTGTCGCGATAAACTCAGGAGTGGTTCAGTTCACCGTGACCAGTATCATAGTCTTCGTGGTGAACTGCACTTTATCTCGATCATCCTGGTTGTGATTGCGGCGAATGTGTATTGCAAGTCTAAAACATGCAATTTTCTAGAATTTTGTTTTTATGTTTTCGAGTGAGGTTGTTGTACATAACTCATACCACAGTATAATAAATTGATTCATAGAATTATGATAGCATATGTATGTATATTTGTAGGTTTATTTCATGTTTAGTATAGTTTAGTTATGTGTGTATAATGGAACAATATGTTTCCAATGCGTTATTTAACATGTTTTGCACTTTTAGATTGGTTAATTATTCAAAAACAATTCCATATTTATGTGTGCATTGAGAAGCATCTTGGTATGGTGTAATTACCAATTATTGCTAGCACTTGGACTATGGGATGTATAAAGAAATAATCTACATGCTCGTGATTGTTTGTTTCAGGTACACGCATGCATCTTCATTCATATGTCTAAACACTAAATGAGATATATGACAAACTTAAACTGTTTTAGATGCTCAAAAGATATTATGGTACGACAAGTTTAGGTCTTATCTGGAAAGATAGACATCTAGTCGTGGCGGTATGCAATACAATGAGAGAATTCAAATGCGCACTCTCTAGGATTAATTGGTAGACCTAGTATCCAAATGCATGATCGAGTCATAAAAGAAAAGAAGTTTGAGGCCTTACCACTTATGGGAATAGTTGTCGTGTGTGTAGGTTGGCCCCTATGAAAGACTACCACATATATTTCCTAATGGTGAGCACCCGTTGCAATATGTTGTTGTTGTATTTACAAGTATTATCCTCATATAAAACTTGTTTTTCAATGCTGAAAGGTTCATTTAGTTAATCATGAATCATTCCCTGCGAAAAGTTTCGCTGGTTTTGAGATATGACATAGAATCTACACCGCATAATCTTAAAGTACCGACTCTAGAGGTAATGTATAACATATTGGAGCCTACCATATTTAATAATGATCATAACGAGTGTAGTATATATGAATGCTCAATCACAAGACATAAATCTTGATTAACCCTCAACATGTGTTAGATACTCTTGGTACAAAATTCAGATTTGTTACACTTTTTTTTGAATTAAAACTTTTATTAATAAAGAACAAATATAAATCTTGATACAGTTGTAGTTACAGAGGTACTAAAAATGTTTAAAATATACATTAACACAACCCATTAAGAGGAGATAGGCCAAGAGGCCCGAATCTTGATCCAACATATAAAATCGTCATAAACCAATGAAGCCCTAACTCTCTCTATCTAAACTTTCTTCCGAACATCAACTCTAACTAAGCCACTACTAAATCCAGTTCAACCATAGATTCGCCAAAAGTAATTAAACAACCAAACAACAATATCTCTATAGATTAGCTTCAATTTCAAGATAAATCCCAACCATTTAGCAAAGCCACCAATTTTAGCTTTGTTTTATACGGATGAATTTAAGTTAGATAGAAGCAACGACAAAAAAGCTAGAGAATAATTAACTCAGAATCAAAGGGCTACTGGATGATACTTCATCATAGATGTAAAACCCTGAGCTTCGATACAAGGTGCACAATCTGCGTGCTGAATTAGTCCAATAAGGCTCGTTCTTAACCATGTTCGACGCTTCTATATTATTAGCAGATGGATGACCTAGAATCTTCACACGATGAGGAGATTTATTTGACAGTATCAGCAGATAACGAAGCAGATGTTTGTCGAAGCCTGCACTGATGCACTTCCTAGTTACAGACATAAGCAATGGTAACCTGCGTTATTGTGACATGATCCCTTAAGACTAGTACCCCTCTTTGATACTAAAGATCCACCTACAGCCAAACACTTCTTAATATCAGGAATTGTTTCCTGCAGGTTCCTTTGGAAGCTAGAAGCTTTATATCAGCCATCTTATATTGTGAAAAAGAGAGCAGAGATGACATCGCGATAAGTTTTAGTACAGCACCGTCATTGATTATCAACAATGTTTTATACTAATACAATGTTTTTTGTTGCTTATCTATAGATAACCAATTTATATACTCATTTTAGAATCCACAATTGGGAGGACGAAAATTTAAAGACTAGAAGAGGTAAATTTTAATCTTATTGGGCCTCAACGATAATGATTCTTATATTATAGAGGACATGTCTCCTGCATTTATAGAAAAGAACACCCCTGACGGAACAGTGCACTTTATGCAATTGGAGAATTCTAAGACATTCACTAGGTATGGCTTACAAATAGGAGGCCTCAAAGTGTTTTTAAGTTCCAAGATCGCTAACATGTTATTGTCATTGGAGATGCTTGATCACCTTGAGAGGAATTTTATTAAGTCTTCTCCGGTTGAAATAAAAACAACATTAGCTGAAAAACTCTCTTTTACAAAGTGCAAGGATCATAGAAAGTTTGGAGAGCATGTCTATGCAATGGATGATATTCATGGAAAGCTTAAGGCTATACAAATTGATCTCTTAAAGAAGTTTGTAGTGGTGTATATTTTCCTGTCTTTGACTATTAAATTCAGGGTCCTCGAAATGACCTATAATTGTCTTAAGAAGAAGTGGGATATTAACATTTTTATAGCTAAGCTGGTCAATAAGGAGGAGAAACATTCAGAGCATATCGCTTTAAAGGCTAATGTGGTAGATTTAAACATAAGTAATCTTCAACACAAGTGGAAACACTGATCCATATGAGATACACAAGCTAATTCTACGAGATCCGCTAAAGAGGAAGCAAACCCCAAGAGAGGAAAAGGTAAGAATTTTCCATGTTTCCACTACGAGAGTACAAATCATTAAAAGAGAGATTTCCTCAAGTACAAGGTATAGATGGCCAAGAAAGGTAAAGTTCTTCTATAAATTTAGAAGTTAATTTAGTTTTAGTATCGAAAGACACATGGTGGGTTGATACAGAAGCAACAACTAATGTATGTATTACTTTTCAGGGGTGAAGCCAAAACAGACCTCTTAGTGATGGAGAGATTCAGATATATATTGCTGATGGAGTATATGAAGTTTCGGTCATATGGAAATATAATTTTGTTTAAATTTAGAATATATTTATTGGACAAATGTGGTTGCTCATATGGAAATATAATGTTTTATATGTTAATTCTTCTAGGAGGAATTTACTTGCATTTTCATTGTTGGACAAATGTGGTTGCTCATGTTCATTTTTGAGTAGAAAACTTCAATATTTGTTTTATCAATGTTTAGTTGGTAATAGTGTGCTTGATTGTATTTATAACATGTATAAATTAGCTTTTAATAATTAAGATACTACAATGAATGTAATACACAAAATAAATTGTAAAACTTCAATTTTTTTATGGTACAAACATTTATCTCATATCTCTAAAAAGATAATAGACAAGTGGGAATCGCTAAAACAACGCTCAAAACTATTTTGTAGAGTCACATAGAATACAAACTAGTTGAATTTTAAGGATTTTAGAGGTTTTTAGTGAGTAAAAGTTTTGTATAAAATCTAAATAATTGGAGTAAATAAAAAATTTAATATTTAAAGAGTTTTTCAATGAGTAAAAGTTTTGTAAATATTAAAAAACTTGAAAATAGCACTCCACATAGTAGTTTTGGTTGTTTTTTTAATTCCTTAGACAAGCTTCTTGTTGAGTGTATGAAGGGGAAACGTACCAAGCATAATACATTTAAGATCTCTCATTCAATAGAAGTCTTAAAGTTAATCCATACAGATATTTGTGGTTTATTCCCGACAACATCATAGAATGACCAATGATACTTTATTTATTTTATAAATAATTTTTCACGATATGACTATATATATTTTATTCATGAGAAATCAGAGGCCATTGATAAGTTTAAATACTTTAAGCCCAAATTAGAATTACAATAAGACAAATAGATTAAGTCCATCAGATTTGAACGTTATGGTGAATACTATGGTAGATATGATGGATCAAAAAACAACATCATGGGTCATTCACTTTCTACGTCCAAGAGTGTGTGATTATCCCTAAATAAATCATGTTGGGTTTGGCTATTATGAATGGTGCATCTGAGTTGAGAAACCTTGTATAAATTGACATGGTCAGTAGCATGATTGGTTATGGGGGGAAACTCTTCATTGTTCATCATATATCTTAAATATGGTCCTTTTTCAACATTCACTAAAACACCTCATGAACTATTCAGATGGTATATGTCCAACTTTCACCATTTTCATTTTTGGTGGTATTCAACGAAAGCAACACCCTACACACATAAGTGATCAAAAGTTGGAACTTTAAAACAATAACTTGCAATTTTATAGGGTACCTAGACCACTCCATGGCTTACAAGTTTTAGATCCCAATATGATGTATATATTTGAGACAGGAACTGCAATAATTTTTTAGAGTAAAAAATTTGAAGAGAATGATTCAGATAACAACATCAGTTTTGCGGAAGAATTGAAACCAGTTCATATAGTCTCTAACGTTGATGTGCTGACTATAGTTAGCTTAGCGATCATCAATAGTATGGAAATAATTTAGTTATAATTACTCTTACTAATTGTCTGCTTCCATCTCATATATATAATTTTGATAATATTTTTGATGAAAAAATTCATCAGCCTCAAGAAATTAAACAACTTAATGAGTCGATATTGCGCATGTTCACTCGAGAGAGAAAAATCTAATACCTTCGAACTATATCGTATTTCTCAATAAACATGAAGGTATTCTATATATTATGGATGATGGCCTAGTTACATTTTAGGATGTCATAAAGAGTTTGAACTCTAAACTTTTGATTGAAGCAGTGAATACAGAATAAAAATTGATGCAAGATAATTATGTGTGGGACTCTACCTAAAGTTATAAAACCACTGGGATGAAAATGGTTGTTTGAAACCAAATGTGATACTTTGGGAAAAATGAGAAGATACAAAGCATGCTTTGTAGAAAAATGGTACAATCAAATTAGAGGCATTGGTTATACAAAGGCCTTTTCTCTGGTATCATTGATGACCTAATAATCATGGCTCTTGTTGCTAATTTTTACTGAGAGCTCCACCAAATTAATGTTGAGACCGTTATTCTTAATGAAGAAATTGATTAAACGATTTACATGAAGTAGCCTGAACACTTTGTGTTCAGAGATCCAAAGCATATGATTTGTAAACTAAAGAAATCAATTTATGGGCTCAAGCAAACGTCTCATCAATGGTACCATAAAATCTTAAATATTGTTACCTTGTTCTATTTTGATGTAAATCATGTCAAAATTATGTATGCCGCAATATTACTATGTCAATGACATACTCCTAGTCGTTAATGATGTATGTTTATTACATGCCACCAAATACATTATATCATATAAATTTGATATGAAAGACCTTGAGGAAGCTACATATGTGTTAGAGATCCATATAGTAAGACACTGCCCTACGAGCATCTTTGGTCTCTCACAAGAAGCTTAAATTGAGAGCATGGTATATCAGATGACTTCGATTAGAGAAAATATTTGGATACCCTTGTAGCAAAATGAGACATATTTTTACACTGTCAGTTCCGTAAAACTAATTCAGAAATTCAATTCATGTAGACAATACCATATGCCTTGATAGCTGGTAGTCTCATATATGCTCAAGTATGTACTAGACTGGACATAACGATTATAGTTAGAATGTTGAGAATGTACATGAGAAAAACATGAGTTGCTCATTAGAATGCAGTGAAGAGGGTACTCTGGTAGTTGAAGAATAGCAAACATTTTGGGATAACATGCAACTAAGGGATAACCTAGAGATTGAGGGATACTCTGATTCAGAATTTGCGTGGTGTATGGACATCAGAAATTTTACTACCGGGATATGTAATAATGTTTCATTCTACTTTATTATGATAATATTTCAGTTGGCATCTATTATAATAGGAATAGTAGCGCCAACAAGTGTAAACATATAGATATTAATTTTTTACTCCTAAATAATAAAATTCAAAAGGTCCAGATAATGGTAGAGCATATTAATACACGCTTCATGGTAACAGATTCATTTACTAAGGCATTGTCACTCTCCGTATTTCATGAGTATAAGGTTCGCATAAGTGACTTTAGTATTGAGGGTTTCCATGTTCAGCGAGAGTGGTGTAGTATGGTGATTGATTTCAAATTTTATTTTTCTAGATTATATGTATACATTTTCAACTTTATAATACAATGATTTAGCTTATATCCTTATCATTTGAATGATTTTTATTTGATCTTAATTCAGTATGACCAATTTAATAGTAGACACGTGTTGATTGCATGCTCGTGTCTCACGTTCATGTTGCGTTCCATAAGAAGCCACCGACCACTAAAGCAATAGTTAACAATTTGATTTATTGTAGAAACATTACACGTTATGGTGGAACTCTTTTGTTGGTTGTCAGTCTCACCTGACATGGATAGTCATTTAGTTATTATTTGTAAAAAACAACGTTATAAGTGCACAAGTAGATGGATACAATTGTGTACCCATGAATAATCTAAGTGAGATATTATAAGGAAATTTTAAATTGGAATGTCTCATCGTGTCTAATTTAAAAAATTCATGCCTGTGGTGGTAAACTCTAATTAAAGTAATCAGTTATAATATTGGATCAACAAAAAATAACAACAATATTATTATTATTCTTATTATTATTATTTAGACTTATGATGTTATATATATATATATATATATATATATATATATGAAAATCAGTTGGGTAAATTGTACTTAGAGGGAGTGTCTAGTAGTCAAACAATGAAGTTAAGGGTTAGACTTGTAGTATAATAAGGATTATAGTCTTTATTGGTCCCAAAATCAATTACGAACAATAAATGGATCATATAAATTAGAGATTATTTGTGAGAAAATAAACGTGTAATTAAATATATAAAATAGAATTAATTAGATTTATTGTGAGCTTTTTAGTATAACAACTGATTCATCTCAAATATTATAGGAAGCAAATCTTAGTATTTTTTTAATAATATAAAAAATTCGCCGGTTCTCAAATCTTTAATCTTTTTCTTTTTTATCTCAAACATTTTTTATAATAGTTTTTGGGTAGTTTTTTTTCTATTCTTTCAAGAATAATTAGTGATCAAATATCAAACCGATAAAAGAAACAACTTATATCGTTTTATTAGTAAGAATAAAAGAAATTCCAATTTGAAAATAAAATACTAAAAAAATCAACATAACAAATAATAATATTTTTATTTATTATTATTACTACTATATTAAAAAAATAGATTTTTGGTTTAAAACTGTAGATATAAATATTCCGATTTATTCCTTATGATTAAACAACAAATCTTATTTCGAATTGAATGAAGATGACGATAAATTCCCTCCCTATTACAACAGCTTTTTTATAAAATGTGCTAGAATTTAAATATGATGTAATGACTGTAACCAGACCAGATAATACAAAAGGTGGTACATATATAAATAGTATACCATTGCATAGTTAGCACTAATGACGTGTCGACACATACGAATAGTAATGACGTTGGTATTTGTAAGTTTTGGCTCTTTTTAAAACTTTTAAAATGTGAATGGAATGATTAGGCTGCAGAATGAAGGAATGTACACATATGGTATGGACAAAATTAAAAAGCAACATAGGTGTTCTCATGGCTAAAAAAGAAATAAAATATGTATAAATGGCTGACAGTTAGATTATATTAATTTCAAATAATGTATGCATTTCCTAGTATAGTAGAAATGAGGAACACTTATATATAGACAAAGTATCGTCTAAATATTAATTTTTGCACACGATGACATTAGCACTAATATATGGCATACGTTGGGTAAAAAACACCACAGGTCCTCCACGTTTGTCACTTTGTAACACATCAGTCCTTATACTTTGTCTCTGTAATAAACCGGTCCTCTATGTTTTAAAAATGTAACAAACAAATCCTTTTTGTAATAAATAGGTCTTTCATGTCTGTAATAAACAGGTCCCTCATGTTTTCAATTTGTAATAAACAGGTCCTTCAAATTTTCAGAAAAGGATCTGTTTGTCACATTTTTAAAACATAGAGGACCGGTTTATTACAGAGACAAAGAATAGGGACTGATGTGTTACAAAGTGACAAACGTGGAGGACCTCTGGTGTTTTTAACCCGGCATACGTTAGACGGATACAAGTAGTACTAACATGGGCACCTTTAGTTTAGGCTCCTGTCATACGTGAGAGGCTGAATAATGAAAAAATATGCATTTCAAGACACGTATAAATAAGCTTAAGATGAAGATAGGTTCCTCTTTAATTCCATGACCGAAAATTGAACACCGAAGAAATTAAACATCAATTCTAATGTCTCATTCACTCATCATTTGTCAAATTGCAAGAGACATTAAATGCTCATTGTATTTTGTTTATATAAACAAACTTAGGTTACACATTATTCACACGTCTGATTTTTTTTTTTAAATGGCTATAAATTTAATTAAATAAATTAATTAGAGTTTAGATATATTTTTTAAATGGTTATTTTTAATTAAATAATATAATTAGAGTGGGTTGGGAGACGAATTCGAATTCACGAGCGTTGATTTAAAATAAAAGAAAATGAATTTAGATAAAATATTGGAGAAAATTTTAAACAAGATGAATTACTATAGTTCACCACTATTAAAAAAATTGAATTGTTTGTTGGTAATAAAAGAAAATTAAAAGTGTGTAAAAAAAGAAAATGTTTATAATAAACTAGATTCACAGCGGTAAGGTTGGTCGCAGCGAACACAGCCAAACCAACCTACCATAATTTATTGGTACGAGTTCTGTGACCACTCTTTTGCTGGTTGCGACGAAATGGTTTTGTCGTGATTAAAATTAGTGGTTGTAGTGAGTGTTGGTTTTTATTTTTGAAAAAAAATTAAAAAGAATTTTTTTCATTGCCATCAAAATAAAATCGGCAAGGTGGTGTTTAATAAAATTAAAATAAACCCGTCTTTTTTATTGCTGCAAGTTTTTGTTTGGTCACGACGAATTCTAATAAATATGACTTTTGAAAAAGTTGTGTTTTAGAAAAAAAAAGCCAATTCTCTTGGTTAACTCTACCTATAATTTTATGAAAATATATGATTTTCTATAAGAGTTTGTCACCCTTATAAATAGGAGAATTTCGAAGATAAATAATAACATTAACAAGTTTTCTAAAAAATTTATTGAAATCAACACATCTCTTTCATTTATAACGGTTCTTTAAATTTTATCTTAGATTTCTAGTTGTTTGTATGTAAGATTATAAAGTTTGTTATCACTCAAAATAAATTTCATTTGAAGACCAAAGCAATAGATTGATCGAAATAATTTATTTTGGAAAGCGTATCTAATATATGTCTCAATCTTCTTCCGGAGACTTTCGACGAGTTTGTGAGTTTATTGTTTCTGATTCTACTTTCTAATAATAATAAAATTATGATTATGGAAGCGCTAACAAATATGGTTATAAACAAAAGACTAAGTTTAATTGTATCATTGTTATGGAACAAACCATGCAAGGTGAAAAAACAATATGATGTTCTCAACATTGGCATTCAGATATGAAGTATGTTAAGGAGAAACAAAGGTAGGTTTAAATCTCGTATAACTGAATGTATAATTCATAAGTTTTTAGTAAGAAAACTTCTTCTTCCCGAGCCTCTTAAATATAAAATCAGAGTTAAAGTACTTGTGTCTTCAAATGTAGAGGAATATTCTAAGAACATAAATTATAGGAGTATTAACATAACAAATTTCTAACCGAGTGGAATTATATGGTATGTTTATGATAGATTGAGTCATTTTGCAAGAGATTGCTATTTTGAAAATAATAGTAAAATTATAAACAATATGAAAGAGGAAATTATGGTATTAGTGATCAATATTACAAAGATAATTCTTTCGGTTTGTGGTATGATATATGTACATCAATACGTGTTTTCTATGATAGTAATTTGTTCAAATCATTCGAAATAAGTAGTGATGCATGTGAGGTGCAAATGGGCAACACCAACAGATTAAAATTGGAAGGACGTGGAAAGGTCGAATGAATGTTTACAAATGATAAAATGATAACTTTTACCAATGTATTATATGTTCCCGAAAAGATACAAAAAATGGTGTATAGTGACCATTTGGGTAAATTAAGAATTTGTTATGTGTACAAATATGGTAAACTCATTCTGACCAAATAAGATATCTTTATTGGGAAACGATACTCAAGTAATAGAATGCTAAAACTATGTACTACAAAAAATTCAATGAGTAGAATGAAGAATTATGTTTATGTTTGTTCTCGTAATGAGTATTTGTTATGACATGGTAGATTTGCTCATATTAGACATAACACTATAAATAAAATTGGTAAAATTAGACTGATAAAATATGATATAGATTAGTATAAAAAATGTCTAATGTGTATAAAATCTAAAATGATTAAAAAACCTTATAAATTCATAAAAATAATATACGAAATTGTTAGGCTTATACATACTAATATATGCCAATTAAATGGTATCCTTATGTGTGGGGGTAAAATATACGTACTCTAGATTTTATGATGTCTAAAAATAAGGATAAATCTTGTAGAATGTTTAAAATCTTCAAAGTGAAAGTTATTACATCAATATGACACTAAGATGAAATGTTTGTATATCGATAGATGTGGGAAATCTTTCTCATAAGAGTTTTCTAGTTTTTGTGAAAAACATGGGATAATTCATGAATGTTTGGTGTTATGTCTTTTAAGGAAGGAATTATGTCCCAAAATTATGCATTTTGGCTAGAGCCATAAATGACAAAATTGATTCAATCACATTAAATCACACTTGGGAATTGGTCGATTTACCTTCAGGTTCAAGATCTATTGGTTGTAAGTGAAAATTTTAGGAAGAAGTGTCACACACATGGCACTATTCAAGCCTCTAAGGCATGATTGGTGACTAAAGGTATTTTACGAAAGAATATTAGTTTGACACCAAAGCTTAGAGCGTGAGAACCAAAATAATAAGGATATTTTTTTTTAAAATTGCATTGGTATACAATTTTAAGAATCACCAAATGGATGTCAAAACAGTTTTCCTAAATGAAGATAAGAACGAGGAGGTCTATATGGAATAGTCTAAAGGTTTGGTTCTTCCTGGAAATAAATATAAGGTATGTAGGCTTGTTAAGTCACTATATAGTCTTAAGCAAGTTTGTACGAAATGGCATGAAAATTTTGATCATCCAATCGTGTTCAATGAATTTAGACATAACATGGTGTATAAGTGTTTATACACCAAACTTTGTGGTGATATATTGTTTATTGTGTGTCTATATGTAGATGATCTCGGAATATGTAATGATATAAATGATATTATAGAAACAAAAAGGTTTTTATCCTCTACTTTTAAGATGAATGTGTTATACATTATTCAAAATCACATCAAATAATATATAAAAAATCGCGGAAATTTAAATTATACCCTTTTCTAGACTCACCTAATAAATTAACAGAAAACCAAGAACACTTACGGGTTTTCCTGGTGCTTTCCATCTAATATTCTCTTTTGTTTACTTTCATTCTTCAGCTCTGTATATTTCCTTGAGAATACCTGCAGAACGAGTTAATAGAAAGGAAAGGTTCCCGAACACAAAAGGAAGCACCCATCTATTTGATTTATGTTTAGGATGACGAAATTTCTAAACCTAGAACCTTACTCATAGTCTTTACAATATGAAACCCAACATGGTAAAGCTCATCCTTTATTACTTCTTTGTGTCCAGGGACCATAATCCGATAAATTGATAATTCAATGTATATCTCTGATTTATTAATTCACGCTTAAGTGTTGAGATTTGGGCCCTATTCATCACAGTGCCCAAATTCAACCCGTTTACCACACTTGAGCCCATAACGCCTTTTCACCCATAGGTCTAATTTAGTTAATTAAATAATTATCTCGATTACTTTTAATTTGGACTTCTTTAAGACAATAACCGAATATATTTATTTAGCATGTCGGTCTAAATTATTATGGGTCCATAAATATATTAAATAAATATATTCCAAACATCTCCTACTTGGACCGCCACATGCTACTCAATAATACATATTCAACTTTAATGGGATCCCTATATTTATTATTAATGGGCAAATGGTACAATCCCGTACATGACTAATAACAATAAAGGACTAGACTTCTTTCTCATAATGTGAACAATAGCATGCAACTGTAATCACATTACCATTATCAATCAATTACTTGGGCAAATTATAGAGCATGGCCTAAGAGTAATATGGCTTGTAATCGTACATATCTACTCTTAAATGGTTCCTACTTTTGAAGATCCAATACAGTACATATATCAATAAATCTTTCCAAGCATATATATATATATATATATATATATATATATTATAATAAACTTTAATGTGCACAATACTGCAAAATATAACATCATATCATATTACAAAAATATCCCACTAAAACTAACAATATTATAAATCAACTACACCCATAATTATGGTGTGTCCCTGAAAAACCTTAGGCAAAACCGCCTATGTTAGAGGATCTTCTATCATGGAGTTTGTGCCGATGTCCCCTATACTTATATGACCCATATGTACTCTTTCTTTAACAGACATAAACTTTATGCCTATGTGTTTGGATATAGACAAGCTCATGTTGTTGTTAGAGTAATGCATTGCGGAATCGTTATCGCAATATAACCTCATGGGAACTTCTATCCCTTGTACAATGTATAATCCAGTAACAAAATTCTACAGCCACAATGCCTGGTTCGATGCCTCAAAGCACGCAATAAATTGTGTTTCCATAATGGACGGTGCAATAAGTGTTTGCTTTACAGTTTTCCAGGATGTGGCACCCTTAGCCAATAAAAATATGTTGCCTGACGTGATTTTACGCATCCACCAAAATCCGAGTCGGAATACCCAATGATCTCCAGTTTATCCGACTTCCTCTATGTCAATATATGCCCCTTTGTTGCTTGCAGATATCGTAGTAACCTTTTAACTCCTTTCTAGTGATCCATTCATGGGTTACTAACATATCACCCCAATATATTTACAGCAGAAGTAATGTTTGGCCTTATATAAACTTGAGCATACATTAAACTCCCAACTGCCAGAGCATAAGAGACCATTTTCATTTCCTCAATTTCAAGTTTTGTCTTAGGACATTGACCCACACTAAGTCTGTCACCCTTTGCTATAGGGGTACTTAGGAGTTTAACATTGTAACACACTTTCAATGTATGCATTTTGTGATAATCCAAGAATACCATGAGAGTAATCTCGTTGTATCTGGATTCCTAACACAAAACTAGCATCACCAAGATCCTTCATATCAAACTTTTCTGATAGATATCTTTTTGTAATGTGTAATAATTTCTTATTGTTCAAAGCAAGCAATATATCATCCACATAATATAAGAAATATAAAATTACTCCCACTGAACTTGTGATACACACAATACTCAACTGAATTGATCTCAAAGTCATAACCGACTATCACCTCAAGGTATTTGTGATACCATTGACGAGAGGCTTGTTTAAGCCCATACATGGATTTCTTAAGCATGCAAACCAGATCTTTTGAGTTACTTTCCACAAAGTGTTCTGGTTGCACCATATAAATCGTTTCCTAAATATTACAATTGAGAAAAACCGATCTTAACATCCATCTGATGAAGCCTACGGTCAAAATGTGCAACTAATGCCATGATTGTTCTAAACGAATCGTTCGTAGATATCAGGAAAAGATTTCTTTAAAATCAATCCCTTCATGCTAAGTATAACCTTTCGGTACAATATATGGTTTATGTCTTTCTACATTACCCACGGAATCGCATTTGGTTTTGTAAACCCATTTACAACCAATTGCCATTTTCTGTTCAGGTAATGAGACAAGATCCCGTATCGCATTTTCCTGCATTGATTTATACTCTTCCTTCATAGCGTCAATCCACTTCCGAGAGACAGAGCTAGCCATGGACTGTTTGTATGATGAGGTATCATCTACAGTTCCAACACATAACTCATCATGCTCCTGAAGATATACTATAAATTATGGACCTATAATATTTTTTGTTTCTCTCGTGGACCTTCTTATTACACTATTTCCTCTTGTTGCAATTCTTGAGGAGGTTGAGTTTGATCATTATGCACGATGTCATTTTCATTCTCTTGTGGAAGATTATCTTAAGGTTCCTCTTGTTCTACCTGGACCATATAGGTATCCTGGTTAGAACACTCAAGTGGAGAATCAATGTTAATTGGAGGATTACCTTATTCTAATGGGACCGAAATGATTGGCATTATAGCCAATCTTCTGGCATCTGAGTATCCCCATTAAAACCTTCATGAATCTCTATAGATTCTTCCTCAAAATCAACATTTGTTCCCTTATTGTTCCTCCTAAACTCAACATCCTCTAGAAACTTTTTGTTTCTTCTCTAAAATATTGTACCAGTGAGAAAATCATAAAAATCAAACCCTCTAGAATATTCAGAATAACCTATAAAGAAACAACTAATTGTTTTTGGGTCCAGTTTCCTTTTTTGAGGTTTGTAAGGCCTTGCCTCATCTGGACAACCCCACACATGCAGATGCTTTAAATTGGGTTACGCTTGTTCCAAAGCTCATATGGGTCCTAACAGTAGCCTTAGTGGGTACTCAATTGAGTATATAAGCGACACATTTGATGGCTTCCCCCCCAAAGAGATAATTGTGGAGATGAGCGACTTATCATGCTTTTAACCATATTTTTTAGTGTTTGGTTTGGTCTCTCAAATACAACATTCATACAAGGTGAACCAAGCATAGTGTATTGAGGGATTATTCCACACTTCTCTAGATACTGTGAAAAGGGTCTTGGACTTTGTTCACCCAACCCGTCATATCTGCTATAGTATTCACCACCACGGTCAGATCTAACGATCTTAATGCTTTTACCAAGTTGGTTCTCAACCTCGGTCTTAAAAGCTATGAACTTGTCCAAGACCTCATACTTTTCATGAAGAAGATAAAGGTAAGCAAAACGAGAGTGGTCGTCGATGAATGATATAAAGTACCACTGTCTGTTCCACGATTCATGTGGAAATGGTCCATATATGTCGGTATGTAGCAACTCTAGGACTTTCCTCGCTCTATATGCCCCTAACTTTTTAACTTTGGTTTGTTTCCCTTTGATACACTCGACACATATACCGAAGTCAGAGTAATCAAATGGACCTAATAAACTTTCAACAACAAGTTTGTCCATCCTAACTTTGGATATGTGACCTAACCGTTTGTGCTACAATTTAGAAGATCTTTCAGATTTAGTAATTTTGTTTGGTGTACGTTGTTTATTCATAGTAATGTTGTGATTATTGATAGTATTCAACAAATACAAATTATCCTATTTAATCAAATTTTCATTTCCAACAATCATATTATTTAGAGAGAGTGTAAAACAATTGTTTCCCATCAAACAAGAGTAAACTTGCAAGTTTAAAACAAGGAAAGAAATTAAGTTCCTCCAAAAAGTGGGAGCATACATTAAATTCTCTAAAAATAATATATTTCCAGTGGAAAGTTTTAAAGAAAAATCACAAATAGCTAAAACATCACATGTGCTCCCGTCTGGCGTGAAAATGGATCTTTCATCCTCATTTAGTATCCTGCTCTTTGAAGTACCCTGCAAAGAAACACAGACATGAGTTGGTGCATCCGAATCAACCCACCAAATATTTATTTTCACATAAACTATATTACTTTATGAAATAACCAAAGATGTGGGAATACCTTTGATTAAAAAATAAGCCCGAATTTTCTCACAATCCTTCTTTAAATGTCCTTTTTCTTTGTAGAAAAAACATCGACCTACATTCTATCCCTCAGGATTTTTCTTCTTTACTGGACCTTGACCTGGTCTTTTGCCATTTTCCTTCAGCTTAGGCCCTGTCCCTTTTGTAGACGTAATCATATTAACCTCATGCATTGTACCTTTAAGTTTTTCCTCCTCCTGTGCAGCGTGGGAAATCAACTCATTGATATTCCACTTTTACCGCATGAAGTTATAGGTGGAATGAAAATACTTAAATTGGTCTGCAACGAATAAAATGTGAATCCCACTATGAATTCCTCAGGTAAGTCTAAACTGATTGCCTTTAACTTTTGGCGAATCATCGAAATTTCTAGAATGTGGTCCTGGATTTTACATTTGTCATTATAATTTTGGGTAGCTAGCTCACTGAGCAAAAGCTGTATCTCTACCTCCTCATTTTTGGCAAAGGATTTCTCGACCTTCGCGAGAAATACCGAGGCAGTGGTAATACATTTAAGGAGAACCCCACGTAATGATATTGGTATCCCTTGTAACAAGAGCGACATGCATAACTTATTTGACTTCTCCTATTTTTCATCGGCCTTAGTTTCCTCCGCTGTACTTTCCAGAATAAGGAGGGACGGTTTGTGAGTCGACAATGCATGGTCATAATCATGTACAAATAAAAATAGAAACATATATTTCTTCCACAATTGAAAGTCCGAACATTCCAACACGACGTTCCCCAATAAATTATAACTAGTGGATACTGTAATAAGAAAAAAAAGCACAAAGCACATTTAGCATCTTGACATATAACTGAAAACATATGCATGAACATGGAAAATACATATAAAACATAAAATTCCCTAATAATAGATACCATAGGTAAAATCATACTAACATGTAATTTTATGAGTTTGAGAAAAATATCATGATCAATATTTTAATTTCCTAAGTACCAATGAGACCTTCTGGAGGGCCGATGTCATTTACTTAGATTAAAATAACTCTAATTTGATTTTGTTAAGTGTCAGTGAAACCTTTTGGTGGGCCAATGTCACCTACTTAAAATAAAACATTGCAATGATGAATTTAATTTATCCTAAGTATCGCTGAAACCTTCCGGATGGCCGATGTCATCTGCTTAAAATTAAAATCAACACAAGGACCATTTTCAGTAATTTTCTCTCGTTCATCATTAATTTAAACTCAAACTTGAACCTTCCGGAGGGCCGATAATATTTGAATTTAAATTACAACCCGAACCTTTCGAAACCTACGATCCATAAGAAAATTAATATTAACCTTCCAAAGGGCCGGTTAAATTAATTTCTTAGTTTCACCTAAGAAACCTTAGTCATGTATCACCATTTAATTATTCAAGCAAATACAATTTAATTTACAAATAAACATTCAACAATTAGCCTGCCAAACATGTCATATTTGTGAAATAAATTAATTAATAACACAATTAAAAAATAATTTCCAAAAAGAAAAAAGTGGAAATTTTTTATTTTTCCTCTCGACCTTCTGCAAGTCATAAACGTCCACCTAGCCTGCAGAAGTTGCTGCAGGTCCTAGGCGCGCACCCAGCTGGCAACAATACTGCTGCAAATTGCAACACTCCTGCAGGTTCTAGGCGTGCCAAGCTTGCAGCAGCTGTTGCGGGTCCTGGACGTGCGCCCAGCCTGTAGTAAACCTGCTCCAAATGGCAGCAACAACTGCTGCAAGTTCTAGGTAGTGTTGTTGCGTTTGCAGCGGTTGCTGTTGTGTGGGCATCACCTAGTCCACAGTAGCGCTACTGTCATTTGGTTTAGGCCCAGCCAATAGCCTTCCATTGATATCATCGTGATAATTACGGGTTTGCAATCCTCGCAGGACATATTGTTAACAATTCGTTGGTCATAATCAACATCGTTGGACGAATTTCGATCTGAGGTTAAGTCGTCGATGAGTCACTCTCTCAATAATTTTTATTTTATTCTTTATATTAGGGCTGATTTGATGCTAATTTCGAGAGAAGAAAATCCAGAAATCAATCAACCCTAATTCAACCGAAAAAATCCTCAAACTATCAAAATTACAATTTACCCATAAATCACATAACATTTTTTTCATACAATCCCTAAATTCATGCCCTAACCGGGTCAATTAGTACATAATATCAATGGCATGTATTCTTTATGATGAAGAAAAAACATGCATCTTTATCTATCAATACAAAATTCGATTATTCTGTCGAATCCAAAAAAGGGTTAATTGGCTCTGATAGCAATTGATATATATTATACAAAATTGCATCTGGTGTGGATAATTTATAATTGGGGGGTATTTTTGGGAGTTTGTAAGTTGAATATTAATTTATGAGCAGTGAGTAGTGAGATAAGAGAGGTGTATGCTTGTATTTAATGTTCTTAAAATAATCTAACCCATTAAGAAGTTGGTTGGGATATTTATACTGATTTTGTGACCCATGGGCCTTCCGGGTCGGACAATAGATTCAGGTCAATCCTTAAAGCCAAACCATAAATAGTATTAGCACACAACTGAGTCAGGATTAACTTGATCAAAATGTTTACGATATGTTTGGTGTAAACTATACCCGAACATCCCTTCAGATAAGGCACTGTTGCCTTTCCAAAAATATCGGAACCCATCAATTGCCCTTTTAGTTATTTCCAAAATATTTCGGAAGAGCTAACTTATTCATGAATAGATTTGGATCGTGTCTGAAGTTTCTTTTTAAAGGGTTGGTTATAAAAAAAAGACCTTGATCGAATTCAAAGTGGTTTTTTTTTTGTGGATGAAAAGCCAACGGTCAAAATTTTTAAACCTAACATGTGTTATATTATTATTCATCCTCTCAGCCATTTTTATTCCTTGGGCTTGCACCTATTTTTCAAAAAGTAATTAGAGTAGTCTTAGAAGGAACACTCAAGTAGTTTTCATCTCTATCTAAACCCATTTTACGGTTTGTTTTTTCAAATCAGAATCATTTTCTAGAAGGAGAAAGTTTGAGCTTGTAGAGAGAGAAATCTTGAGTTTGTGATCTTTCTCTATATCCAGGAAGTTATATGTTCAAATCCAGAAACGCTTTGATCAAAAGGGGTTGACTAAACCTATATGATACAGACAAAACAAGAAAAAAGGCAAGACTGGAGGCGAGGATCGCATCCACACTCCATGCGTCTCCTGGTGGAGTAGTTAGTCATGCGGTACCAGAACCGCATTAAAAGCACATCATCATCAAGAACATCATTAACTCGAAAATATTCTTTTATGCCGACCTTATCTGCGTTAGAATCTGAACCTTCAGTTTTAGTATCCTTAGATTATTTTCCTACGAAAAAGCAGTTTCCAGTAGTAGGAAACCATCGCCGTTCCTAGCCATGGGATCAGACACTGAAGATGTCACACCCCCGAGAGTCAGTCGACTCTCCAAGTCTAAGGGCACCCCTTTTTCTTCCAAGAATGTTAGTTCGAAAGCATTAAACCCTACTTCCCAATCCCCTGCAAATCCGGACACCATGCCTCCCCATAATGAGGCCACCCAAACTAAAAAAGAGGCCATAAGTGCTAAATCGATCGGACAATGGTTGACCATAATGGAAGAAAATATTGAGTACAGTGGGGAGGATACCCCACCGGACACATCCGGACAGACTAAATATACTATACCAGATTGGTCCAAAAGGGAGAAACCGAGACTGCCAAACACCAAAGTACTCCTAGAGTGTTTAAAAAGGAAAGTTAGGCCAAATCTTTGCAAGGTCAGTGTGAAATATTTGTTTGCCCTTCAAAAACATTTCCTAATGTGCATACACACACCACCGAATTAGATCAGATAAGAATAAAGTGGGGCTTCTCAGAGTCTTTTAAGGTTAGGATTCCAATTACACTAGAGGCTTCTTTGGATTGCAAGGATAAATGAACTGGGGGTATACACCGAAGTGCTAAACTAGGGACTTCGTTTCCCCTTGGAACCGGAAATCGTTTGGTACTTTCATCTAATCAAGCTTTTCCCAAGAAAGCTGAGTCTGAATGCCTGGTATACCATACTAGCTAGCATCATCGCTTCCAGGTTATCAAAGATCCCAATGCCCATGGAGAAATTTGCTGGTGTGGCTGGTTTATGAGGGAATCATATGATCCCTTTTTATCACTACAGCCTGAGAAAAGATTAAAAAGTAGTGAATGATTTGTTGGAGGCTGAGAAACCTTTGAGGATCCAGTTTCCGTTGATAAGTGGGGCCTAGGAAAACGGTAAAAAGATCAACTATCAAACAAATCTGAGTCAATTGACTAGGTATTGGAGGAGCTCAGGTAATACTTTTTAGGATCTCCACTTATATTTAAATTTTATGTTGTTTAAACCGAACTGATTATTGTGTCTTTTTGCACTACTTTCAAAGATGTTTTCTGAGAATTTGAAGGCAGGAAAAGACACCTTGGCCAAATTAAATCAATGGGCATCGGATAAGTGGGGGCTTGGCGTTCATAACTGTTTCACTTTGGGAAACATGTTGAGGGCTCACCTGTGGAATACTACTGGAAGCAGAGGCCTCACATGAGAACAACTAACTATCCCCCTTCAGTGGATGTTATACTTAGAAAGACAGAGGCAAAGGATGACAAGATTTACTTACCAGCCCGAAGTAAATCTCCCAGCCATCTAGACAAGATGATGAAGAAGAAGAAGAAAAAAAGCTAGAATCGACCCATCTCATCTGAATCCCGAAGGGGCCAGTTCGAATAATTATGAAGGGATAAATGTTATTTTGTTAGAAGTAGTTGTTGTAACCGTTAAAGAATCCAGGGAATTGGATCAGTCGCTTCAGGCTAAGAAAAAAGGTCACAAGAGGCCCAAAGAAAGTGAGGACCGAAGAGCCAGAAAAAGGAACAATAGTAACCTAGGGTCATAAGTAATTTTCTGCCCTCCGGTCAACAGTCCTTCTCTTCTAATTGATATTCCTCCACAAGTAGTGGCACCAGCTGACCCTTCTTCTTTGGTGTTTCCCACAACTAACCAACCATCTATTGAGGGAGAGGTTAAATTGGATTAGTTTTGTAATATGTATTTTAATAATCTTGACAAGGATGACTTTGTTGGGTCCTTTCCTCAGGCCACAATTGCCAATGATGTCACTTATAATGGTGAATCTTTTGAGGTATCAAGCAAACCTGATACCTTAGGCCATGCAGTTTTGGGCTTTATCAGGCCAATAGTGGATCTAGAAAGGCAGGTTAGGGAATAGACTGAGAACATCAGTTCTCTTACCATAGAAAATCATAGCTTAAAAGACGCTCTTTCCACTACACAACAAAAAGTAAAAGCCTCGAGAAAGGATAAAGAGGAATTGGGTTTCGAACTGCGCCAGTCCAAGAGTGCTCAAAAGGACCTACACACCAAATATTACACATTGGAAACCACCTCCTCTAGAGATATCAAAGCTTTAAAAGAACAAGAAAAACAGTACAAATATTATCACTGCTTTAACCGAAGAGAAAGGGAGGTTGGAGAAAACTCTTACAGAGAAAGAATAAGAAAATAAATATCTAAAGGATAATCATACTCAAGAGATAGCTGCATCTATAGAGAATTATGTTGCTGGTGTAGTGGACTCTGTGGAGAAGAGGGACGATGGCATCAAACAGAGATGGTCCGGTTTTTCCATCAGACCTTCCCCAAGAAGAATCTCAGACCTTTATGGAAGTTTGTTCAGTACGAAGATATTTCTTTTCATACCATGACAGAGGGTGATAAGCATGGTTTTTTTTCCCTAATTGATAGCGACTTTGATGAGGGAACCAATGAAATCTCAAGCACTGATGCCAAGAGTCCAAAAAAAGATGATGGCAAGGAAAAAACGGAAGGGAACAAACCGGCTAAGAACCCTAGTTAGTCACTGGAATTGGTCATATGTATCAAAAAACCACTTATCTTTTTTCGTATCAAAATAGCCACTTTTGTTGGTCTCGTTTTACATATTTGGTCAGATTTGTTTGTCTTGATTTGCATCTTTGGTCACCCGTGAGTGACTACGGATGCAAAACAAAGACAACAAAAGTGGCAGTTTTGATACAAAAAAACATCAGTGACATTTTTAATACACATGGCTAATTCTATTGATTAACCAAGGTTCTTAGTCGAACAAACCCTAAGGTTATAATGTTTAATTTTTTATATTCAAGACTTAAGCCGATGGAAGGCCAAAACATTTTGTTATCCTTTTTAATTCTTTTTTTGTGAACCAAAATCCTTGGATGGCCAAGGAATTTTTGTGATGGTAAATCGGAGATATTCCGATCATGATATAATGATAAGTTTTCCCTTCATATGAACTTATTTTTCTACTTGTGAGTAATCTTTAATTGGTATTTAATTACGCCGACTTCTTTAATAAATCTTTAATTTATGGAATCACTTCAACAATATTTCCTTTGAAGGATGAAAGTGTTGAATAAATCTGATCATGAGTGTTTAATAAACCTGATTACGTGTTTAATGAATCTGATCACCTCGAAGATACCTCATTTGAGGGTCGGGGTGTTTAATAAGTATTCAATTTATCTAATCTCCTCATACTCACAATAATTCTTGAAAAAATGCATAAGATACCATTGATTAAAAACCGGACACCTCATTAAAACCTCTCTGCACCACCAGGGTAAGAAAGAGTATGCCCTCTTAATATTTACATTAAAGTATGAGAAGGTAAATATTTAGAAGAAAATTTTATTCTAAATACAACCTGAGGTGCTCAATGTTTCATGGATGTTATAAAGATTTTCCCTCTTTTGTTTTTAAGTCTATATGTTCCTCGCTTGACTCTTTCACACACCATATAAGGGCCTTCCCAATTCGAAGCCAACTTCCCAAATTGTCTTTCTTTAGTATGCAAAAATACTTTTATTAATACTTTGTCTCCAAACTGTAAATACCTTCTTTTTACTTAGGATGCAAATCGGCTTCTTATCAAACCTTGAAAGTGTGTCGTTCTCAAATATACTTTCACTCTTCTTTCTTCGATCAAACTTTTCTTTCATTACTTTTTATGCCTGCTTTTGAGCCCTCAAAGCCTTAATCTCAGCTATCAGCTGATCACGTTCTTCTTCCATGGATAGTTTCTCATTACCATTATGATTGACATGAGATACAATTGTGTGTTCATTATTTTCTCTCACCCCTTCCACCACTTGGGGTAAAACATCTTGTATATTAGGATCCATCTGAACTACTTCATTTACTGGTTTTGAATCCAGAAGTCAGGCACACTCGCCTCCCACTGTGGTCGCCAATTTGGTGTGGATATTTATAATCGGGGGGTAGTTTTGGGAGTTTGTAAGTTGAATATTAATTTCTGAGTAGTGAGTAGTGAGATTAGAGATGTGTATGCTTGTATATAAAAATATCTAACCCATTAAATGAAGTTGATTGGGGTATTTATACTGATTTAGTGACCCATGGGCCTTCCGGGTGGGACCCTCGATTTGGGTCAATATTTAAAGCCCAAATCCTAAATAAGTACTAGCACACAGCTGAATCACGATTGACTTGATCAGACTGTTTGCAATATTTTTGGTGTAAAATATACCCGAACTTCCCTCCGGATAAGGCAGTGGTGCCTTTTAAAAACATATGAGCCCATCAACATCAAATAATATATAACAAATCATGGAATTTTAAATTAGATCCTTTTTTAGATTCACCTAATGAATAAACAGAAAAACAAGAACACTTACGAGATTGATTGCTGCTTTCCATCTAGTATTCTCTTTTCTTTTTTTTTTCGTTCTTTAGCTCTGTATATTTCCTTGAGAATGCCTGCAGAACGAGTTAATAGATTGGAAAGGTTTCCAGACGGTGAATGAAGAAACCGTCTGTTTAATTAGGGTTTAGGATGATGAAATTCCTAAACCTAGCCCTTACTTATAACCTTTACAATATGAAACCCAATATTGTAAAGCCCGTCCTTTATTATTTCCTTGTATTCGGGGACCATAACACGATAAATTGATAATTCAATTTATATCCGGGATTTATTAATTCAGGCTTAAGTGTTGAGATCTGGGTCATCTTCATTAAAGTGCCCAAATTTAACCCGGTTACGACACTTGAGCCCATAACGTATTTCCCCTCATGAGTCCAATTTAGTTATTTAAATATTTAACTCGATTGATTTTAATTTGGACTTCCTTAAGACAATGACCGAATATGTTTATTTAACATGTTGGTCCAAATTATTTTGGTCCATAAATATATTAAATAAATATATTCCAACAGAATGATCTTAAGTAAGTATATAATATTTTGGGAATAAATGTATTTAAAATTAGTAAAGGTTATGTCCTCGGTCAATCCTATTATATTAGGAAAGTACTTGATAAATTGAAACATTTAAAATTCTAATAAGCACATACAATATATGATTCTAGTTTAAAACTTGGAAACAATGAGAGATGATAAATGACTTAATTAGAATACATTAGTGCAATATGAAGTTTGATGTATGCAGTTTTGTTTAGTAAGGAGGATAGCTCATTTGCGGTGTCTAAATTAAGTCAATTTATAATTAATCAAAGTACTTGACATTGGAATTCAGTTGGAATAATTATAGAGTACTTTAAAAAAACATAAAACATGTGTATTCAAGTTGGATCACCATTATAGGAGATAATAAAAAAACTATTTGGTAGGTGTTAAATTTTGACGGTGGTGTTTTTATCTTGGATGATAAGGATATAAATTATTAAGGAATAATTAAAGTCTCGTACAAAAAATTATAAAGTTATTGGATAGATTTCGGTCTATTAGTAAAGATAGGGGGGTTAAAGTGCAGTTAACCCAATTATGTAAGAAATTCAGTTATTCTAAGTGTGTTCGCCTATATATAAAGGCAAGAGGTGGATTGAATGATATGAGATTTATATCGAGTGAACTATCTTCTTTACTTAACTTTGTCTCTCTAAAATCAAGATTCATCCCCACCAAATTAGAGACCATAGTGGGAGGTGAATGGGAACCTTGATTTCTTGATAAAAACCAAAAACAATTGACTTTTTTGTTTCAGTTTGATTGTTCTTGATCGATTTTCTAAAGTTGTTTGGATCGATTATGGAACCAAGATATGAAAATAATCCATTGTTTTGAAAAGTAGTTGAGGCACTAAAATGTGATATGCAAGAAGGAGAAGATAAAGATGATGAATCAGTTCCAGTTCGACAAACTAACTCAGATATTGAAATGTGAATGAACCAATTACTGGATAAAATCGCAGCTTTAAATGAGAAGTATGATAAAAGAGAGCAAGCTATTATATTGGTTAGGCTGAAATATGAAGTGAGGCAGATGAATGATAAAAATGATACTAACAACCAATCGAATCGATCTTGCATAGCTTGCAAGGTTCAAGATGATTGTCCGGATCTTTGCTTCCATCATACTTTTCCATCTTGGAACTATCAAATATTTTGGGAAGATGCACGAAGAGTATCTTTGAAAACAAAGGTGATTGCCTCCAATTTTGACTACCACTGAATATAATATATTTATGGGAGTAGCAAAAATACCGGGTTCGGATTGGAAGGCAAATGGATCGATCAACAAACGGTCAATATGCTGATCAGCCAAACCCTTCATTTTCGCCTAATATTTTTTAAGTCTGCCATGCTTATCTATTTTTCTTGAATGCTTCTTGGTCGGCCTTAGTTTCTTTTTCAGTTGGCCCTCATTACTACTGGATGATACTGACTCTTCAAGTTTTGAATCATTAGATGAACTATTAGAAGACTCCGACGTGGAACTCATAATTTATTTAGACCGATGTGTTTTCTTAGAGCTGAGATGGGTTTTTATGGATTTCTCATTTTCACCTAGATTATCAGTAGGATGGAGTGTTGATGCAGTAAACTTTTCTTTGATTACTTTTTATGCCTGATTTTGAGCCCTCAAAGCCTCAATCTCAGCTATCAGCTGATCATGTTCTTCTTCCATGGATAGTTTGTCATTACCATTATGATTGACATGAGATACAGTAGTGTGTTCATTATCTTCTCTCACCCCTTCTACCAATTGGGGTAAAACATCTTGTATATTAGGATCCATCCAAACTGCTTTATTTACTGGTTTTAAATCTGGAATTCAGGCACCCTCGCCTCCAACTGTGGTCGCCAATTTGATGTGGATATTTAAAGTGCAGTTAACCCAATTCTGTAAGAACTTCAGTTATTCAAAGTGTGTTTGCCTATATATAAAAATAAGGGGTGAATTGAATGATATGAGACTTTATCTGGAGTGATCTATCTTCTTTACTTAACTTTGTCTCTCTAAAATCAAGATTTATCCAAACCAAATTGGCACCTTGATTTTTTTATTAAAAAACCAAAAACATTTGACTTTTTTGTTTCATTTTGATTGTTCTTGATCGATTTTCTAAAGTTGTTTTGGATTGATTATGGAACCAAGATATGAAAATAATCCATTGTTTCGAAAAGCAGTTGAGACACTAAAATGTGATATGCAAGAAGGAGAAGATAAAGAGGATGAATCAGTTCTAGTTCGACAGACTAACTCAGATATTAAAATACGAATAAACCAATTATTGGATAAAATCGCATCTTTAAATGAGAAGTATGATCAAAGAGAGCAAGATATTCAATTGGTTAGGCTAAAATCTGAAGTGAGGCAGATTAATGATAAAAATGATACTGACAACCAATCGGATCGATCTTGCATAGCTTGCAAGGTTTGAAGTGAGCAGAAGAAAACACATTTTGAATCTAGTAACGAACGTCATATTTTGCTTAAAGAGAAAAAAGATAAGCAAATGAATGTTACGTCCAGTAACGATGAGCTGAACAGCCCAGGATCTGAGTATAAAAGGTACCGAGGGTCTTCAAAAGAAGAGAAAGGCCGACCTCGAAAATCACAAAAATAATACAAACCGAGAAATGTGTAAGAACTAGCTTTTAGACAAGATAAATGCGCTAAATGAAAAATATGAACAACGAGAACAAGAAATCCACTCGGTGAAGCTCAAATCCGAGGTAAGACAAGAAAATAAAAAGCCTGATATGGGATATCAATCTGATCGGTCCTATGCCAATCGACGAGCTAAAACTGAGCATAAAAAAGCGCGCTTGGTATGTCCTAAAGAATGATATTTCTCCCGTGAAGGGAAAACAACAAGCAAAAGTATATAACCTCTAGTGATGAAGAGGTAGAAAGCTCTGCTTTGGGTTTTAAAAGATACAGGGGTTCTTCAAAAGAGGAATCAGACACAGAGCAGTCGAGGAAGCATAAAAGGAAGAAAATCTAAAAGAGACAATCTTCGTCATTCTACGTGGTGTGAAGGAAACAATTCGAATTAGTATGCTGAGACTGATCGAAATCTATATGTAGTAATGGGAACAGATGATCAGTTTCTGTAAGGTGTCGACTGGAGAAATTCTTTATTGATAAGTAAAATTTGCTCTATAATGCTTCCGAAGTGTTTTGACAATTCCAAAGTATAAAAGTTCGATAGGATTCAAGATCCCAATGACCACATCAAACAATTTAAGAATTATATGATCAACTTCGAAGATGACGACTGTCGTGTGTGTCGTGCATTTTTACAGACTTTCAAGGGAACAACTTTAAAGTGGTACAATCGGATTCTGAAGGGGTCTATTTCAAATTTTAGGGATTTTTACACTGTTTTCCGAAGACAGTTTGTGGGGAGTAAAAAAATGAAAGCAAATGGAGATACCATTATTCAGTGCAAACAGGCACCTGGAGAGAAGTTGAAGGATTATACGAAGAGATTTGTTGTGACCAAAACTAGTTTGGACAACTGTGAAGAGAATGTGGCGATGGCAGCTTTTCGCCAAGGGTTATTGCCAGGGGATTTGGCCAATGAGATTACGAAGAGAAGAGCCTTAACTTTTGGAGCTTTGATGGTTCAAGTTGATGCACTCCAAAAAATTCGATTCATATGGCCAATAACCAAGGGCAGCCCTCGAATGGAAATAGTAATCAACAAACACGACAAAAGGATAACAACTTGCCTCCTCGGAGTGGTAGATATTCAAATCACACTCAATCTAACAATTATAACAGGTCAAGGCCAAATCAATGGGTTAAACCGGTATACTATGCTGATGTGACATAGAATGTAGTTGTAATTTGGGATAAGACCAAGAGCTTCGTAAATTTTAGGAAGCCAACTCCAATTAGTAGGCCAAGGGAGGAAAGGAATAACAAATCTTGAAGATATCATGAGGATATCAGGCATGGTACCAATAACTGCATTGCTCTGAAGAAAGAGGTTCAAACTTTGATAAAAAATGAGAAGCTATCGACATATGTAAAGTCGCAAGGGAGTGGTTCAAAAAATAACGTGACATCAACTTCGTAGGTTGTGCCAGCTGAGAATTTGATGCTTTGGGATTCAAAGGTTGAACCACTTGATGCTTCTTTTGAGTATGTGGAGAAAGATTCGAACAGGTTGCTTTTGATGGCAGTCAAAGAGCCCATTGAAAAGGGGCATATGCGAGATTTATATAAATTATTTGAGTCATTAGCCATTTTCGGAGGTGATTCGATGACTAAGAATTCAGATAGTTCGAGGAAGAGACATGTTGTCAATCTGACAACTTAAATTTAAGGGAAAATGTCTACACATTTGTATCGAAAAAAGGATATTCCTTTCATTTTGGAAATTCAGGGGAGAAGTAAGTTCGGGAAAAGGACCATTTAAAAAGAAGGTCGAGGTGATTTTTGTGGTGGTGGACTGTCCCATGAGTTATAATGTTATTTTTGGAAGATCATGGCTTTCAATAATGTGTGGGGTTGTATCAACAGTTCATCAATGTTTCAAGTATGTGGTTGGAGATCGGATTGGGGTCGTTCGAGGCGATCAGAAGTTAGTTAGGGAATGTTATTCCACTGCACTCCAGATCCGGGGATCCAACAGTGGGGATTTAATACATGAATAGCAGTTAGAAGGGGTGCCCTCGGATTTAGAAGAAAGGGTTGACGATTCGAGGGAATACCCAGGGTCTTTAACGTTAAGTTAAGAAATTGAGGAGTTTACTTGTTCTGAAGGAATGGTGCTTCAACTTGGAACCTTATTGACCCCGCTCTTACGTCAACAACTGCTAGATTTTTTATCTTATAATTTGGATGTTTTCGCTTGGAAGACAGAGGATGTAACAGGAGTACCAATTGAGGTAATTCCTCACAGCTTAACTATTGATCCGTAGGTGAAGCCACAAATTCAAAAAAGAAAAGGATTTTCTTTAGAAAAAGCAGAAGCAATTGTTGCAGAGGTGGATCGATTATCTAAGTTCGGAAACATAAGGGAGTCACAGTATCCTTTGTGGACGGCAAATTCGGTAGTGGTCAAAAAGAAGAATGGGAAATGGAGAATGTGCGTGGATTTTACAGATTTGAATCGAGCTTATCCCAAAGATTCATTTCATGTTCCTCGAATAGATCAGCTGATTGATTCTACCTCAGGAAATAAAATTTTAACTTTCATGGTCGCTTATGTAGGATACAATTAAATTCAAATGGATCCAAAAGATCAAGAATGCACAACTTTCATAACTGATAGAGGCTTGCACTGTTATAGGGTTATGCCTATTAGATTGAAAACTGTTTGAGCCACTTATCAAAGGTTGATGAATAAAGCTTTTGCTACTCCAGATCGGAAGGAATATAGAGGTATATATAGACGACATAGTGGTAAAAAGTTCAAAGGATGAAGTGCATCTTGATGATTTAGAGGAAGCTTTTTTTAATTTAAGGGCAATTAGGTTGAATCCTGAAAAATGTACCTTCAGAGTTCGGTCAGGGAAGTTTTTATGTTTCGTCATACTGTAAAAGGAATAGAAGCTGGCCCAGAATAGTTAAAAGCCTTGATAACAATGAATTCACCTTGTTCTATCAAAGAAGTGCAAATTCTAACAGGAAGGTTAGCAGCACTTAATCGATTTATTTCTAGATTTTCTAACAAATGCTTTCATTTCTTTCAAGTTTTATGAGGACCAAGCAGGTTTGAATGGAGATCGAAATGTGAGACAGCGTTCACATATAAAAAATTTGTTATCATCACCAGAAATTTTATCAAAGCCTCGAAATGGGGAGAACCTCTTTCTGTACATTGCGGTATTAGATTTTGTACTAAGTGCAGTGTTAATTAGTGAAGATTCATGAGTTCTTAAGCCGGTGTACTACATTAGTAAAAGTTTGGTGGCAGCATAAAAGATGTATTTGAAGTTATAAAAACTAGCATTAGCACTGGTGATTGCTTCTACGAAGATGCATCGATATTTTCAAGCTCACCCTATTGAAGTCCGAACTTCATTCCCTTTGAAAAATGTTTTACAACAACCTGACATTTCGGGGAGAATGACCAAGTGGTCAGTGGAGTTCGGGGACTATGGTATTTTGTTTATACCTTGAATAGCAATAAAGGCACAAGCATTGTCATATATTTTTGTTGAATTTTATTCGAGTCGATCGGATGTGGAAGAGAGTAAAGAAGATGCACCAGTAAATTCGAGGTGGGTTGTCCGAACAGATGAAGGATATAGTATTTCAGGGTGCAGGGCTGGGGTTCAGTTAATAGCTCTAACTGGGGAGACGATGATTCAATCTATTAAATTTGGTTTTCACACTTCGAACAATGAAGCTGAATAGAAAGCTGCTTTGGCAGGTTTAAGATTGGCAAAAATGTGTGGGCAACTTCAGTACGTTTGGAAACGGATTCTCAGTTGTTAGTAAATCAGGTATCTGTATTTTCCAAAGCTAGAAAGGATTGTTTGATAATGTTGTTGTGGAATATATTGGTCGAGGGAGTAACATGGTGGCTGATTCTTTAGCAAATATCGCTTATAAAGAAGAATATCCTTGGATTTTGCTACAATAAAATCCTTCAATTGTTACTCAATCTAATCAGTGCGAATGCATAGATGAGTTTTTTGTCACATCTGAAGTAATCCAAGGCGATTGGCGAGCAGATATTCTGAGTTTTTTTACTCAAGGAACATTACCAGATGATTCGAGGTTGGCAAAGAAATTAAGAAGTTAATCCTTCGGATATATAGTGTTAGATATAATATTCTATAAAAAAAGGCATTGAGCTAACCATTATTACGATGTCTATGCAAGCAAGAATCACAAGAAGTGTTATCAAAATTGCATGAGGGTGAAGGGTCAGCTCATTGCGGGTTTAAAGCTCTATCACGACGAGTTTTACTTGCAGGATTCTATTGGCCTACAATCATGAATGATGCTAAGAATTTAGTTTGAAGTTGTGATACTTGTCAAAGATTTGCTAATTCTATTCATAGGCCAGCGGTCCCACTTATGTCTATAACCGAGGCGGTACCATTTGATAGATGAGGGATTGATCTAGCGGGTCCTTTGCCGATGGCTTCTAGAGGAAGACAAATGATAATCGTAGCAGTATATTATTTTACAAAGTGGATCGAGGTAGAATCACTATCAGGAACAAAGGCAAAAATATGATCCAGTTTATTGTGAACAACATTTGTTGTCGTTTTGGAGTTCCTCGGAGGATTACAACAGATAATGACCCTCAGTTTAATAACAAAGAGATGGCTTCTTTTTGCACGTCGAAAGAGTTTCAAAAATGTTTTTCGACGTCTTTTCATCCTCAATCTAATGGACAAGTGGAGGTAACAAACAGAACAATTGTAGATGGCTTGAAGAAGAATTTGACGGGGGAAGCAAGAAAATGGCCAAATTATTTGCAAGAGGTGCTTTGGGCTTATCGGACAAGTCCTAGAGAGGCTACCAAACAGACTCCTTTTGATTTGGAATATAGAATGGATGCAATTAGCCTCATAGAATCTATGATGTCATCTTTTAAGATAAATCAATATTCTGAAATATCTAATGATGAAGTTAGAATGGCGAATTTAGATTTAATTAAAGAGAAAATAGTTCGAGCTCATTTGAATGTAATTCATTATCAAACTCTTATGAGGAATAGATATGATTCAAAGGTGAAGAGAAGAGAATTCAAATAAGGTGATAAGGTGTTAACAAAAGTATTTCTACATACAAAGGAGAAAAACATTGGAAAAATGGCTCAGAACTGGGAAGGGCCATATATGGTTGTTGAAAGGATAAAGTGAGGGTCTTATTTTTTTGTGATTCTGAAGGGAGGATGCTTTAGCACCCGTGGAATAAATAATATTTGAAGCTTTATTGGGAATAGATTTGTCTTTGTATTTTGGAATTTTCCATTTTGAATTGCGCACTCTTTCCTACCTTATTGGCCCAAGAAGGTTTTAACGAGGCGTTATGCATATATTCAATATTATTAATAATATTCTTTTTTGGCCAGTGGTTGTTTACGAATGTTCACTTAAAACTATCTTAGCAACTTATCAAAGACTGATCATCTTTGAGTTTGGTTAAGAGTAGAATGTTATAAAGTGTCTATCACACTTTTCAAAGAAAACAACCATTTTTGAGGTCTTATGTTGCGTGAACACATTACAGTTTTTGCGAAGTGCAACGCTTAATAATGCATTGTATTTTTTCGAAGTGTTAACACTATTTTGAAGTGCAGCCATGTTCACCAACTTCACTAAGGTGTTTGAAGTGGTAAGCTTAAAATTTATGATTATATGTTGTGAGTTTTAAAGTACTTATCAATTAGATTGATTCTATTTGTCAATTAGATTGATTCTTCAAAGTAATATGAAAAATACAAAAAAATTAATAAAATTATTCAGACGACTCATCTTCACTAAGGAAACTATTTGTCAATTAGATTGATTCTTCAAAGTACAAAAAGCAAATTTATAATTTGAAAAATACAAAAAATTAATAAAATTATTCAGACGACTCATCTTCCTAGGATGATTCCTCTTCACTTGAACATGATGAGTCAAGGATGGGATGGAACGCTTCACTTGGACGCATTTCGATAGGAATGTCATTCCAAAAACTTGTGAGGTTAATCTTTGGATAAGTAGCATCAAGCTCTCGAAGAAAAGTGATGGTTGTTTATTCTTTCCCATTGTTAATAGCAGCCAACATGTCTTTCGAAAATTCAGCTTTGGCAGCAGCGACAGCAGCGACTTTTTCCTCCTCGAAATCGTTTTTCAATTTAGTTATCTCATCGGTCAACTCTTTATTTTTTGTCTTGCAAAGAGTAAGAGAGTTTTGAAGACCTTTGGATTTGAATATTTAGGCTGCCAGCTCATTTAGTATGATCAGTTTTGAGCTTATTCATATCTTTTTCATGAGAAGCCTCCAGCGCTTCTTTGTCAGCAAAATGTGTTGTTCGCATATGATTTTTAATGAAGAGAGCACCTTGAATAAGCTCAAATATTGCTAGATCATACATATGGAATTGCTCAACCACCTTGCGCTGAAAATCTTCTCTTAGCCGTTTTTCATCTTCAACAATCCCCTTGTAGTGGACCATATCTTTGGCCAATCACTTCAGATGTTTTTGAGAAGCTTCGACTTGGGAAGCAAGTGATTTTTCTACATCATTGAGATCGGTGAATGGTTAAAGTGCAACAAAGATTGCAGAATTTGGAGGAGGATGAGGAATTTCGGTTGAAGTAGGACAATGAATCATATCTAAAGCTGTAGTGGGTACAGAGGGACAGATAATTTCTGGAGACGCTTTGACAGTTGTTGGTCTCCCAAAGTCAAGCATATCATTTTGAATGTATTGGAGAACAAGATCCTCTTCTCCAGTAAGCTCATATGTCTCATTATAATTAATGAAACCGCCAGGATCAAAGTTTTCAGCATTTTAGTTTTCATCATTAGTATTGTCCTCTATGATTATCAAGGTGTCTTTATTAGCTGCTTGCTCCTCGACAGAAGGGTTTTGTTGATTTTCAACAGTAGTGATCTCTTCTTCATAGAACAGTGTGTATGCAGTTATTTTGGCTTGTTTCTTTTTATTTCCATGAGAACTAGAAGAAGTTTTCTTTTTCTTCGAAGATGGTTCTTGATCTCTCCCTTCTTCGATGAGTGAAAGAGTCTGCTCTCCTTCTTTTTGTTTTCGAGTCTTGGGCTTTAATGGAGTTGAAGGGCTAGCACCTGATGTGCTAGCTGCCTTTTAACTTTTCTTTTCCTTGATAGCCTTTTTTTTTCTTTTTTGGTAGATGACTTTCTGACCTGTAACGAATAGGAAGGAAGATTTTGCAGTCAAGATGAACCAAACTTTTGTAGGCTATTTTGGGATTATGATCTGACATCAAACTTCGAGGTTGTAAGTCTCCCTCTGAGATTGGAAACATGTGGCTATTAAGGAAGTTGATTGGTTGGAAGGCGGTGTGGAAAGCATTATTCCACTCTTTCTCAACCCAAGCGGCAAGTTTCTTGAAAATATCCTTAGCAGCTGGTCGACGTACTGAATATTGCCTCGAAATTTCTGGAATAATGACATAGTCATGCCTTATTAACCTTATCGTGTCCCCCGTCAGATGGGTCATATTCAGCTGATACTGTTCCAGATACGTGCTACTACTGCTAGAAAATCATGTAACAAAACTATTGAAAAGTATGTTTGGGGATCCTTTGTTATGGGTGAATCTGCAGTACCATATTCTCACCATTTTAAGCGTGTCATAAGAGGGTAGGCAAGATAGTACGGACCCGCAAGAAGATAATTAAAGAAGGAAAAAGACAATAGGTGAAATTTATTTCAAAATGTATAATTTTCGAAGTACTTACGGTTGCTTCTCCAGATGAGATTTAACATTGATGGGTTGGCATCGGAAATCTCTTTGTCGTTCTCCCATGCTCTTGAGATAAAGATAAATTTTTGCTTCCATAATTTATCAGCTTCTAAGAGATCATCGATGATTTTAAGGTCATTCACTAGGGTGAGGTAATAAAAGGGGAGCTTTGGACCTTTCGATAATTAAGTTAAGGAGATGAAATCCTTGATGCTGATCGGAATTTTGGATAATCGAGATGCCATTATCACTGATATAAGAGGGAACATTTGATTCGGTGTCACTTGAGTAGGGCATAACTTGAGAAGTTCGAAGTATTCCACGATCATAGGATCCAGTGGAAACCGAAGACCCCAATTGATGATTTCAGGGTAGACTACCAACTCATCGTCTTTATAGTCTAAGGGAGTTTCTCCTTCTTTAGGCAGCCGAACCGTTATTTTATCTCTCATTCCCCATTTCTTTTTTAAATCCGAAGCTTGGCTCTCTTTGTAATATATGTATCGAACATTTTTCAGTTGAATGATGTAATTAGCATCGAGATCCCTTAGATTTTTGCCGATTGTATCTCTTTCTTCTTCAAAAAAAATATTGTTTCTTTCATTTTCCGAGGCTTATGGGTATTTTCTGAGTTCACGTCATCAGATTCACCTTCATGATCAGTTCTGGTAGCCTCAAAATCAGCTTCATTGGCTCTTGATATCTCCTCTCTAGTTTGGGAAGGATTTTGTTGAGGCAATGGATCCTCAGTGTCTTGTGAAGGATTATTTTCTTGAGGAACCTCCTCGATTATCTCTCTCTAAAGAGAAGCCTCAGTATCTGGATTCGAAGGGGAAGGAGTTGGAATGATTTCTGAATCGTCTCCCATGGCTATACAAGTTCTCTTTTTTCTGATTGGTGAAGGATGATTCGAAGAAGGGGTATTTGAAATTTTTCTTGAAGAAGATTATTCACTAATCAAAGGATAAATTTTAATTTGAGAAGAAGAGACTCAAGGCATTTTTGGCGCTAAAACTTTGGAAGAGGGATGCTATTCGGTTATCAGAGAATGAGAGAAAGTATGAATTTTGGTTCGATCGAAATTACCGTAGTAAGTTGTTTTGTGGTTGTTCCAACAAGAGCATTGTTGATTAATCTTGCAGCTTTATATACCTCAGCTCTTTGAGTAATGCAAAAGTAGTCGTACGATCCGAAGACTAAGTTGTTGTCAGGTTCTGGAGATTTTAGTTTTTTGGGTATCTTAGTCTTGGATTTTCTGTTTATAAAGTTTTTTCTCGTAAACCAAATGAAGATTGATCGGAGAAGATGAATATTGATCGGAAAGCTTGGGTTTTTAGATGAAGATACTAGAAAAGATGAAGAACATGATGAAGGTAGCCAAGTGTTTGAATTCTCTCTCAAGTGATTTGTGTTGTGAAAATGAAAAGTGAGACTACTGTTGAATTTATAGAAAGATAGGAAGACTTGTGAAGTGGAAGGACTATGATGGTAATACGAAAGATAGTCATGATGGATTTGAACGATAATATGAAACGATTACATTTGTGTACACTTTTGATAAAAGTCGATGATTACGTTTTGAAGCTCTACTTCCATAATGATTTGAGGAGAATCATTAGCTTCGAATTTACATCTGTTTTTTGCTGCTTCGAATTTCCCAAAGTTTTTAGCTTCGAATTTACATTTTCTGATTAATTTATGGACTTCGAACTTGTATTACAACAACTGATACGGCATATGGAAGAATTCGAAGATATTTTAGTTATCATTCATTTACTGACATGAGAACTAGGGGGGCTACTGACATGAGAACTAGGGGGGCTACTGTTATAATGTAAATTTAAGAACTAAACTATAAATAATGTAAGTTTAGTCCTTAAACTATAAATAATGTAAGTTTTAGAGAACATTTGTGACTATGTAATATTGTTAGACTTTCTCTCCCTAAAAACTTTCTAACTCTTTCTCTCTCTAGAATACACTTATAATAATTTGCTAAGGCAATATCTGAAGACACATGGGTATCTTCATCAGAAACCATAAATGAACATTTATTCTATTTAAATAATTCTATGCTCTAATAAATACTGAAATGATTGGTAGTGTAACCCAATCCTCTAATACTTGAGGATATTTGTTAGAAAATTTGTGAATATTTACTTAAAATCAATATTTGTTTCTAAGTTCTTCTCATCAAACATAACATCCTTATAGAACCTTAATGCTCACATCTCAAATATAATTTTAGTGGAAGGATAATAAAACTTAAAGCCTAGTAAATATTCTGCATTTTAATAAAATAACAACTAATAGTTTTTTGGGTTTAATTTCTTTTGGCTTCATTTCATATGGGTATCCTCAAACATGCAGATGATTTAAACTAGGCTTTCGTATAGTAAGTTCATATATAATCTTAATGGTTTCTTTTATGGGAACTATACTAAGAATGTATTCATCATATTTGAAGGTCTCACTCTAGTAGGATAGTGATGAAAAACTAATGAACTTGTTTGCAACTTAAGGTTTCTCAGAAATAAGAGAAAAATACCCGTATTTGGAGAAGTCATTTATAAATTATATAAAATACAGTGTATGTTCCACAATTCATTTGGAAACGCTCGACATATATTTGTGTTTTTTAACTTCAAGACTTATTTCACTCTAATAAACCTAACATTTTTAATTTAGTCTGTTGTCTTTTGATACATTTGATGCAAGCATCGAAATCTCAATTTGTGCCAAACATTTTTTTAAGTTTTAGTTTTATTATATACTTTATTTTATATATATATATATATATATTGATTACTTTTAATTTTATTTATAAATAAAACTTATCATCCATTGTAAATATCCATTGCCAACCATATTATTACATAAACAATTTGATTATTCCGAGAAGGACATGAATATCCTAAGATGTTTACTACATGAAGAAAATTCAAATTACTTCTAAAAAAAGATATATATAACACATCTTTTAAATACAAAAAATGAATATTATAGTAACTATGAATTTTTTTTATACTGCATAGATAGATATTTCACCATAATTGAGGCTTTGACTTCTTAATGTAACCTTAAAAAAGATAAATATGATTAGTCGTCGTCGTATCTGATACAGTCGAAAATGTTTGAGTTTGATAAACAGTATAGGGTCGGAAACTAACATATAAAAGCTCTGGCACATAGTATTTAAGAAGGTTGACATTTTATCTCTCTAGATATTAAGTACAACAGCTCAATTATCTCTCTACAATTTATCCCACATGTATTAAACCATCACAAAATTACCTAAATAAACTCTAAAATAGTTTTTACCATATCAGATTGGCAACCACACTTGGAGCATAGAATAAGGTACCCGTAGAACAATATCCAAAACCTAACATATAAGTTCACCTTTAAAGTTCTCTGGAACATGGATCAGGATATGCAGAGAGATCTTCCTCGTGAGAATGATGAGGTAGAAATTAAAGAAGATCATGTGCATACGTCTCATGTTAAAAATTATATTGAAGAGAGACTTTTCATGCAAGAGGAGCGCGATCAATTATGAGCAGAATTGAAGTGTTGAGAGCCCATAGGCAGGCTGAGAATGATTTGGGGGGAGGGGTAAATCCATCAGATTATCCCATATCTAATGACCCATATTATAATCTGAAGCAAGATCAAAATGACCAGTCTCCCAAAGTCTACCAAAAATCCAAAAAATAATATCAAGCTAAACATTGCTCAAGCTCTTCAGAGTTTGCGGAGGGCTCAACAAAATAGTCAGAATCAGAAGTTTCTTCTTCCTCTTCAAGTAATGATCATTTTCGTCAGAAAAATAAAGGAAAGCTAACTAAAATACATTCGAAAAAACATCATAGGTCAAGTAAGCAGGATTCTTTGGGGGAATAAAAGAGGTTGAAAGGGTAAAGAGAAAAATAAAAGAGTAAGGGAAAGATGAAGGGGCAGTTGGCCATAGCATAGATCGCTTGTTGAGTGATTAATTCATCGTGCAATCTGAGCCTAAGATTTTTTTCCACTTCCAATGAGAACCACGTGTTTAACTGAGGACATAATTGGAGGTATTCACCTTTGTCTTCGAAAATCCTCCCATGACATCTACCCAGTCGTTTTGATATTTCAAAGATGGAAAATTATGATGGGAGTTAAGATCCCGATAACCATCTCGAGTAGTTTAAATACTTTATGATGAGTTTTGATGATGATGACAAGCTGATGTGCATATAGGTTTCTCAAACTTTCAAGGATAACGCTTTAAAGTGGTATAATAGATTATCGCATGATCGATCAAGAATTTCGACACGTTTTGGATGGCCTTCTAAATGAAATTTATGAAAAGTAAAGAACTTAAGGGGAATGGAGATACAATACTCAATTGTTGGAAACAGCGTATTAAATCTTTAAATGATTACTCCTAGTGCTTTGTGAATACCAAAGATAGATTAACATATTGCTTTGAACAGGTGGCAATAGTTGCGCTGAGACAAGGGCTATTAGTTGGTGAGTTGGCTAATTCAGTGACTCGTAAAAAGGCAATGACATGCGGTGGTTTGTTAAATCAGGTCAGAAAGCAAATCAGTATGGAGGAAACTAAAATATTAAGACAACCTCATCATTATAGACTTGCCCCTACACCTTATATTCCACAAAAAAGTAGCCAATTGTAAGCCACAGTTAGCAATCATTTTGAGGGACTCTAGTCAAGTTTCCTACTAGCCAAGACCATGCCAATCTAAATAAGGGAAATAATCTAGGACGAGGAGAATCAATGGGTCCAACACAGGCTATTTTGCTGAGCTAATTGAAAATATTGCGACCATTTAGGATAAAACCAAGCATTTTGTGCAATTCCAAAGGCATGTACCTATTCAGACTCTGAGGGAAAATTAAAACACATGATTCTGCAAATACCATAATTACGTGGGACACGATATCAAAGATTGTATTACTTTAACGCATGAGATACAAGCATTAATCGAGAATGAAAATTTAACTACTAAGTTAAAAATGGGTAATAGGAAAGTAAGCAAAAAATCACAGCAAAGTATAAGTGGGCCTCAAGTTGTATCACTTGTTGTCTGATGGAAAAATAAAGAAGCTTCCAAATAAGAGAGTACAATGGTGATTATTGAGAAATTATATATAGATTCGGAGTACTCGGATCCTGATACGGATCAGGGTCGAGTGAATATTATGGCTGTAAATAATGAAAGTTTTTCCAAGTTGTGTAACTTTTTCGAATCATTAACTATTTTTGGAGGAGATACGATGATAACACCTTCGATTTGTTCCACGAAAAGGCCCATGGTTAGTTTGGCCATGCAATTGGAATGGAAAATGTCTTCACATCTGTACTAGAACCCTGCTTCCTTCATAGTGCTTGATGAAGATGACTTAAGAAATGCTACAGGCTCACATGAGCATGTTGTGGTGATAGTGGCATCTATTGATGGTATATAAATATGACAAATTTTTGTTAACACTGGTAGCTCGGCCAATATCTTATTTCTGTCTACCTATAAACAAATAAAGAACCCTTATGTCGTACTCCGATCAAACATAACCATAGTAGGGTTTACAGACAACTCTACTGATGTTACTATGGAGTTTAAAGGAGATGCAATTCTCAGAGAACGACCATTTAAGAAAATGGTCATAGTATTTTATGACCCCTTATAACTTCATTTTTGGTATATCTTGGCTATAAATGATACATGCAATGGCCTCAACAGTTCAATAATGTTTGAAATATGCACTTGGAGGTCAAATAGGGGTGGTTCAGAGATAGGGAATGTTATGTCACTACAATTGCTGTAAAGTCCTTCGAAAATATGGAAACTAAGAATGAATAACAATTACTTGAGTCATCTTTAGTTCCAAGTAAGATAGATGATCCAAGAGATACTTATAGTGCCCTATTGAAGAGGTTGAAGTATACAACTGATGGGAAAATGTTAAAATTGGAGCTAGATTGTCATCAGAATTAAACGAGGAATTACTATCCCTCTTATCTAACAAATTTCATGTGTTTGGATGCTGTAATTAAGATTTGAATGGTGTACGTGTTAGTGTCATTTTCCACAAGTTGTCTAATCCGATACGGGCCCAATAATCCAAAAAAATGAGGGTTTTTGCCAAAGAGAAATTTGAATCAATTGTTCAAGAAGTAGACATATTGACCAAGGTGGGGACATATATAAGAATCTAAATATTCATTATGGATGAAAAAATTGGTCCTTATAAAAAAAATAATGGTAAATATTGAATGTGTATTGATTTTGCAGATCTCAATAGAGCGTGTCCTAAAGATCATTTCTCAGTTCCTCTAATAGATCATTTGGTGGATTCCACTTCGAGAAAATAAGTTCATATCTTTTTATGGATGCTTTTGCTGGGTATAATTAGATACAAATGGATCTGAAAAACCTGGATCATACTACGCTTATCATGGACAAGGGGCTACACTGTTACAAGGTAATGTCGTTTGGCTTAAAGAATGTTGGGGCCACTTACCAGTGTCTAGTTAATAAAGCATTTTCCAGTCAGATTGGGAGAAATTTACAAGTCTATATCGATGACACGATGGTGAAAATTTCAAAGGAAGAGGACCATTGACTTGATCTCAAAAAAAACTTTCTCTAATTTGGAGGCCATTAATTTAAAGCTCAATCCAAAAAATTATACCTTTGGAGTGGGATCGAGAAATATTCTGGGGTACATCATTAATGAAAAAGGGATCCAAGAAAACCCATTGCAATTAGATGCATTGTTAACTATAGATCCTCACGATTCTCCAAAGAAGTTCAAGTGCTGACTGGAAGGCTGACAACTTTGAATAGGTTTATTCAAGGTCATCGGAAATATGTGTGTAATTCTTCCAAGTATTGAGAAACGTCAAAGAATTTGATTGGTCCCCAAATTATGATAAGGCATTCATTGAAGAAAAAAACATTTATCTTCACCCAGAACTCTATTCAAACCGATCATTGGATAAATACTCTATGTATATCTAACGGTATCAGATTATGTTGTAAGTGCGGTGTTAGTTAGGGAGATTGACAATTACCCTTTCCATGTTTATTACGTTAGCAAGAGTTTATTGGACGCAGAAACGATACCTCAAATTTGAAAAGTTGGTCGTAGCCTTGGTAATAACGGCCATAAAAATTGAGACCTTATTTTCAAGCACATTCTATCACGGTTCGAACTTCTTTTCCACTTAAAATGTATTACAAAAATTGTATATATCGTGTCGAATGACTAATTGGTTCGTGGAATTCTAGGACTATGATATTGACTTTAATCCTCAAACAGCGATCAAAGCTCAAATCGTAAAATATTTTTTGGTTGAGTTCCATTCGGAGAGACCCTTTTGCTGAATCCTCTATTCACAAGCCTAAAAAAAGTGGGTGATTCAAACAGATGGAGGATCTAGCATGATGAGTCTTGGGGTAGAAATTTCTTACTTTCCCTTTAGAGACTCAATGTACAAAGTTATACATCTTGTCTTTAAGACATCAAACAATGAAGCATAATACGAAGCAACCATGACTGGTTTAAGGCTCGCTCATATATTTGCTACCAAAAGAATATGGTTGTTAAGTGATTCGCAACTGCTCATACATCAAGTGCATGGACAATCTGAAACAATGAAAGAATAGTTGGTGAAGTATTTGCAAGTACTGAGATAAATTTCTACTTGCTTTAAAAGTGTAAAATATGAATGTGTGCCAAGATCAGAAAATTCGGTAGTTGACTCTTTAGCTACTGTTGCATCTGAGGCATTCCCTTTGACTTTGGTACAAAAGTTCCCTTCTATAACAACGACCCTCAAAAAGGAAATTGAAAATGAGGAAAGTTTCCAAATATCAGCTACATTTAGTCAAGTGGTATCCAAGATTTTATTAATAAAGAAGCCTTCTTGAGGACAAAAGCCTAGCTAAAAAGTTGACGTTTAAAGCACATAGGTTTTTTGTTTTGAGAGGACCCCCTATAAAAAAATAAATTAGTAAGTTTTTGTTATGCTTCCTCATATTTGATAAGTCTAAGGTATTTTTATCTGATTTACATGATACAGAAGGGTCTGATATTGTGGCTACAAAGCTTTAACTAGAACTGTCATATTAGAAGGGTATTATTGGTCATCCATCATGAAATATGCAAAAGAGCTAGCTAAAAGATGTGATCTATGTCAAATATATAGAAATGTAATACATGTACCAGTAGTTCTTATGAAGTCAGTGTTTGAAGCGGTACCTTTTGATAGGTGCGGGCTTGATTTGGTTGGACTTCCAATTTCTTCTGGAGTATTCAAACTATTATCTTGGTAATTTACTATTTTTCAAAATGGATATAAGTTGCGCTCATCTCCGGAAGTACTTCCAAGGCAGTTATCCAGTTTATCATTTCCAATATCTGTTATAGATTCAGTATTCCTATACGTATTACAACTGATAATGGCCCTCGGTTTCGCAACAGGGATATTGAAAAAAAAATTGCATCAAGAACAATTTACCATTTTTTCTCTTCACCTTTTCATCCTTAATCTAATGGACATATAGAGGTGTCAAACATAACTATTTCGATGGGCCTAAAAAATAATATAGAATGAGCGGGAGACAAATGGCCAAATTACTTACAATAAATAGTATGGGTTTATCGAACTACTCCACATACTATAACAATGAATCTTATTTTTCCTTAGTATGTGGAATGGACAGAATAACCCCAATAGAAGCTATGCTTCCTTCTTTCAGGGTTCAAAATTACTTGGAAGAGGAAAATGAAACTGCAATAAGAGGTCAGCTAGATTTGATCAAAGAAAAGAGAATTAAAGCTCACTTCAGAATAACATATTATCAGGGCTTAATGAGAAGTAAGTATGGGTCTAGAGTACAAAAAAGAGACTTCCAAGTGGGGGACAGGGTTTTAAGAAAAGTTCTTTTACATACCAAAGTCATAAAATTTAGAAAATTAGCGCCAAATTAGGAAGGGTCATACATTATGTGTGAAAACATTAAGCAAGGAACGTATCGTTGGTTGATGAAGAAGACAGTCCTTTAAGACACCCTTGGAACGTAGAACACTTAAGGTTATATCTTGAATAAACATGTATTGTAAATATTTACTTTGTTTTGTTTTGCTCAATGTAAATATTTGGGGGCATACTCTTTCCAACCCTGGTGGCTCGGGAGGTTTTAATCAGGTGTCCAATTCATCATCAATCTATCACTTTTCCTTTATAACTTGTGTATGTTAAGTTTCTATCACCTTCGAATGGCTTGTGTATGTTAAGTTTTAATTTCCTTCGAATGGATTACATTCGAATGGCTTGTGTATGCTGAGTTTTTACTTCCTTCGATTTTTTTTTATTTAAATGGCTTGTGTATGTTAAGTTTTTATTACATTCGAATGGATTACCTTTGAATGGATTGTGTATGTTAAGTCTTTATTACATTCGAATGGATTACCTTTGAATGGATTGTGTATATTAAGTTTTTATTACTTTCTAATGGATTACCTTCAAATGGCTTCTGTATGTTATGTTTTTATTGTCTTCGAATGGATTACCTTCGAATGGCTTATATATGTTGAGTTATATTTCCTTCGAATGGATTAACTTTGAATGGATTACCTTTGAATGACTTGTATATGTTGAGGTTTCATTGCCTTCGAATGGATTACCTTCGAATGGGTTGTGTATGTTAATTCTTTATTTCCTTCGAATGCGTTACTTTCGAATATCTTGTATATTTTAAGTTTTTATTTCATTCGAATGTGTTACCTTCGAATGGCTCGTGTTTGTTAAATTCCATATACTTTCGAATGGATTACCTTTGAATAGTTCATGCTTTAATATTAATTATCTTCTGATAGACTAAACTAAGAAATAAAGAAAATAATACATAAGAAAATAAGCCAAGTTGATAAGATGATAACTATTATAAAATGCCTTGGTTGACCCAAGGACTTAATAAAATCTGGCGAAGAAGGTGAAAAATATCGCTTGGTCATGCCAAGGGCTTACACAAAAAAAATCCAATTCAAATAACAAAATGCCTTGTATATGACAATCACTTGCACAAAAACAACTACATAAAAACCTACTAGCCTCTGGGCTCGTTCCCATCGGCATCTTATTCTTATCTTTCTTTTGACCTCTCGTCATCAGAGTCTCATTCATCGCTATTTTCAAAACCTCCATCGGGTGAATCCTCAGAAAATACCAAGTTGGTCGGTTATGGGCATGTCAGGGGGCAACAAGTTATGTGGGACCAGTCCTTATAAAGATCTCAGGGCAAGTGTAAAGAGTCTATCATCCCATCGACATATGTCTATAGGGCATCATTTTCCTCTTGGGTGGATTTCTCTTTAAGAGAGGCCATTTCATCCTCTTTCTTCTTGATAAGACCTTCTTTATTTGTCTTCTTCACCAATAATTGGTTGATGATGGCTTTATCATACATTTGTTAGTTCTTCAATAAGGTAATCTCCCTAAAGCTGGATAATTACAGACTTCCATAATCAGCTTGCAACTTTTCATGGTCGGATTTCACCTTGCAACTATTGTTTTTTGTATTTTCTTCTTCAGTTGAAGCTTTAAAAAAAATTCCTCTTGAAGAGAAATGATGATTTATATTTGTGACGTCACTTGTCTCTCCAAGTCAACAATTGTCCTCACATAGCTTAGTATCGAATACAGCAGCACATCGTTCTTCATTGATATTTCAAAGAGAACCCATCTAAACGCCACAACAGTAGCGGTACTTTTAGATTAAGGGAAGTCAGTTTTGAAAGCTTCAAAGTTGAAATCCCTCATACCTTCAATTGGGTTAAAACATCCGAAAACCTTCCTTTCTGAGAGGGGAAGGAGTGGACAAGGAGGATCGGATACCGTGGTTGCTAAAGGTATAACTGAATGGATTATTTGAGGAGTAATTATGAAATAAATACTATCATCGAACAGTTCGAAGTCTTCTTCCTCTTCTTGTCTCTTTTATCGCCGCTTTGTTTTCTTCTCTTGCGTATCGTTTTCTTCTTAGACACAGGGGAGGGTACCGCACCTAATTCAATAGTGGCAGCCACAACAACTAACAGGTTTGAGTCAATCTCATCTGGCTGCCCCTCATTTCCCACTTCGGTAGCAAACTATGATGCAACTTCCTTGTTCTTTTTATCTTTTTTTATTCCAATAGTTGGGGGCTATGTTCATTTTCGGAAGATATAACTTTCCATCATCACCCTGGATTCTCTTGAGAATTGTAAAAGACCGAGAAGGAGTGTTAAAATTCTTCAATGTCAGCTCATGTTCGGGAATAGTCCACCAGAGATGACTTCAAACAAAGTTAGCGGGAGTGAAGCACTGACGAAAGCCATTAGACCACTTTGCTTATGCGCACTGGTTCAGCCTTTTAAAGGTCACCTTCGCATCGATCAGATGATGCAGATACGGCTTCGAGATAGTTGATATAAAAGAAGTTGGGTGTAAATAATATAATATTTTATAAGAAAAATGAGTGGCCAAAGATAATTTTGAGAAATATTAATTGTATTCTTCTGGTATCTAGTGAGTTGGCTCGATTTATTTTGGGACGTGATCTTATTACCGTTTTCCCAGCATCCACTGATAAAAATGAATTGTGTCTTCCATATTTTATTAACCTCCGACAAATCAGCCACTACTTTTTAGTCATTTCCTTATAATAAAGTAGTTGAAGAGGATTTGGGAGTTACGAGATAGTCCTGCAACATTAGCCAGTTTTTCAATTGGCATTTGAGTCTTGGATAACCTTAACGCTATGATACCTGCCATTTGTGAACTAGGAATTCAAACTATCTTGGCTTAGACACAACCCAACCCAACCAAACCAAACCAACGTATCTTATTATCTTGGGGTCCAAGGGAAACCAAAGGCCCCAATTGAGCACATCAGTATAAACTACTAACTCCAAAAACGTTATAGCTCATCGGAGTCTCTCCAAGCTTAGGTAGCCTTTCCTTAACTATTTCAATAAACCCTCACTTAGCTTGAATAATCTCTAGATCAGATTCAAGAAAGTGAACATATGAAATTTTATCTAAAGCTAAAAGTATTTGACACTAACCTTTGTTAAGTTGGGCCTGACGCGTCCGACGAGAGACGGCGGAAGAGGTTCGGTTTTGTTGTTAGGGATTTACGTTTTCCGTTTCCATCACCACCTTGTGGTATCCTCGGATCTTTCTTCTTTGGTGGCCTTGAACACTCCCCAATCTAATCAGATATCTCGAGGGGGGATTCTTCACTGATATCCTACATATTTTCTTCCATAACCTTGGGACTATATCCTTAGATCCTGAAGGCTCAATAGGCTTCATACCAATATTATGTTCTTCATGTTGAGAAAACTCAACAGCCACTGTTGCATGATTCTCCTCTAATCGGATTTGGTGGAAGCTTAGTTGGAAGAGTTACATGGTCTTCTCCCCTGTTCGGACTTTGTTGGGGAAGGAGGGATTACTAACAGTTGCTTGTTGCACTATTGGGCCTTTTGTTACATAGGGTTTAGTTTTTATTTTAGATAGTTTGCTCACTCCATATGGAGTATTCTGCTTGGAGTCAAATCCCATGTTTTGAAAGTAGAAGGGATTTGACGGCTGGTGGCCCCTTGGGATTGAGATGATTTTAGTGGTTTAGGAGAACGACTTGGTGATGTGAATGACTAAGAAATCGAAGAAGGTTCGGAGGGAATGTTACACAGATTATAAGGATAAACTCCCATGTAATCAATAGATTGAGTTACAACAATCGTACCCGAGGAGGCAGAAAACTCAACAGTGGCCCTTGCATTTTTCGTTTTCATATAGTTCAGACAAGTTCAACCAACCACCTTTGGTTAATGTATTTTTGGTGGTGAACATGCAAACACCAAAATGATACCAAAAAAATAATCTATGGTGGTTAATATGGTGGAAGATTTGAAAGATCGTCAGTAAGGAATTTAATATCAACGGTGAGGAGTTTCTCTGTCTAGAATGAAAATTCTTTCTCTCTCAAAAAATACCTACAATAAAAATATTAAAAAAGAGTTTATGTAGAAACTGTAAGACACGTTTAGATCTAGAGATGTGAAATGATAGTGGTAGCTAGGATACTCTGGAGAAGTAGAATCATCTCTCTTTTGATTGGTTAGTTTTACCTAGGGTAAACAAAAGTTCGTGACTTCAATTAAGAAGTGACATGTGTCATACAAAATAACTTCTTAAAAGTTTTGACCTTTGGATAATAACCATTTTGGAATAATGCCATCGGACGGGGTTTAGGTATGTTCATCATCTATAGTCAATTGAAGAGTACTGGAAAATCAGAATTGGAAAAATAAAAACGTGTAAATCACATAAGATTCAGATATGTGTCAGTTAACCCTCACAAAATACCTTTGAGAGAACTTAGGGTCTAGATGATAGGGTAAAAAATGTTTGTGTGTGATAAACAACTTATGGTTGGAATTCTTCGACGGGGCAATTCAAACCTAAGATAAATTTTATATCTCCACTGTTTCTTTACCTTTTAACTAAGTTGTATGGTAGATGCAGTTGTGTGCTTGGCAGTTGTAACCGGAGCGGAAATCATAAAGAACCGAAATTTGAAGGATAGTTATCGATATTATTAGCTCATCAATGTTTAGTTTATCTCAACTTATGAAAAGATGCATGATCCCCTAGTAATTCTTTGGTCGGAGTGAATAATAGTTAGTTTCACTCGTGTAACAATCAATGTTATTGTGGAATTTGAAAGTGAAATCTTGTTAGGAAGTGGACCATTTAATAAGAATACATGTCATTACCTCTACAGTCCATCAATGTTTAAAATATATGGCTAGAGATCGTGTGGAAATGGTTTCGAGTAGCCACCAAGTGGATAAGGAATTTAATGTTATAGTTTACATATTAAATTGGTCAGAAGTGTAGAATGGATAAGAGAATACCAACTAAAGGACTCTGCATCGGATTTGGAAGGAGTGGATGACCCAAGGGAGACCTCTGGATCGTTAATAACCATAGGTATTTTGTTATCATCGTAGATTGGAGAGAGTTTGATACATTTTTTGTCAAGCAATTTAAGTATGTTTGCTTGAAGTACTGAAGATGTATTGAGAGTTCCATTTACTATAATTTGTCATAGCTTAGTTATAAATCTGAATGTGAGATTGATCATCCAAAAATAAAAGCTTTTTTTGTTAAGAAATCAGAGGCGATTGTGGCAGAGGTAAATCGGTTATCAAAAATTGGTCATATTAGAAAAGCTTGATATCCGAAGTGGACAAAAAACTGGCTCTTGTAGATTTCATTGATTTAAACCGAGCTTGTCCGAATTATCCTTTCCCTATTCCACGAATAGATCAATTAATTGATTCGACATTAAGAAATAAGCTTCTTTTATTTATGAATGCTTTTGTAGGGTATAACCAGATCCAAATGAATCTTAAGGATTAAGAAACTACAACATTTATTACTGATATAGAATTGCATTGTTATAGAGTGATGTTTTTTGTCTAAAAATACAAGTGTTACTTAGCAAATATAGTAAACAAAGATTTTTCTATCCATACCAGAAGCAATATGGAGGCATACATTGATGATATAATGGTCTAAAAAGACGTGTGCTAGTCTTCCATCTTACAACTACTTAATTATTTCGAGGAGAACAATGATGAAGCAAGAAGGTCAGAACTTGACTTGATTGAGGAAAAGAGAACTAAAGCACATCTAAATTAACTCCATTACCAAACACTAATGAAAGGAAGATATGCATCTAAAGTCTGATGGAAAGAGTTTAAAGTGAGTGATATATTTTTAATAAAGGTTTTCCTTCATAATATAGGAAAGAGGCTTGACAAGTTGGGTCCAAATTGGAAGGGCCGTATTCAGAAGTTGAAAAAATGAAACTTAGGGCATATCATTTGCAAGATTTTGAAGTAATACCTCTTTAGCATCCTTGGAATATAGAGCGTGTGTGTTTATATTAGGAGTAATGATGTAAGTGTCGGTTCAAAAATTATCTTGGTTATGAGTGCATTGACTTGTGACATACTATTTCCTCTCATGGTAGCACATGAAGGTTTTAATGAGGTTCCTACATAGTCGGCATGGTAAATATAATTTGTTCTGACCATATATCATTCTTCTTCAGAAGTGTGAAAGTTTGAGGATGTTGAGGTGTTATTTGGATATCAAAAGTTAATTATTATTGTTTTAAACACTTTGGAAACTAAATGAGGATTGATCACCCTCATTTGGATAAAGCTGAAGTTGGCAAGTTTTGACTTGCTAAATAACATAATTTACACGGTGATAATTTGTGTTGAATATTATTTACGCAGTGCTACTTTACGAAATAATAATTTACATGGTGATAATTTACGCAGTTCTAATTTACAAAATGATAATTTGCCTGGTGGTATTTAGCAAAACGATACTTTATATGTTATTAATTTACGTGTTAATAATTTATATGGTGATAATTTACATGGTTAAGATTTTTATGGTGGTGGTTTATATGATGACAAAATGGTGACAATCTACATCATTATGATTTTTGTGATGGTGGTTTATATAGTGTTAATTTTGTATGGTGATAAAATGGTGAAAGTTCAGTAGAAATAAAATTATGCTTAAATATCTGATTCAAAAAGTAAAATACTTTAGTTACAAATAAAACATGAGATACACAAAACAAAGGGAACATACGTTGGAACATTGTGAAGACGGTCTTTCATTCTTAATTACCTTGATCATCTTTAGAAGAACTTTTTGAGTTACCATCCAATAATATTTCATTTTACCATTCTTTTTTAGCCCATTATTAGATTTTAAAAAGTCTCATATGCAATAGGAAGATGCTTTCGGAAGCGCTTCGTAACTTCTACATTAAACAGTTAAGTTAGATGGATAGTAATTATAAGCTAACTTTGGCAAAATGTTAAGCTTACTTATGCTCTTCCACTTCAAGGACAGCCTTTGGGGGTTCTCAGATATTCCCGTTTTCCAAGCATCAATTGATAAAAAAGAACTTATGTTTTCATATCTTAGACGCTTGAAGGAGTTCTTCGACTATTTTTGAAGCGGTCTTAAGGATAATGCAGTAGAAGGGAAGACATGAATTTTTTTACAGTGTCGTCTTTGCTATAAATTTCTCCCTTTGAAGCCTTACTTCGAATAGCCTAGAAACCATGATGCATAAATGCTATGTGATCCACATATTACGACTGGTATGGCTCGAACTAAAGTGGATCAGTTCAAAATTTTGAATGATGGTGGGATCCAATGGGAACCAAAGACCCCAATTTAGTATCTCCGGGTATACAACTAATTCTTTTGATCTTCGGGATAATAGAGTCTCTCTCTTAGTAGGCAGAACAATTAATACAGAATCAGAAATCCCCCATTGCTTCTAAAGTACAGGTGCGTCGGATTATCATAAATATTCATACTGCACTTTGCTAAGTGCAATAAGGTACTTTGGGAGTCCTTGGTAGATATTTTCTTTGAGGCTTGCAGCTAACTCAACAGCTAGTGTAACTACTTATTTCGACTTATTTTTTCGATTTTCCTTGAGAACAGATTTTGGTGGTATCTTTGGTTATTTGCACCTCCTTAAAATAATCGATAGAGTCAATAGCCACTGGTGAATCGTGACTTTTAGTCTCTTCAGAAGCTTCATCATACAACTGGAGGGAGGGGGGATTTTTGAAATTTATGTTTTTGTGCCTTTTGAATCTGGGAATTCGTGTGATGCGTTTTCTTTTTTTAATGGACGATCTACGAATCTTTTTGGATTACAATTAATCCCTTCGGGGGAGGATTTTCCTTAATCTTTTTGTTTTAACGTTTTGGAGGTGTTGTTCTTTGGATCCTGATGTGTGATTTCTTTTCTTCAAGTTTTTTTGGTTTTCGGTATCACTCATTGCGAGGAATTGAGATTGTCGAACTAGTTTTTGAGAGAAAGCTTTGCGGTTTAAAAAGGATGAATTATTATAGGAAGATTCGAGATTGATTGGTTGGGATTGTTTCTTCTTTGGAGGCCAATGATCGTAGGTAACAGTTTTAACAACCTATAAGGTTTATCAGATACTATTCCATCAACTTCTCTTATATCAACCCTTTGAGCGATAGTGAACCAGTCCCGTGTGTTTTTTATTCCAAACAAAAATGAGTGGAAATCACCATGTTGGGATAAAGGAGCGTTCGAATAATTACGAAGGAGTAGTTGTGATGGCTAATGAGAGGATAAGAATGGAGTGCTTTCTGATGAGATGTAAGTGAGAAGTGGATTTCACGGTGGAAGGATAAAAAACTTTATTTCTCTTTCTATCTATAGATTTTGATGAGTGGTGAACTATGAGAAATGGTGTGGAATTTATAAAGAAATGCTAAAATTCTTAACGGTATTTTGGAAAGTTTGTACAGTTGTCGAGATACGTCGGTCTTAAAAGCCTTACGGCTACTTGATGCAATATTTATGCTACACATAGTTAACGATATCAAAAACGTCATTTCTAAGTAAATCTGAGGTGACCATCCGAAAATACATTGAATCTAGTCTTCTTTCGGATTTCTTTGCAAAGACTGGGGGCATACTGATAAGGGTGGAATTAATCTAACCCCAAATATTAGTCTAAAATAGTAAAGGGATTTGTATTTAATATATAGGAAATATTTTAGTAAAATAGAAACTTGGAGGGTATGAGGTGAAATATATAATAAATAAGTTGGCATTAAGTATAATAATGGTATGAAGTATCCAATGAGATAACATGTATTTGTTCAATGGAACTTATCACTCCTCTAAAAATGTGTACTTTCACTTGAAAAAAGATAGAGAGTCGTTACTTTTTACTTTAACTTTTGACAGCTTCTCTCTCTTGAAATATTCTTTACATCTTCTCTCTTTAATAATTTGATTAATCTCATTAAGAATACTTTTCTATCAATTAACATTTTTACACTCTAAATATTTTTAGTAGCGATCAAGTAAATACCTCAAGAAATCTAGAAGTAGAATGTTTGGACTATAGGCCAGCATACTATGAGGATTCTAAAATGGATCCATATTTTTAATCTTAGAAAAGAATTTTTTTAAACTCTTGTATGGAACATTTGAGAGTATATGTATGATGAAGAAACAATGTACGTTGTAGCAAAGGCTATAGGAAATCCTTTATTTGTCTGGGTTTCCCACTAAGAACATAACCAGGTGCAATTGTTCTAAAGCCTGGATGTCTAAAAACCTGAAATCTAATACTTTGATTGACTTTTGAGATAATGATGGATTTTGGAAAAAAAACATTATATATGAGATGTCATCATACTGTTCCGAATTATGTCACTTGGGTCATAAACATTCAAAATGCAATAACCTAAGATCAACTAATGAAGGTATTATTTCAGAGTCATACCAAGATCAATCAATTTCTGTTGATAAACCCTCCACTCCAACTGAAGTTTGGATCTCCAAGTTCAAATCCATCATCACAATAGAGATGGATATAGAAATGTTAGGTAACAAACTAGAAGAAGCAACAAATTAAACGAAAGAAGAGCAGATTGTTCATAACCCTATTAATCAAGCTTCAACGGTTAATGGTATACCTACTTGCACCTTGAGTGTTTATTTTAAGTAGTTTACTTGCATCAGTTTCTAAAAACACTATTCATCGATAAAACTATACACTCAAAAATAAAATAGAAAAATTATTTATTTTAATTAATTATTTTAATTATATTAAAATAATTAACATGATTTATCTCACAAATATGATATATTTTGTATGCTAATTTTTATATGTTTATTTGTGAATTAAATTGTATATGTTTGAATGATTAAATGGTGATGATGACTAAGGCTTCGTATACCCGATAGGTAAAACTAAGTAACGAATTTAATCGGCCCTCCGGAAGGTTAAAATTAATTTTCTTATGGATCCTAGGCTTCAAAAAATTCAGTTATTTAATTGAAATTCAAATATTACCAGTCCTCTGGAAGGTTCACGTTTGGTTTTAAATTATTCATAAACGGGAGAAAATCACTAAAGATGGTCCAATCGGCCTATCGGAAGGTTTCATCGGTACTTAGGATAAATTAAATTTGTCCTTGCGATTTGTTTATTTTAAGTAGGTGACATCTATCCTCTAGAAGGTTTCACCAGTACTTAAAAATTAAATTAGGATTATTTAAATTGAAGTACTTAGGAAATTAAAATAATGATCATGATATTTTTATCAAACTCATAAAATTGCATGTTCGTACGGTTTGCCCACCGGTATCTATTATCAGGGAATTTTATGTTTTACATGTTTTTTTCATGTTCATCCATATGTTTTCAGTTATATGTCAAGATGTTAAAGGTGGTTTATGTGTTGTTAGTTCTTATTATAGTGTCGATTGGTTACAATCTATTGGGGAATCGTCCATTCATGTTGGATTGTTCGAACTTCCAATTATGAAAGAAAGATAAGTTGTTGTTCATATATGTACATGATTATGACCATGAACTGAAAACTCCTAAACCATCCCCCCTTAGTCTGGAAAGTACACCAGAGAAAACTAAGGCAGGTGGAAGGTGGGAGAAGTCAAATAAGTTGTGCATGGGGCTCTTGTTACAGGGGATTCCAGTAGCATTGTGTGGGGTTGTCCCTAAAGGTAGTACCATTTCCTCGGCCTTTCTCGAGAAGGTCAAGAAAGCCTTTGCCAAAAATTAGAAGGTAAAGATGCAGCATTTCCTCACCGAGCTAGCTTCCATAAAGTATACTAGCAAAGGTAAAATTCGTGAGCACATTCTTAAAATGTTGATGAATGGCCAAAGACCTTTCTGAATAATGCAAAGAGGGTTCATGTTTCATTTGCTTCCATACTGAAATAAGTATTTCTAGTCCACTTATAACTGCATGTGGGAAAATAGAATAATATTTAGTTTATTTCCCACGCTGCACAGGAGAATGAGAAACTTCAAGTTAAATCACCTAAGGTTAATGTGATTACATCTGCATAAAGGGACATGGGCTAAGTGGAAGACTGATGGCAAAAGACTAAGTCAAGTCCTCGTTAAGAATAAAAAATCCTAAGGAATCGACTGTTGGTTGATGTTTTTTTTTCAAAGAGAAAGGAAGCCAAAAGAAGGACTGTGAGCAATGTCGAGCTTACATGTTAAGCAAATGTATTCCCACATCTTTGGTTATTTCAGATTAGATTATGTGAAAATAAATACTTTGTGGGTTGGTTTGGCTGCAACAACTTATGTCTGTGTTTCTTTGTAGGGTACGTCAAAGAGCAAGATGCTAAGTGAGGATAAAAGATCCAGTTCCACGGTATACGGAAGCTCGTGTGATATTTTAGCTATTTGTGATTTTTCCTTAAGCCTTTCCATTGGACATGTATTATGTTTAGATAATATAATGTATGTTCCCAATGTTCGGAAGAACTTAGTCTTTTTTCCAGTTTTAGACTTACAAGGTTACTCTTGTGTGATGGGAAATAATTGTTTTACACTCTCTCTAAATAATGTGATTGTTGGAAATATAAATTTGATTAAAGAGAATAATTTTTATTTATTGAATACTATTAAATATCATAACATTTCTATGAATACACAATATACAACAAACAACATTACTAAATATGAAAGATCCTCTAAACTGTGGCACAAGCGGTTAGGTTACATATCCAAACTTATGATGGACAAGCTTGTTGTTGAAGGTTTATTGGGTCCACTTGATTAATCTGACTTTGGTATATGTGTCGATTGTATCGAAGGGAAATAAACCAAAGTTAAAAAGTTAAGGGCATATAGAGCGGGTGAAATCTTATGTTGATATATACCGACATATGTGGACCGTTTCCACAGAAATAATGGAACGAGCAGAGGTATCTTATATCATTCATCGACAACTAATTTTGTTTGGGTTACCTCTATCTTTTTCATGAAAAGTCTGATGCCCTAGACAAGTTCATAGCTTTTGAGACCGGGGTTAAGAAACAACTCGGTAAAATAATTAAGACTGTTAGATCTGAACGTAGTGGTGAATAATATGGCAGATGTGACAGATCGGGTAAACAACATCCAGGACCTTTTGCACAATACCTAGAGAAGTGAGGAATAGTCCATCAATACACAATGCCGAGTTCACCTCGCATGAATGGTGTATGTAAGTGACAAAACCGAACACTTAAAGATATGGTTAGAAGCATGATAAGCCACTCATCCCTATCATTATCTCTGTAGGGAAGCCATTAAATATACCACTTATATACTCACAAAGGCTACTGTTACAACCCCATATGAGCTTTGGAACGAGCGTAGACCCAATTTAAAGCATATGCATGTGCGGGGTTGTTCAACTGAGGTGAGGTTTTAGAAACCTCAAGAAAGAAAATTGGACCAAAAATAGTTAATTGTTTCTTCATAGGTTATTCCAAACATTCCAGAGGGCTTAAGTCTTATGATTCTCTCACTGTATAATATTTAAGACGGGAACGACCAAGTTTCTATAGGATGTTGAGTTTGGGAGGAAGAATAAAGGGACATAGGTTGATTTTGAGGAAGAATCTATATAGATTCATGAAAGTTTTAATGGGAATATTCAGGTATTAGAACATTGGGTTGTAATGCCAATCATTTCGGTCTCATTAGAACAAGGTAATCCTCAAATTAAAATTGATGCTCCCCTTGAGGGTTCTAACTAGAATAAAGATAAGGTCTATGTAGAACAAGAGGAACTTTAATATAATATTCTAGAGGAAGATGAAAATGACATGTTCGTGATAATCAAACTCTACCTCCTCAAGAAGTGCAAAAACAAAGATAGTGCCTTTTAAGAAGATCTGTGAGAGAAATAAAGAGTACTATAGATCCACAATTTATAGTATATCTTCAGGACCATGATGAGTCATGCATTGGAACTGTAGATGATCCCTCATCTTACAAATAGGTCACGGCAAGTTGTGACTCTCGGAAGTAGATTAACGTTTATGAAGGAAGAGTATAAATCGATGTAGGACAATAAGGTCTTGGATCTTATCATGTAACCTGAAGGGGGGAAAGGCAATTGATTGCAAGTGGGTTTACAGAGCCAAACACAATTCTTTAGGTAATATAGAAAGACATAAAGCATGTCTAGTAGCGAAAGATTATACTCAACGTGAAAGGATTGATTTTAATGAAACCTTCGCTTCAGTTTCGACGAAGGATTCCTTTAGAACAATCATGGCATTAGTTGCATATTTTTACCTTGAGCTCCATTAGATAGATTCTCATATCGCTTTTATCAATGATTATATTGAGGAAACGATCTGTATGGTGCAACCAGAACACTTTTTATAAAGAAACTCAAATGATCTGATTTGCAGACTTAAAAAATCCATAAATAGGCTCAATCATGCCTCTCGTCAATGGTACCATAAATTCATTGAGATTATAGTAAGTTATAACTTTGAGATCAACTCGGTTGAGTATTGTGTGTATCACAAGTTCAGTGGGCGTAATTTTATATCACTTATATTATATGTCGATGCCATATTGCTTTCCTCGAACAATAAATAATTATTACACACTACAAAATATTTATATTACGCAAGTTGATATGAAGGATCTTGGTGATACCAGTTTTGTGTTAGGATTCCAGATACATCGGGATCGCTCTCGTGTTATACTTGGATTATCACAAAAAGCATACATTGAAAGTGTGTTACAATGTTACGGATTGGCATATTACATACCCCTAAGGACCCTTATAGCAAAGACTGACAGACTTAGTATAGGTCTATGTCCTAAGATAAAACTTGAGATTGAGGATATTGGTGGATGTGTAGACACAAAAAAGAGCATTTCATGCAAAATATTCTTATTATTTGGAGGTGTAATATCTTGGAAAAGTGTAAAGCAAACACTTATTGCATCGTCCACTATGACAACAAAATTTGTTGCGTGCTTTGAGGCATTGAACCAGGCACTGTGGTTGTGGAATTTTGTTACGGGATTGTGTATTGTACAAGGGATAGAAAATCATTGGTACTGTGATTACTATTGTATCATATTGTTCACATTGTGAGAAAAAGGTCCTTAATCCTTTACTGTTATCAGTTATGTAAGGGGTTGTACCATTTTTCCATTGACAATAAATACAGAGATCTCATTAAAGTTGAATATGTATTCTTAGATAGCATGTGATGGTCCAAGTGGAAGATTGTTGGAATATATTTATGGACCGACAAAATTTTGGACCAACATGTTAAATAAACATATTCGATTATAGTCTTAAAGAATTCCAAATTAAAAAACAATGAAGTTAATTATTTAATTAACTGAATTGGACCTATGGATGAAAAGATGTTATGGGCTCAAGTATAGTAACCGGGTTGAATTTGGCACTACGATGAAGAGGGTCAGAATTAATAAATTAAGGAATAAATTGAATTATTAATTTATCGGGTTATGGTCCCTGGACACAATGAAGTATTAAAGGATGGGCTTTACAATGTTGAGCTTCACATTATAAAGACTATATATAAAGGGCTGAATTTAGGAATTTCATCATCCTAAACCCTAAGCACAATTTTGTTGCTCCCTGCAGTTTTTGGAAAACCAAACCCTTTTCTTTTCTAAATTGGTTCTGCATGTTTTTCTAGTTCATCTACAGAATCTCTAAGGAACGAAAAGAAACAAAACACAAGATGAATAGTTCTAGGAAAACCGATGAGTAATTTCATTTTTATTTTATTCATTAGGTGAATCTCAATTAAAATTTTAATAATTTTATGTGTTTTGTTATAATCATTTGATGCGATTTCAAATAAAATATAACATGGTCTAGTTTTATACTATATGTATGTTACATATTCCATAGGTGTATTCGTTGTAGAACTTTTAGTGTTTTTGGTTTCTTTGTCTACCAATATAATATTTTATTCTATGAGGAGAATGATATGAATTGATTTCAACTTGAATGCGTCCCAAAATTGTGGTCATTTATTTTTTTACATCTTATTACACGAGCGACAGACTGTATGTGTTGATATAATATCTATCGATAGAAAATCAGCTTTTGATAGATTTGACTATTATAAAAAAATTATATCTTTGTCTAAATTTTTTGTTTCAATATAATGTTTTTTATATTAAAAACTAGGCTCGTAAGTTTTCAAATACATAAAAAATAAAATTTTAAACATTCTTAATCAATACAAAATGAAATTTTAGTTTAATTCAAAATATATTGATACAAAGTTTGTTTTAGTTGCTTTGATGAGAGAATATTATAATTTTGTTTATAAATTCTATTTAAGTGCGATATTGTTTTACATTAACAACTATAATTATAGAAATAGATATTTATAATCATATGTAAAATTAAATATTAATCATTCCTAATTAGGAAGAACTACTTTACAATTTGATACAAAAATTTGTTGTCCAAAAATTAGTTTGGGACAACTATAATTACTTTTACTGAAAATATCTTATTTTTATGTAAAAAATTTCCATTTAATTTGAAATTTATTAAAACTTTGGGGACAAAATTCCAATAAGAGTTTGGGTATCCTATTACAAGAAAAGAAAATTTAGACGTATGATGCAATTTTTTAGACCTAAGTCAGAACCTAATTTGAATTATGTTTGAACACCAATAATGCTTCTGATATAGCCCAAGCGATCCTCTTACAATTTTGAGCCAAACGTTAATCTTCAAGATGACTTATCTTCAACCCCACAAAATCCATGATAAAAGAAAAAAAATTATCATCACCTGAGAATAAGCAAGAGAAGCAACTTTTGGAAGATCCAAAAATAAAGAAGCAAGGTTTCAACATTTTCGAATCTATCAGCAGAAGGTTAGTTATTCTGAGTCTTCAATCCTAATATACCCCTACCTAGTCTTTCAAGGAGTGTGATAGCCCTGAGTTTATTAGGAATTTGGGAATGATTGAAATCTGAATTTTTTACTCTGTTCAAAGTGTATTTGGTTATCTAGTACAGCAGCTACGTTTCGTTCTCTATAGATATGGTTGATGTTCATCGTAGATTTGATTAAGGCTCTGCAGCATTTTATAATAGGTTCCAGAAACCATGGTGATTTCCCATTTAACAGCATATCAGTAAGAATCGACGAATCTTTTTCAATATCCAGTAAGATGATTCATTTTTCCTGACATAGGAGAAGACCATACAATAAAGCTCTACACTCAGCCAGTATAGGTGTCTGTTTGCCATATATCCTACCATAACCAGCCACAATATCACCATTCTGATCACTAATCAGGCCTCCACCACTGGCTTCAATAGTGTTGTTGCTGGATCCATCTATATTTAATTTATATGTACTTCCTTTAGGTAGATTCCACTTTAGAGAGAGAGTTAATCTTGGCTTTAATAAGTGATTAATGCATCCTAGATAAGTAGCATTATATGAGTATTTTCCCCGGTGTTTTCTTTTTCAGCATGTTTGCATCGTCAAGGCCAGAAATATAGTGAGTAACCTCATTAATCATTAAATTTGCAGAAGATGATTGATTTAAATGCTTTATTTTGTTCCTTGAAGCCCATATTATCCATGATATAACCAAATGGAGAATGGTTATGATGTGAGTATCATTTCTTGTAGACCATAACCAATTTTTAATCATATAAGTGAACGTCGTGCTTCTACTGATCCTAATTTTGAACATGGATGCAAAAATATTAAACATCCCAAGTTATTTGGCACTGAATAAAAGTGTGGTTTATTATCTCAGTTTCATTAAAATGTTGGCCTTTGTAGCAAGCCGGAACTTTCAGGGATTAGCCACAAAGTTGAAGCCTAAGGGGAAACGCTTCATGGTTATTTCGGACCCTCAAGACCTTCTTAATGTCATGGCTCGATATGTCAATGCTAGGAGACTCACCGATGTTATTATTCAAAGGTCCCTGCCCGATGTTGTTTTCTATAATATTTCCTTGCGTAATGAGGTAATCTTGTCACACTTTTACTTTAAATTATTTATATTTTAAATCATTTTTAAAGTCTTTTTTATGTATGTAGACATTCAAATGTACATGGGCTATGATGCAAATTTTGTTGATGAGCATCGTGGTAAATGCCCCAACCCATTTTCCATGATGAAGAAACCTATCAAGCATGTGATCTAAGATACTGAGGTTGAGGTATCAAAACAGCACAAGGAGAAAACTATGTTAGAGTATAAACAAGTCAAACTTCATAACCGCGAGCTTACTAACAAAACTATTTCCAAACTTCAGGATATATTAGAGACTTAGAAAACTTCCATCATTATATTTGAGTTACAATTTATACTCGCAAAGAAGAAACACCCCATTAGTTGCATAGACATAGGCCAACAAAATCCTGACAATCGTTGCTTCTTACTCAGCTTCATTATTTGACATTTGAAAGAAAAATGGTTAACGTGATTCATTTCTTCTTTAAAAGGAACTATGAGTTGTACTCCGGATTTGTAGCCTGATATATATGACTTCATTAGTTCAGACCAACCATTCTGGCCCTAAACTCTTGGATGATGGTTCAGGCTTTTCTGCATTGAACTCCGTAATAAAAATTTATCCATGGAATGAGCTTTGATAGCGATCATTGGTTCGTAGGTAATATCAAAATTACCCAACTCTACCAACCATCAGGTTAACCTTCCTAAGATATCTAGATTTTGCAAAATGTTTTATAGTGGAAAGGATATTGGACTACAATAAAGGGCCATTGGAAGTAAGGTCTCCTCTTTCTTGCTGCGACAATCCACACGAGGCCTAACTTTTCTAACTTGAGGTATTATGTCTCCATTGGCAATAAACTTTTTCTTACATAATAGACTACTTTTGACAATTTCTCTTTTTCATGATTAGAATCGTGCTTATAGTATGTTCGGATACGGCTAAATAAACATATAATTTATTTCATGAGATAAGTTGGGATAGAGTCTCTCAACATGAAATGTATATTTATATCATATTAAATGCTTCATCGCACGGATTGGTCCATTGGAAATTGTATGTCTTTCGAGGAACCTGGAAGAGATGAGCGCACTTTTCCCAAGATCGGGAGAGAAACCTATTGAGCATCGCCAGTCTGTCGGTCAGAATATATGCCTCCTTAAGGGTTCGGGGTGGATGCATGGAGGCTAAATCCTCTAACTATGATGGATCAGCTTCAATAACCTTCTCACTAACTATGTAGCCAAGAAACTTCCAAGGTCAAACATTGAATGTGCACTTTTCTATGTTTAGTTTTAAGCTGGCAGCCTTAAGGTTCTGAAACGTCTCCACAAGGTCAAATATGTGCCTTCAATCTTTCCTAATTTTAACCAGTATGCCATAAATGTAAACTTTAACATTTATTATGATCTAAGAATAAAAATCATTGTTGACCGATCTCTAATAAAGTTCCCAACATTTTTGTGAAACTATGGTTCTGACTTGGTAAGCAAAGCATAACTGATTGAATGCATTGGTTGTATTGGCATAGATGTCATCAAGGTATTAACTTTATAGGCCTAGACATTATCGAGGCATCAGTTTCTTTGGTTAAGGTATTGGCCGCTTTAGTCTGGAATCCTTTGTTAAGGGCAAGCAACGAGGTTTTGGGATCTTCGGACGAAGCAAAGACTTCTTTGAACTGAAGGACTATGAATGAGTTAATGTCTGCACTAGCCAAGAGGTTGAAAACCTGGACTTAAGTTTTTAAGTGTGAATGGTGGTATAAGATGTCAGTTAGAATGGTTAGATCCGGTTTGGTTTATTTTGGACTGGGGGTAGTTTGGTAAAGTGTTTAGTAAGTTTGGGGTGTTTTGTGTTTAGTGTGAGGAGTAGTGAGATAATTAAGCAGCCTGCTTGTATTAAATATTGATCACCCTTATTAATGAGAGTAGTTGGGGTATTTATACTTTAATTAATGACACATGGGCTTACCAGGTTAAGTTGTGAAACCGGGTCGAGTTCAAAGATACATTAGTTTTTAAGTAGATTAGCAAATAGCTTAGTCAAAATTTGTTTACATTTGTCCTGTTCGGATTTATAGTGGTGTGCTATGGTCCGAATCACCCCTGTTCGGATTAGTGGGTAGGTTGTGTCTGCAAGATCCAAACTCATCAATAGCCTCTTTTTTAGGCATTGCAAAACATATTTGGAAGGGTTAAAAAATTTACTAAGTCAACATTTTATTGCGTTCGATCTGCTTGCGCTATCCGAACTGAAAAGCCTTTCTCTCACAAATAACTCAGTTCGAATTTCATCAGGACTAGATTTTCTTTCCAGAATTCTAAGAGTTTTTTTCATGAATTGTAGGACACGTGTCAATATCTGGTTTGACCTCCCAGCCGTTATTTTTCCTAGATCGTCGCACCCACTAGGTCTAGAAAATTACCTACGTTTTGAATTTTCACACGTTTGCGCAGCTCTTAATCATTGCAAAAAACCTTGTTCAAATTCTCCTTGGTAACTGTTGCTTTATATGTATATATATATATATATACTATTCCATTGTCTCTCACACTCAAAACTTTCTTAAAGAGAAAATCATCTTCATCTTCAAATTGTTCTTGAGACATTATATGTTCACAGCGAGAAACACTTTAGTTAAAGGTGGTTGGTTGAATTTATCGGAGTTAGAGAGAGCAAGGAAAGTAGAGAGAGAAAACCGTATCGACGTCGGTCTCCCCGTTTCTCCAGGCAAGAAAAACAGTCATTTAAACCATGACGCCGATCATGGGTCATCTTCCTCAAGAAACCCGTAGACCCAGAATGCTCCCATTTAGACCAAACCTTTCACCCCTCCCTTCTGGTTCTTCAGTACAAGAATCTCAACACCCTGTTTCTAAGGAAAAAGCAGTTTCAAGCATCCCAAAACCCTTACCATTCATAGCAATGGGTTCTGACACAGAAAAGTCATCGGAGAAGATAACTCCTCGCCGAACAACTCGACAAACCAAAATTTAGTCCACATCATCAGCTTCAAAACCTTCTGGATCGGAGGTAGCTAAAGCGGCTCCGTAGGCCAAGCCCTCCAGATCACAACCTTTACATGATATCAGGACCTCATAGGAATCAAGCTCTCAACCACCCAAACAACTTCTGATGAAGGAAGCTGAACAACCTTCCTCAAAGGCAACTGAAAAACCTTCCACGGTGATGGAAGAGAATATGGAGGACAGCATTGAAGAGGCTCATTTTAAGACCGAGGTGTCAGGTCAGACAGGGGATGCTGCTTCCGATAAGAAAGGTAAGAGTAAAGTGAAAATTTGCATGACTTATCCGGAGTGCCTAGAGGGTAAAGTAGGCCCTTGTTTTAAACATGTCAGCGTCAAGTATTTGTTGGCGTTGCAAAATATCAATTATGTCTACACCCATTCTGCCGAGTTAGGCCGAATCCGGACCAAATGGGGGATTTCAGAGTCTATAAAAGTAAGGATACTAATCAATCCGGATACCCCGATGGACTGCAAATTGAGTGAGGTGATAGTATACACCGAAGTGCTGAACTGGGGACTCTGGTTCCCTTTAGACCTAGAGATCGTTAAGTACTTCCACTTGGTCAAACTCTGTCTCAGCCAGCTAAGCCCCAATGGCTGGTACACACTTATTGCCTGTATCATGGCATCTAGATTGTCAAAGATCCCTCTTCCAATGGAGCAGTTTGCTGCCAAAGCAAGCTTGTGCAAGAACTATCAGATTCCCTTCTACCACTACAACATGGGGAATGATTTCAAGGTTGTGGACGACCTGTTAGAGTCCAAAAAACCTTGGAGGACACTGTTCCTTTTTTTAGTGTAACATGGGACAATGGCAAGAAGATAAAGGCCAACACCAACCCTAGCTTGCTGACCAGCCAGGTGGAAAAGCACTGGTAAGTTTCTTCTTCTTTTTCTTTTTTACTTCTTAAACTACAAGTTTCTTATTCTGGCTAGTTTGTTATCTCTCTTCAGTTCTGCCAAAGGAGTTCACCAACCACTTGGAAGAAGGGAAAACCTCAATGCATGGGCTTCGAAACACTAGGGGAATGTCTTCCATAATTGCTTCACATCGGGAAATTTTCTGAGGTCACACCTATGGAACACCACAGGTAGAAGGGACCTTTCATGGGAAGAGCTAACCACCCCTCCTCCTGCTGAAGTGATTTTGAGAAGGACAGAAGCCAAAAATGCCAAGATGTTCTTTCCTTTCAGGCCTAAGGATCCCAGCAAAATGAAGAACAAGAAGAGGAAGGCTACAACTGATCTGGGTCTACCAGCTACAGAAGGGACTGATTCGGGGAACCTGGGTGATAGTGATGTGGCTTTTCTCAACGCAGTAGAGGTCGAAACAGTAAGGGAATCTGGAGGGTCAAAGAACCCACCAAGGCCTCCTAAACAGGACAGGAAGCGGAGGGCCAACGGTGATGAATAAGCTTCCAAGAAGAAGAAGGTCACCTTGGGGGAAGAAATAATCCTTCACCCTTCGGAAATCCCACCACCAGCTCCTTCCGACCCTACTCTACAAGAGGAGATCACAACAAACCTTCAATCCTGAGAGATTGCTGGTAGAGGGAATGATGAATTGGACCTCTCTGCCCTTCCAGACATTGGTTTGTACTTTAATGATTTTGAAAAATATGATTTTGAAGATCCTTATTGTCCCTCCAGTTCCTCCAACATGGTGACTTACAATGGGAAATATTTTTCCATATCAAGAGAGCAGGATACCTTAAGTCATGCTCTATTTGGTTATATCCGGCCAGTACTCAATCTAGAGAGACAAGTCAAGAATCAAGCCAGCATTATCAACTCTCTCCTGAATCAAGCCAGCATTATCCACTCTCTCACTTCTGACAAGCAATCTTTGTCAGGCAGTCTTCTAAGTGTTCAGCAAAACATAGAGTTGTTGAAGAAAGAAAAGGAGGATTTGGTAACCAAACTAGTTGTATTGGAAGCATCCAAAACTGAGCTCCAAACTAAACACTCCAACTTGGAGAATTATTCTTCACAAAAACTCAAAGCTTTAGAGGAGTAGTTGAAGACTAAAGATGGTGCTATCCAAACCTCAATGAGAAGACTACGTTGGAAGGCACTGTTTTAGAGATGACGAAGGAAAAGGAGGCTCTGAAGAGTTAACAAGAGCAAGCTATCAAGGCATGTATTGAAGAATATGCCAATGAAGTGATAGACTCCTTCGAAGAAAAAAAAGATGATGGGATCAAATCCGACATGGTGTTGTTGTTCCATGAGACCTTCCCTAAGAGGACCCTTGGTCCCTTATGGAAATATGGGGAGTACGAAGACCTCCCATTTCATATTATGGCAGATGGTGACAAGCACAACTACTCTAGTGGAATTGATTCCACTGATGATGAAGAAGGTACGGGTGAGAGTTCAAGTGTTGAACTCAAAAGTCCCAAAAAAGGTGGTGGTGAAGGAACATCTGAAGGGAACAAGCCCTAAGGTTTTTATTATGTATTTTTCTCAGTTTTTTTAACAATCAAAGTTCTTGGATGGCCAAGGCACATTTTATATTATTATTCGGTTGAATACTGAATAAGTCCTTCGAAAAACCAAAGTCATTGGGTGGCCAAGGCATGTTTTGTATTATTGTTCAGTTTAAGTCTGGACATGTTTCATTTACCCATTTTCCTTTTTGTTTAATACTTTACTTTAAATCTTCCATGACTGATGTTTAAGTAGCCCCTAGAATTTCAAAAGTATTGACTTGAAAGTGTTTAATATCTCCAATGACATGTATTTAATAGTCATGACAAACCACCAAACTTATCCGATCTACTAGAGATCTGGGGTATTGAATAAGTGATTTATACTTAATTTGAATTGAAGTAAAAATCACACCGAATTTTTGAAAAAGGAATTATGTATTATTGAAGAGAAAACTGGACACCTCATTAAAACCTCCCCGCGCCACCAGGGTAGGAAAGAGTATGCCCCCTAATATTTACATTGATATTTAACAAGTAAATATTTACATAAAAAGTTTACTCTAAATATAACCTGAGATGCTCAATATTCCATGGGTGCTTCAAATCTCTCCATTCTTTGTCTTAAAGCCTATATGTCCCAGGTTTGAGCTTCTCACAGACCTCATATGGGCCTTCCCAGTTTGGAGCCAACTTACCGAACTGCTTCTCCTTGGTATGTAAGAAAACTTTCCTTAATACCTTATTCTCTGGTTGAAAATCTCTTCTTTTGACCTTGGAGGCAAATCTACTCCTCATCAAACCTTGATAGTGTGTTGTTCTTAAGTGTGCTTTAACTCTTCTTTCTTCTACTAAGTCCAGCTAACTCCTAATTTCTATCTCATTAGCCTGTTCGGAATAGTTATGGACTCTGTATGATGGTAAGGTAACTTCTATGGGGTTAATTGCATCCATCTCATACACCAAGGCAAAATGAGACTCTTGTGTAGCATCCGGAGGAGTAGTTCGGTAGGCCTAGAATACTTCATGTAAATAGCTTGGCCACTTTCCCGCAGCACCTTCTAAATTCTTTTTTAATCCAGACAAAATGGTCTTGTTTGCAACTTCAACTTGGTAATTCGATTGTGGATGGAAAGGAGAATAAAAATAATGTTGAATACCTCTAGAGGCACATAAATCCTCCATATCTTTGTTATCAAACTGTGGCCCACTGTCTGTAGTAATCTTTTGAGGGACTCCAAATCTGCAACATATATTAGACAAGATAAATTTAATAACAGCCTTGGATGTGGTTCCTGCCAAAGGAGCTGCTTCTATCCACTTTGAGAAGTAGTCAATCTCTAATAGCGCACTAAAGCTTCCAGTGAGTCTTTGAACTTCTTTAGTATTTCGAGGAGGATCCATCTCTAATAGCGCATTAAGCTGATCTGGATCAGGATGGATACCTTTATCCCTTATTATGTAACCCAGAAACTTTCCAGATCGAACCCCAAATACACATTTCTCTAGATTCAATTTCAAATTCACAACAACTAAATTAGCAAATCTTTCTTGAAGATCAATTTTGTGAAAATCTTCTTGCATACTTCTAACCATCATATCATCTATGTACACTTTCATATTTCTGTCAATCTGAGTAGCAAACGTTTTGTTCACCAACCTCTGATAAGTAGCCCCAGCATTCTTTAACCCAAAGGGAATCACCTTGTAGCAATGGAGACCTCTGTCTGTTATAAAGGTAGTGTGATCTTGATCGTTCGGATCCACATGTATCTGATTACACCCGAAGAAGGCATCCATGAAGGACATCAACTTGTTTCCAGACGTAGAGTCTACCAACTGATCTATCTGGGGGACAGGATAGAGATCCTTAAGGTAAGCTCTGTTAAGGTCAGTGAAATCAATGCACATACTCCATTTCCCATTATTTTTCTTAACTAACACTGGATTGGCAGTCCATAAAGGATATTTCGATTCTTTAATATATCCCATCTTGGTCAGTCGATCAACCTCTTGAACTATCACATCTGCTTTTCTTTAGAAAAAAATCTTATTTTCTGTACAACAGGTGCAACATCATTCTGGATGGAAAACTTGTGTGAAATAACGCTTGCGGGTACTCCGGTTACATCACTATTGCACCAGGCAAACACATGCTGATTATTTAGCAAAAAGACAACAACTTCTTTTTTAACTCTGGTGCCATCTTAGATTGACATTCTTACCCGCTGCAAGGGAGTGAGTTTCAATTTCTTCAATGGGTATTATAACATTAGGAGCCTCTCTGGGGTCATCAATCTCACTTTCCCCAGCAGAAGGCTCTAGTAACTATTAATCTTCATTAATCCGAACTGCCCCCAGAGTCTTAGGAGCAAGAGCTGTTGCATAGCACTCTCGGGCTATCTTATGACTAATTCGGACAACACCTACTTGTCTTTGAACTGCATACTTTAAACACTGATGAAATGTTGAGGCTATAGCATGCATACTGGAAAGCCAAGACCTCCAAAAATTGCACTATATGATGTGGGGCAGTCTATCACAACAAATAGCACCCTCATCATATTTTTAAAGGGCCCCTTCTCCAACAACAATTCTTCTTCAAATTCCCCAATTACATCCGCAGAGCTCCCTGTGAAGCCCATAAAATTTTGTTCGAGTGTTGAATAACAGTCGGATTCCTCATCTATTTGTAGGAGCTTAAGAATATGATGTTTTCCGAACTGCCTGTATCGATCAAAATCGGTGTATATCGTTTCCCCCTATAGAAGCTCCTATAACCACTGCATCTTTGTGAGGCCCAGCAATATTCCTCAAATTATCTTCATCAAATACTATAAATTGGAACGGGGACTAGCACTGATGGAAAGATATTCCATCTTCTAATTGAGTAGCCAAATTGTGGACATGTCTTTTCTTTAAGGAAGGGGTAGGTGCAGTTACAGTATCCCCTCCAAAGATAGTTAATGACTTGGTTTGTTTAGTTATTACTCCCACCTTATTCCTAGTTGGATCAGGATCCAGATACTCAGAGTCTATGTCGAACCTTTTAAGAATGACCATTGCCCCTTCTTGAGCAGATGTTCCCGGATTGTTTGTAAGACCTTCCCGAGGAGCATTATCAGGTATGTTTTCACTTCTTCTTTTAACATATGCTCCCAGTTTTCCTCTCTCAATAAGGTTCTGAACTTCCTATTTTAATATTATGTAGTCTTGAGTGTTATGGCCTATATCATTGTGATACTGGCAAAAACAAGTATTCGTCTTTCCCTGGGGGATTGCAATATCGCCGGTTTTCGATAATAGACTTCCTCCTTAGTTTTGTCATAGATTGTGGCTACATTTTCCCTTAAATCTGCAAACCACTCAGGCTGAACCCAAGGACCCCTTTTACCTCTTGATTCTTGGCTCTGAGTCTGGTTCTAGTTGGATTGAGTTTGTATAGACCGGTAGGACCCTTGTCCGGTCTCCTTAGCCTTGTAACCGAACTGGTTAGCAGTTAGATGAGCTGTTATGGTGGACCTCACTTGATGATCCATCTTGGTTTTCTTTGTTTCCTCCACATTAATCTGCTTTCCTACTTGATTTAACAAGCCACCCCAGGTCATAGCTTTCTTCCTGGTTACGGAATCAGCTAGGTTCCGAGGATTCAACCCCTGTCTTAGAGAAGCAATTGCCACTTGCTCAAAGCAATCTTCTAATCCATTCTTTGTCTTCACCAACTGACTTATGTAGTCTCTCAAAGACTCGTTTGGCTCTTAGGCACAATGGATAATGGTATACCCATTACCCTTAACTTCTTTACTTCTAACAAATTGCCTTCAGAAAGAAACCCATAATGTATCAAAGTTTCTAATACACCCTTGAGGTAAGCTATTATACCATTTAAGAGCACTCCCCGTAAAATTTTGGGAGAAGGCTCTGCACAAGAGTTTGTCATTATCATCAAAATTCATCATGAAGTTCTTGAATTGGTCCAGATGGTTGTCCGGATCTTGGCTTCCATCATACTTTTCCATTTTGGAACTATCAAATCTTTTAGGTAGATTTCCGGACAGTATTTTTGCAAACAAAGGTGACTGCCTCCAGTTTTTACTACGACTAAAGACCGTATTTTCATTAGGTGTTGTAAAAATATTTAGTTCGGTCTGAAAAGCAAAAGGATCTATCAGCAATTGATCAGCATGCCTGTGAGATGACCCTTTGCCCAGATGCCTTTTAAGCCTACCATGACTATCCCTCTTTCTTGAGTACTTTTTGAATAACTTTATATTTTTTCTAGATCTCCCTTCATCACTGTTGGATGAAAAATATTCCTGAAGATCAGCCTCATTTGAAGAGCTACTGGAGGACTCAGACTCTGAACTTTCAACAGGCTTGGAACGATGTGTCTTCTTAGAGATGAGATGGGGTTTTTTAACTAAGATGAGTCTTTAGCGATGGCTCATTCTCCCCAGGATTTTCAGTATGGTGAATAGCTGACACCTCCAATTTCTTCCTGATACCTTTCTATGCTTGTTTTATGGCCCTTAGTGCCTCTATTTCTGCTCTCAGCTGATCTCGCTTCTCAACAGTGTATTTCTTATTCTCCCTAACTGTTTCCACCACGGGAGGTGGAGTACCTTGCTCGTTTGGATCCATCCGAACTGTTTTTATTACTGGTTTTGAATGTAAAATTCAGGCACATTCATGCTCCCACTGTGGTCGCCAATTTGGTTTGGTTTATTTTGGACTGGGGGTAGTTTGGTAAAGTGTTTTAATAAGTTTGGGGTGTTTTGTGTTTAGTGTGAGAAGTAGTGAGATAATTAAGCAGTCTTTTTTTTTTGGAGGGAACCCGCAGCCGCTACTCAGAGTGCAATGAGTGCACACAGGGTAAACTATCAATCTGACGCGATAGCCTACAAACCAACGCTAGAAGGTAAACCACACAAGGTGACAGGCTCAGCCGAGAAAGTGTATGCAGAGGGACTTGAACTCATGACCTTTGGTCACAAGTATGCCATACTCAACCAACTCGGCTACCCCCTTGGGGGAAATAATTAAGCAGTCTGCTTGTATTAAATGTTGATCACCCTCATTAATGAGATTAGTTGTGGTATTTATACTTTAATTAATGACCCATGGGTTTATCGGGTCAATTTGTGAAACCGGGTTGAGTTCAAAAAACCATTAGTTTTTAAGTAGATTAACAAATAACTTAGTAAAAAGTTGTTTATATTTGTCCTGTTCAGATTTATGGTGGTGTACTATGGTCCAAATTACCCATGTTTGGATTAGTAGGTAGGTTGTGTCTCCTAGATCCGAACTCATCAATATCAATCATCTATTATACCAAAATTTGCTACTCTATGTTACAACCGAAATGGTATTTATGTTGAGCAGTTTGTTACATACTATTAAGGAGAGAGATTGACACCAAACATTATAAATAGTGCTAGTTGTAATTTGAAAAAGATGGATGGGACTTCCGTGAAGTGTACAATAGAGATCGAGAGAGAAAATACTTAGTAGATCAAAGAGTGATCTAGAAAGAGGATCGAGTGTGATCTCTGGAATTTGGAGTTTCGGTAAACACTTTATTTGTCCGTTATCTTGATCTTGTATACTAATTTTATTGTCGAACAACCATGGGAATAAAAAAATTATGGATCAAAGTGGACGTAGGTAAGTTTTCGAACCACTATAAAACTCTATGTCCAAACTTTCTCTTATTCAGTTATTGTTTTATTTTATTTTTCAACAGAATAATTTCATTTTAGTGATGTGGTTCTTGGAACGATTAATTTGACACCTTCATTGATTAAATAGAGCTTCAATAAATTTAAGAATTAGTATCAAAGCATGGTTGTAAAGCAATTCGTATAGCTGAAATGGGACTAACAACGTTCGAGATGAGGAATTTTAATGAGAAATATATTTTAGAATCTAGCAACAACAAATGTGAACAGTTCTGATTCAATAGAAGGTTGCTTCACTCCTAGCAAGGATGACTAATTTGTTTGAAACCTTTTCAGAGACTGAGAACCAAGAAATTCTCAAAATTGCTTGCACAATTATCACTTTGTATCTGAGTGATAATGTATTAAGGTATGGTCTAAAAAAAACTTCAGTAACTAGAGTCTGGAACAAACTTGAGATCCTGTACATGAAAAAGTCCCTCAGAAATCGAATCTATTTGAAGGTTAAAATATTTAGTTTCAATATATTGAATGACAAGACTCTTGATGAGAACCTTGGTGAATCCTCTAAAATAATGGTCGATTCGGCAAACATGAATGATGAGATCACTAATAAAGATCAAACGGTGATCTTGTTGAACCCATTTTCTTCTACCTGTGGAAATTTGAATAATGTTATCTGATACTACAAATAAACTTTGTTTATGGATGAGTTAAAACCTGTAATGATATCTAAAGAGTTGGAACTCGTACAGTGTCAAAGGGCTAAGAGTTTTAGAAGTAGCCATGAAGCTTTAAACAATAGAGGGGGATCAACGAGAAGGGATATCGATAAGGTCAAAGGTAAATCTAGATCGAGGTCAGCAAAGAATTTTGATAAGTCCAACATTAAATGTAACCATTGCAAGAACCTAGGTCGTTTTAGGAAATAATATCCAAAACAACATAGAATGCAAAGTGATTGCATATCAAATCATGGGGTGTTTTTGTTGCTTCTGAAGGATATACCTTTGTAGAAGTTATGGTGAATTCTTCAGATGAAGTCTAGAGAGAATGGACTCTGGATGCTCATTCCATATGATTCCAAACGGGGATTGGTTTCACTAATTTGAAGAGAATAATGGAGAATAATGAAGACGAAGACGATGTGGTTGGATTTGTATTTGTTTTAGGGTTAGGGTTCAGATTGACTCACTTGTCAATTTTGACCCCTATTCTCTTATTTTGGCCCATTTACTCTTTGGGTCTGTATTTTGTAAACTATTCCATTTGGGCTTCTCATTAATAAAGCATGTTGTTTTGATTTAAAAAAAATGGAGGCATTGTGTTACTTGGCATAAACAAGGCTAGCAAGATAGCTGGAATTTGATGTTTGAAGATTAAAATGTTTGATGGTTATGATTGGACTCTGACGAATATGAGGTATGTTCATGTTGTAAGAAGAAATCTCATTCCCCTTGGCATATTGGAGAACTTAGGTTATTTTTTCAAAGTTGAGAATAGTTACATAAGAATTCTTAAAGGTTCTATGACCTTCACGAAAGGGTAATTATCCAACAACCTATATTCCTTGACCCATGATATTGTTACAGATATAATGGAAAGCTTATTTGGAGGACCAGTAGATGGTACAATCCTATGGCATAAGAGGTTGGGGGCATATGAGTGAGAAGGGATTGTTAAAATTGCAGAAGTAATGTTTATTTAGAAAAGACAGATTGGATGGCTTGGAATTTTCTCGATCATGTGTGTATGGAAAAGTAGCAGAGTCAAGTTTGTAAGAACCAAGCACACAATAATTGGAACCCTTAAGTACATACATGTTCATCTATGGGGGTCTGTGAGGGTTCAGTCTCATTGAGGCAATATATATTGTTTTTCAAATCATTGATGATTACTCAAGGAATTTGTGGATATATCTCTTAAAGTCGAATCAAGAAGCTTTTTATAGTTCAAGCAATGGAGGATTATGGTTAGAAAATAGGTAGGCATAGAACTAAATAAGTTTAAGACATAAAATGATCTTGAATTATATGCAAATGAATTTATTGATAATTGAAAAACAATATGGATAGCTCATCATATGAATATACATGACACTTCATAACAAAATGGTCTTGCTGAAAAATGAACATAATCATTCTTGAGTGGGTGAGGTGCATGTTGGTTACCGCTAAGCTCCCACGCTAGTTTTGTGTTGAATTATTAATGACTGCATGTTACCTCATAAACAGATATCCATCTACTGTGATTGGCTTGAACATCCCATGTAAAATATGGTACAAGAAGCCTTCAGATTGTTCTAATTTGAGAGTGGTTTGTTGTGTTGCTTATGCATATATCAAACAAGACATATTAAAACCAAGAGACTTGAAGTGCTTATTCATTAGGTATCTTGAAGGCGTCAAGGGTTACAAGCTATGGTGCCTCAAAGCGGGTTATAGAAAGTGTATGGTCATTATGGATGTGAAATTCAACGAGGATGATTATCCTAGTTTGAATGGTGAAATGCATGAAGCCCAATATGACATAAGTGACACATTTGACACAGAGGTGGAGTCACCTTAATTAGAACATGCTAGTGTCTTAAGGGGGTCTGAGCCATTAAATACACATGGACAAGAATAGTGTATGGATCCAAAAGGTAGCCAAGCTTAGTATTGCTACCGGATAACAAGAAACAAGACCACAAGAGTCATATGAGATCCTCAAATGTACGGGTATGACAAAATGACATCTATTCAATTAGTTGATGCATCTGAAGTGATTCACTATGAACCTGAAACTTCATGTAAATAATGGAAAGTGAAGATAAAGCCAAGTGGCTTATTATGATGAAGGAAAAAATAATCTTCTTTGGAAGAATAATAAAAGATATCTGGATAATTACAATTGGATTTTTACGAGTAATAAATAAATTTCTAAAGTTGAAGTGGCTCAGTACAAAGCCAGGCTAGTTACTAGAGGATTCTCTCAACGAAATGGTGTGGATTACAATGAGATCTTCTCTCCGTAGTGAAACATAGTTCAATCACGATCCTACTTATATTAGCTGCCAAGTTTGATATGCAGTTAGACCAGATGGACGTCAAAATAAATTTTTTACATGGTTTTATTAAAGAAACTGTCTACATTAAGCAACATAAATGATTTGTATACAAGGAAATTAGTGACCATGTATGTTTCTTGAACAAATAATTATACACCATGAAGAATTCTCATAAGTGATAGTATAAGTGTTTTGATGATTTCATGGTCGATAGTGGTTAAAGAAAAAAAATTATGACAATTGTGTGTATGTGTAGAAGACTAGTTCTGCCAACATATATCTACTATTGTATGTAAATAATATGCTAATTTCTAGAAAATATAACGCATAAATTAAATCCTTGGAAGTAATATTGAGGAGTAGGATTGAGATGAAGGACTTAGGTTCATCTAAAAATATTCTTAAGATATAGATAACTAGGAATAGACAAAGAGGAACGTTGTTTCCATTACATGAAGGTTATGTGAAGAAGGTGTTTAACTGGTTTTGTATAACAGAGGCGAAACCAATCATTTATCATATTGCTCAACACTTTAAGCTAACATCTTTAAAGGTTTATATTGAAAGCATGGAGATGCATAAAATAGATGACGTTCCTTATTCTAAAATTGTGGGAAGTATAACTTATGTCATGGTCTATAGTAGGTCTGATTTGGATTATGCTTCTAGCTTGGTGAGCAGATTCATATCGAAGCCCTCCTGAGAATATTGGCCGACTGTTAAGTGGGATTCTAGGTACATCAAAGGATCTACTAATCTATGATGTATGGAGATTTTTGTTTATGACTGAAAGATGATGAGGGTTTTGTTGGTTCTTATTATGCTAGTAATCTAGACATTAAGAAATCTTTGACTGGATATGTGTTTGTGCTATTCAACAGTGTTGTAAGTTGCAAAGCTAATCTTGAACTTTTAGTAGTATTATCTTCCACTAAAGTTGAATATATTGCAGTTACGAAGCAATGAAGGAATCTATAGGGTTAAAAGTAATAGATTTACTGAGATTTTAGGGTGCATCAGAGAATTCTGATAATGCATTGTGATACTAAACTTCATTTTTGTAAGAAGTATTATTGAGACTATGTTAAAAAAAGGTTCATACGAATGACAACCCATCACATGTGTTTACTAAATTGGTGACAACGAGCAAGTTCAAGCAGTTCATGGAAATAAGAGCCATAATTTTATTTTCTTTTGTGAAGTCAAAACCACGATGGATAATGATGAAAGTATGGTTCTGACTTGATGAGCAAAGTATAACTTATTGAATACATCAATTGTATTGGTATAGGTTTCGTCGAGGCATCAAATGTGTAGGCCTATATATTGCAAGGTATCAGTTGCTTCAGTTAAGATATTGTCTACTTTAGTCTAAAAGCCTTTGTTAAATTCAAGAAAATTCTTATAGCATAATGATATTATCTACCATATTGACTACTTCAACTAGGAATCCATTGGTCCAACCAAACAAGTCCATCTACTAGGAAGCCTTTGGCAAAGAAATTGGCGACTGAAGGACTACGGATGAGGTAAAGTATGCACTAGTCAAGAGGTTCACAACATGGATTTGAGCAGTTAAGTGAGACTGGTGTGTTCTAACGTGTCAGTTACAGTGGTTAGATTAATCTTAGGTTACAACAGAATCTGTTACTCATTCTTACAAAACAAAAAATTATTTATGTTGAAGAGTTTGTTACATTCTATTGAGGAGAGATATTGGCACCAAGTAATACAACTATTTCACTTTGAACTTCATAGATGATGGATGGGACTTTGGTAGAGTGTGCAATATAGAGATCAAGAGATAAAATACTTCATAGATCAAAAAATGATCTTGAAAGAGTATCGAATGTGAGGTTTGGAATTTGAAGTTTCTGTAAAAATTGTCTTTCTTCGTTATCTGGCTTTTATATATTTTTGTTATTGTTGAACAACCATGGAAATAAAAAAATTGTGGCTCAGAATGGACGTAGGCAAGTTGTCAAACCACTATAAAATTATGTGTTCAAACTTTCTCTTACTATGTTATTGCTTTGTTTTATAATTTAGTATAATTGTTAAGTGTTTAGTGACGTGGTTCTTGGAAAAATTAGTTTGAGACCTGAACTGATCGAATGGATCTTGCATAAGCGTCAGAGTTTTTCAAACCAAAAGGCATAAACCTGTAGCAATACAAGCCCCAATCTGTGATAAAATATATGATTTCTTGGTCCAAATGATGCATTTGAATTTGGTTATATCAAAGTAAGTGTCCATGAACAACAAGAGTTTATTACCAGTAATATCTTTGTTAGACCATGCAAAAACATAAAAGTTCTTCGACGGAAACCCAATCAACTCTCTTTTTAAAGACCTTGATAACTCAGTACCAATTTTTAGTAATTCTCTTCTTCGAAGTGATACACCTCAGTATCCTCTTCTGGTACAACAAAGCTGGGGTAAACATTGGGATCATCAACCATTCAGACCCCCACCAGAGGCCTCGAGAACTGTTATTCATCCATCTTATATTTTCTTTTTCTATATTCTTTTTAAACTAGTTGATTCTCATATTTCCATAGTTATGGGGAAGCCGCATAACACTCCTTAATCATATTTTGGTTGCTTCGGACCACCCATACTTATACCCTACCACATACTCCAGACATTAATGGGTGGTTAAAGAAATATATTTGTCAAAAATATCATTATATGAAGTTAGGTGATCCACCATCATAGAGAGTACCCAACCTGTTTTCTCAAACTTTACTTTTCCAAGAATCACATATGCTCCAAACTCTCCGGTTCTAGTAGCACTTTCCCCAAAATATTGGCCCATATCCCCAAAATTCCTACGGATACACACCATGAGCAGGAGGGAACACTTGTTGCTAAAATCTGACATATGATCGGAGAGCGGAAGAAAACACTTGTTGCTGAGCCCCATGATATGGGATATTTTAAGGATCTTTTGTGTGTTGTTGAATTTCTAGATTGAGCTTGGTTCACTCTGTATATATAGTTGTAGTTCGGGGGTCTCGTGCTCTTCTTACCTATCCAATCATATGTTCTCTAAGAGACTCCTCCTAGATTATGTACACTCGTGATTGCTTCGGAGTTGTCTACGTCTATGATGAGATGAGATCTCCTCGTTTTCACCGGTATTAAGAGATATGTAGGTATGTATTCCCATATAATCACAATTCATTTCGGACAATTGAACCTTCTCAAACGACTGCATGGAGCTATATGCTTGGTGCGGTTTATACAAAAGAATGAACTCGTAACTATCATTCCTCGTCATTTTAGTACGTATGCCGATGTAGATCTTGGACCAAAAGACCGTATGATTTTTATTTAACACGTCTCTCTCAGCTTAGAGGGCAACCACCTCGGCTAATGTTTCATTATTGTCCTGAAGTGTTGTGACTTCGGCCATCAACTAGTGTTTTTTCTCCTCTAACTAAGTTTGTGTACAAAATCGTGTCGAGAAAACTTTTTTACCCTTCTTATAGGAACCTCACTTCCCGGGCTAAGAGATTTACATGTTATTCATTGGGTACTCATACTAATGCAATATGCTCTGAGAGTATCAGAGAGTGACAGCTAGTTCAGAAGTTTGATTTTGAAAAAAGCTTTCGGGTTCTAGTTTGATGTTACTCCAACTATTGTCGTCACTAATGATTCTGAGATTGGCTCACCAAAATATTAAATTCTCTTGAATAGAATAAAAGTTATTCACTTCTCCCACGTGGAGTGACAAGTTATATTTATAATGATCAATGTGGGTCTTAGAGCTCTATTGGTTCATTTATACATAAAGTATCTATTAAACTTGTTGGTAATAGTTAATTAATAAAACTAAGCCCAATACAAAGTGAGGCCTAAAGCCCAAAATATAATTCCCTTATTAGTATCCCCCATATTTCTAGCAAGTTGGTCGAGTTTGGAATATTAAAAGCCTCTTGAAGATGCCCAAAACCAATGACACGAGCGCATTAATATTGGTCATCTGAAACAGTTGATCGATAATGATTCTTCTTTGAGTATCATTGATAAAGACCTCAAGGTATTTCTTTTCTATTTAAAAATGTTCAGTGATGTCGAATCAAATCAGAAAAACTAAGATATTTGGTATGTTTGATTCGAAGCGTTTGATGGTAGAATGAGTTTGACAGCAGCGCTACTATTTGAAGTGACAACCTTCGAGCTAACCAAACTACGGGCTCTTCGAGAATTTGGAGAGTCTTCAAACTAGTTTACGTCCTTCTCAAGATAAGGTATGGGTATGCTGATATATGTTACCTCTGCTTTGACTTAGGAATAAATCTCATCATTATTTTTCTTTACATGCATGAAGAATCTCGTTGTTTCGTCTACTTGAGACTTTTGTCATAATTACTAAGAGGGGTATAGCAAAAGTTAGTGTGACATCTTTTATTTATAAATAAATCAAGCTCCTCAATTAAATCCTCACAAGAAACTTAGAAAGAGAAATCTTCCATTTTAGAGAGATAAAAAAAACAATACTAAACGTCGCAACGTTAGTCTGACCGTCGAGGACAACTCATCGAGGTAGCCAACATCAGTGATCGAAATGATAGATCTACCATTATGTCATATTTTTTTTAGGATTGAAGTAAGCATAACGAGAGCCACATTTGATCAACGCCGTGGTAGGAGGCTTAGGACTACGTGGTTCAATGATACATTTAGTACTACATATTACCAAGACAAGAACATTTCAAAGTCATATATAGTGAGATGCTCCTGCATATACGTCTTATACTTATTTGTGGTTGTTACCTTCACTGAAAATAATAAGACATAAATCAACATCGATTGGTTAGTTATTGTATATGGAGGTTTGCACATGATATACCTTTTTAAAAACTAAAAATCTTAATCTCGACCAAGTCTATCGATATTAGTTATGTTTATTTTTTTAAAAGAATATCTAACATCGATCAATTTAGTCGATATTATGTATTCTTATTTATTTTTAAATAACACCCTAATATCAACCAACTTGTTCAAATTATGGTATTTATATAACGAAAAACCTTATATATTTTGTACATTAAATCGATTAAACTAATTTGGCCGATATTAATGTTTTTTATGTTAGTGTTTATTATTTTCTTTAATACTTATTTGGCTTGCAATATTTTTGCTAAAAAAATTGAAGTTATTTGTATGACAATATTTTAAATCGAGTTTTTCAATAAATTATTAAATTTATATTTTTTTAATTTTAAAAATGTCATGTCTACATAGTTCGAAAAATGATAAAGTTAAGTAACATCTATATTACAACAAACTAACATTTCGAAATAGATGTTTTCGGTCTATAAATGGTTGTCACTCTATTCTAATATATTTATCAATACAATCAAATAATAAATCCACCAAACCATAAAACTCTCCTTATACACATAATATTAATTTCCACATAGCTCTTCTTTACCACTTATCGTTTCAATTTAATATATAAGTTTTTGGGCTTTGTAGTTATTACAAAATATTAATTATTATAAAAATATGATAGGGGTAAGAAATTAGATAATGGTTATTAAATACGTATGTAATTTACATATTTTTTATTTACCATTTATGTTTTTAGTTTAAGATATAAATTATTGGACTCCTGTTAGGGCTGTCAAAAAAATCTGAAAAATATGATATCCGACCGAAATATTTGATATCGAATCCGAATAAAACGGATAATATTTGTATTCGAAATAAAACGGATAATATTCGTATCCCAATTCGTATCCGAAAATAGCGGATATGGATATAGTCATATCCGTATTCGAAATATCCGATATCCGAATTTTATAAATAAATATATATAATTTTTTTATATTTAAGCATATTTTTTAGCTATCCCACATTGTAAAAAGCAAAACAAATTACTAACGAAGTTGGCTATAAATATATAGGGTTGCTTATTTTTTGTAACTTCTCCCACATCTAAAGTTGGATAAAAGAGTGGCTACCAAGTTGTTTATAAAACACATGGTTGCTTTTCATAACAAGTATATCTTTTTTTAGTCTCGTGACTCTTATCCCACATTTAAAATGTGGAAAATAAATCCTACCAAATTTTCCATAAAAGACATGGTAGTTTTTCAAAATAAGTATATTTTTTTTAGTCTTATCCCACATCTAAAAATGGAATATGAATTTCTACTAAGGTGCTTCTAAACTAGTTCATCCAATAGTGCAATTAGTTAAAAAATTAGTGGAAATTAAAAAAATTAGTGGAAATTCGGATTCGGATATTTTCTGTATCCGGATATTTTAGAAGTATGGATTTCTACTAAGGTGCTTCTAAAAGTAGCCCATCCAATAGTGTAACTAGTTAAAAAAATTAGTGGAAATTCGGATTCGGATATTTTCCGTATCCGGATAATATCCGTCGGATACGGATTCGGATGTTGTTTTTTTATAAAACTTTGAATTCGAATCCGGATTTGGATAGCGATTTCGGATTTCGGATTCGGATTCGGATATAGACAAATTCGTATCCGAAATATCCGTTTGACAACCCTAACTCCTGTTATCTTGTGATTTATTACAAAATATTGATTAGTATAAGAAAGATATAAAAAATTATTTTATTTATTATTAAGTCCAATAATTCGTAAGCAACCCATCCACAAATAAAATTAATATAAAGATATTTGTAAATTGTGATTTGGGATTTGGGATTTGGGATTCTTCGTAATTGATCCGATCAAAATTTGAGTAGTGAAATATGACTAAAACTTTAAACGAATTTATCCGGATCATAAAAGTAATACAGATAGTAAGTCTATTTTTAAACCAAATAGATAATTTACAGCTTTTTTATTTTATAAACGGAATGTCAAAAAACTTTATGGCTCATTAATATACCTGAATTCATCTTTAGCCTAGTGGTCAAGTTATATATATATATATTATTTTGCTTCATGATTATTATATGACTTTTTTAAGAGAAATTTCTGAAAAGTTAAAATAACGATTATAAAATGTAATTACTTATATTTTAAAGTTATTTTTTTTAAATCTAATCGCAAAGGAAAAGCTATTAAGGCGCAGTCGAGTTGGTTGAGTAAGCTTTGTGACAAAAGGTTATGAGTTCGAATTTCTCTGCATACGTTTTCTCGGCTGAGCCTCTCACTTTGTGTGGTTTAGCCTCTTGCGTTGGTTTGCATGCTATTGCGTCAGAACGAGGGTTTACTCTGTGCGCACTCATTACACTCTGAGTAGCGACTGCGGATTCCTTCCGGAAAAAAGTTAATTTAACACTTTTTTATCCAAATTATAGTCTAAATACAAAAAAAAAAATTGAAAATCTTAAAACCTTATAAAATCAACCAAAAAACCTATAATAATCATACATTCACCGATTCGGGAAAATGAAAAAATCATTCATTGTAAATTTAACTAACACGTAATCTAGAACTTCCTAATTCAAACTAGATCCTATATACTACAAAAATAAAATTTTAAAAACTTAAAAAGAAAATGTGAGAATGAGTTTTCTTGGTTTTGGAAAATGTCAATCCAACTCGTCGACGTAAGAAGTTTATTTTGACGTCGACGAGTTGGGTCGACATTGGAAGTCAATAATGATAAGGAAATAGGATTTTGAGGATTAAATTGTAAATAATATAAATTTAAGGATTTAATTATAAGTAATGTAAATTTTGTCCTTAAATTGTAACTGATGTAAGTTTTAGAAAATATTTGTAACGATGTGTAATTGTTAAGGACTAAACAGCAATTAGCCCTCTTTTGTAACAGATTTCAGTTTCAAACTTCAGTCTTGGCTCCTCTATATAAAGAGCAAGACTACTCTAATAAAGGGTAGAATAATTTTACTTTGAAAACTCATTTGTACTTGTATTTTCTCTCTCTAAAAACTCTCTAGTTATTTCTCTTTGTAGAATTCACTCCTAACAATTTACTAACACAATATCATAACTCATCAAATAACAGTTCCCGGTGTCGACGAGTAGAGACGATTAGGATCCGTTATATCCTTCTAATGTCGATTCAACTCATCGATATTAAAAAAAAACTTATACTTCAACGGTTTCAAACGACATTAGAAGGCCATAACGGTTTTTAATGTCGACGAGTTGCGTTGATATTTCAAAATTAAGAAAACCTATTTTTTTAAAAAAAAAATTAAATCCAAACCTTAAATGGAAAAAATCTAATTTGACGTCAAATTTAACGAAATAATTATATACACTCAAGATATGTATTTAACGAACAGTTCGTATAAACCTAAAACTAATTTCTAAAACTAATTTGAAATATTAAATAATAGTAAAATATATGAAATTTTAAAGTTCCCTAAAAAAATAAAATAAAAACAAGTTTTTTTACAAACAACAAATGTGATTTATGATTAAAAGAAAAATTAAATAAAAATCGTGTAACAAACATCTATTTTCATTCAATTTGAATGAAAATCCGAAATTTATAAGTAATATATTTAATAATTAACATTTATATTATCATTTTAATATATATATATATATATATATATATATATATATATATATATAACAAATGTGAATTGTATATAGAAAGGTAATGTATATCATAATCATTATACAATAGATAGCCCTTGCCTTAAGCTTATTGCAAGGCCCATGAAAGAGTTGACGAGCCTGATGCGGCTCAAGCAGGAGAAAAAGATTCAAAGACCAAAACCGTAATCTAGTCTCGTTTATTGAATGAGTGATATTTATATGTGACGTTTGTTACAATATTATATTCGAATCCATCCTATAATTATAAAATCACATATTAAATCAAGAGAAAAGTACAACTAAATACATTCTGAAATATTTAATTATCCAGTGGTATCCGGTTTTTGAAATGTGTAATTTGGTACCTCGAATAGAAATTTGGATAAAAATACCTCTGAACATATATATCCGCTGGTACCTCGAAGTGTTTGCAATTCTCAGGATATCATGAGAATTGTTTGCAACTTAGGATTTTCTGAACAACTCTCAGGATATCACGAGAGTTGTTTGCAATTCTCAGGATTTCCTGAACAATTCTCATGATATCATGAAAATTGTTTGCAACTCAGGATTTCCTGAACAATTCTAAGGATATCCTGAGAATTGTTTGCAACTCTCAGATTTCCTAAACAATTCTCAAGATATCATGAGAATTGTTTGCAACTCAGGATTTCCTGAACAATTCTCAGGATATCATGAGAATTGTTTGCAACTCAGGATTTCCTGAACAATTCTCATGATATCATGAGAATTGTTTGCAACTCAGGATTTCCTGAACAATTCTCATGATATCATGAGAATTGTTTGCAACTCAGGATTTCCTGAACAATTCTCATGATATCCTCAGAGTTTTTACTGGTAAAATTTTATTTTTTATAAAAATCAAAAAATATCATCAATGGATCTAGTTTTGTTCATTTTAAAAAAAACAAAAGCGATAGTACATTCATTTTTTTTTTCGAACTCCGGTTTGAAAGATAAGGATCTTTTAAAAATAAAATAAAAAGAAAAGGTAGGAAAAAGAAATTTTAGTTACGTGGTTGTTCACGAAGGGTGAGGGTAGTTAGGGTATTAAAATAATGTTAGGTACTATGTGGTAATTAGGTAGTTGAGATGGGTATTAAGAGATAATTGATCAAACCTTGGATAGGTACCTTAGGTGTAATTTCTATTAAATGAAAACAACACTTATACTTATAGTTAAGGATGGCTATGAATAGAAATTTTCATCGGAAAATTATCCACGAAAAAATGTCTACCAAAAAAATAACCTCAAATTCACATTTTTTACTTAAAAGTAGTTAACTTTATATTTCTTCTCGTTGACCCTAGAATCCCAAACAAATTTTGTTTTCCTTCTTTAAATTAGGTTTCATAAATTTTAATTGAAGTTATAGTGTCAATTTTGGAGAGAACAAAAAAATGTTAAAAAAATAGAAAAGCAAATTTAATTTTAAAATGTAGAATTATGAATTTTAAAATATATTGTATCATATGATAATTAGCAAATATTTTATTATCTATTAATAATTAATATATAGTTTTGATAAATGTTAGTAAAAAAATCTTTTAATTTAATTAATAATATTATTATTTTTCTTTATATTTTAATTTGATATTCATTGTATGAGTCTTGCATAATAAATTAAACATATTTTAAAAAAATTAAATTTAATATTTAAATATAAAATGCTATTTTTCAAAGTATAATGTATTTGATGTTAAGTGTTAATTAGCAAATATATTGTTCTCAATTAATAAATAATACATGTTAGTAATGTTTCTTTTAGTTTAATTAATAATATTATTATATCGTCTTGAATTCGATACTAATTGAAAAAAAAAACTAAAACATGAAACTTAATATTTAAATAAAGAATATTATTTAATTTAATTAATAATAATATTATTATAAGAAAATCTCATACTAATATTATCAATCCCAGAAAGAAAAAGAAGAAATGTTTAAAAGAAAGAAAATTAAAAATCTCTAAATGTAGAAAACAATTCAAAATATATGGTATAGGGCTGTAAAAATATCCGACCAAAATATTCGATATCGAATCTGAAGAAAATGGATAATATCCGTATTCGAAAAAAAAAATAGATAATATTCGCATCCGAATTTGTATCCGAAAATAGCATATATGGATATAGTCATATCCGATATCCGAAATTTCATAAATAAATATATATGATTTTTTTTATTTAAGCATGTTTTTTAGTTTTCCACATTGTAAAAAGGCTTTGAACAGTAACTCGTCCCTGGACTATCGAATTTGGTGACAGATAGTCCCTGAACTTTCAAAAATCCGTTCGTAGTCCCTAGACTATCCAGTTTGGTGACATATAGTTCCTGCACTTTCAAAAGTCCGTTGGTAGTCTCTGGACTATCCAGTTTGGATAAAGTTAGTCTCATGCGCATGTTTATTAAAGGGACTAACTTTATCAAAAATAGAAAGTCAAAGGACTAAATCTATTGAAAATGAATAGTTGAAGGACTATCTGTCACAAAAATTGATAGTCAACACATGCAAGGGGATTAACTTTATCCAAACTGGATAGTCGAGGGACTACGAACGGACTTTTGAAAGTCCATGGACTATCTGTCACCAAGTGCGATAGTCCAGGGACGAGTTACTGTTCAAAGCCTTGTAAAAAGCAAAACAAATGACTAACAAATTTGACGATAAATATGGAGGATTTCTTCTTTAAAAATTGTATCTTATCACACATTTAAAGTTGGAAAAAGAGTTGCTACCAAGTTGTTTATAAAACACATGGTGGCTTTTCTTAACAACTATATCTTTTTTAATCTCATTGCTCTTATCTCACATCTAAAATGTGGAAAATAATTGCTACCAAACTTTCTATAAAAGACATGGTGGCTTTTCAAAATAAGTATATTTTTCTTAGTCTTATCTCACATCTAAAATGAGAATATGAATTTCTTAGTGAAAATTCAAATATTCAAATTCAGATATTAATCGTATCCGGAAAATATCCGTCGGATATGGATTCGAATATTATTATTTTTAAAAAATTGGATTCGAATTCGAATTCGGATAGTGACTTCGGATTTCGGATTCGGATTCAGATTCATATTAATAAATTTATTTTAAAGTTTGTTAATATTAATTTAGCTTGTGTCGTCGGGTATCATCTAGTAGGTCGGGTTCGGATTGAGTACTCGTGAGAAATTTCTTAAACCCATAACTCATCCCGAACCCGGTAGTAAATTTTCATAGTTGTAACTCATCCTTGGGAAATGTTAAAACCCATAACCCATCTCAACGGGTCGAGTCGACTTGGGTCGGGTACCCGCGGGTTCGGAAAAATTGTCATTCCTATTTATAGCTAACTAAAATCAATGTTAATTTATAATTTAATATAATATGAAATAATACAAAACTGATTCAAAATAACAAAAATATATTCAAATAATATATAAGATAAATTATCAATCCTTATAGTTGGTTTAGACCAAATAATTAAAGTATTCAGTAATTACGTAAAATTAATATAATATTAGAATATATAGATTTTATGAATGAAAATGTCTGTAAACATTACTATAAATATAGCATGTCATATTTCTAAAATAGACTAAGATTCATTATTCAATACTTAGAGTTTTGCAGTATTTAATTTTTTTTATCTAAATTTTATAGATGTTTTGGTCTGAACAGATCCATACTTCATGAGTGACCGTACATGTGGGAAGAGTCTGGTATCCATAGGACTATTTCAAAAATCATTTGTTAGTAGTTGCAAGCTGTTCGTTGTGCATTCTTTAGAAGTATGGATACTTAGAGTATGGTAGTACTTTTGATTGTTCCCGAAGGGGGCCTCAACTATAAGGAGTCATGAGGTCTCCATGATCCAGTAATACTTCAAGCTTCAGTTGATGAGCAACGTCAGGAACTTGCTTCCGAACTGGCGGAGCTTCATAGAGAAATGGAAAACTTAGTATCTAGATCTCTAGCTTCAAAGTCTGAAGTGAGGAAGGTTAGGTAGACATGGAAACTACTGAATGAGATGACAAAATTTCAGAATCTTTGCAACACTTATGCCTTAATAGAAGTTATGGCTCTCTTAATAGAGAGCATCACGGTCATCATCATTATTTCTCTTTTTTACTATTGATGATAAACCCACTGCAATGAGGAGGCTTTTTCCTTTATGAAATATACGTCATTACTGAAGCAAAAATTATACAAGTCGTTGACACGCCCCCAGGACCACGCATACATGCCAAACCTTTACTCATATAAGGAAAGCCAAAACAACCAAAATTATTGTAGTTCAAAAGGAGCCCGAGCTTGTTCAAACAACAACCCTCAAACCTCAGCAATCAGCCCCTCCATCTACTCATCAGCCTTAGGCTCAACTTCTGAGTGTTAATCCAAACCATTGTTCCCCTCCGGCTCTGGGCCAAGGCCAAAGCTTCAGGACACATGATCCTAACTACTTTGGTAACAACTCTTCCTATGGACCATATCCTCACTATAAATGTTCCAAGGTTCAAATCAGTACCTCAGATAGACTGATAGTGTTGAGGTATTTTATTACATTCAAAGGTACAACATGTTCATACCATTTTTTATCCTCAAATCTTAGATGTAGATTATACCAAAATTTGATCAATATAAGATGGACAAGTATGACGACTCGGATGATCCAGAGCATCATATTAAACCATTCATAAACGCCATATTGAGCTTCATAGAGTGCGAAAAGCTTATGTTCAGAGCATTCTCAATGACTTTCGGAGCAAGTATTCTGACAATGTTCAACCAGTTGTCTTTAAGCTCAATAAGAAGCTTTGACGCTTTATAGACCTTGTTTCAAATACCAGTTTATTGGAAATAAATAGATCAATAGTGATGACGACTTCAAAATGCATTGTAAGAAGGAATCTGACGAGAGCCTATAAGATTACACCTCACTCTTTAGTATGGATAATTATCGAGAGTTTATTTGAGGTATTAACTTATAGTTAAAGGTACAACATGTTCATGTCATCTTTGATTCCCGAGATCTTGAATGTCGAGTTGTCGCCCGACTTTAAACCATATAATTAAGTCTTTCGTTAACTATCTAAAGCAAGCTCAATTTTGGATTTATGTACTTATCGGTCTTATGAGCCATATAACTCAACAACACTATAAATATAGCATGTCACACTCCTATAAAATGGTGAATAATCAAATATTTTAGCTTTAGAATTTTGCACCATTTTCTCTTACTAAAATTTCTCTCTAAATTAGTGTGAAAGTCTAATAATTTTTATATAAATCTAAAAAAAGAAACTTCGAGATGTTTTCCTAATAAATATGATAAAAATTAGACAAATGCTATATTCGGCCTTAAAATCATTATATACGCCCATTCCTTTTTCGAGGTTGTTAATTCGAGATATTTTCCTAGTAAATGTGATAAAAGTTAGACAAATGCTATATTCGGCCTTAAAATCATTATATACAACCATTACATTTTCGAGGTTGTTATGTACGACCGGTAGTAAATTCTATTTTACTCCTATTATAAATTCAAAATAATTATCATTTTCAAACAAAAAATTTGTTTAACTTGTTAAAACCACTTTTAAAACAAACAGCACGATAAACACTTGCCCCCAAGGGGTAGCCGAGTTGGTTGAGTATGGCATTCTTATAACCAAAAGGTCATGAGTTCGAGTCCCTCTGCATACACTTTCTCGGCTGAGCCTGTCACCTTGTGTGGTTTACCTTCTGGCGTTGGTTTGCAGGCTATCGCGTCAGACTGAGGGTTTACCCTGTGCGCACTCATTGCACTCTGAGTAGCGGCTGCGGGTTCCCTCCGAAAAAAAAAAAAAAGCACGATAAACACTTCAACCATATTCAAATTTTGTTCAAATACATATAAGTAATGTTTATTAAAGTTGTATTAAGGTTTATTTATTTATTTTACTTGAATTAGACTTGCTTAAAATATTTTATTTTTGTTTTGAAGATTTTGCAAAACCTTGCAATGGGTTAAATTAGTTTTAAGTTATAACCTATTATTTATTAAGTATGTATATTGAATATTTATAGTAATTTTCTTAAATTTGGTCCTTAATAGGACATTACAATCATTATTTTGAAGCAAGATCGTTGTTTTAGGGTTTTAAGGGTTTCTTACATGTGGTGAATTTCGTCGATAGTGGTAGCCAACAAAACTTACTAATGCAGACGAAATTCGTCGAGATTAGTAAAACCTTGTTGGATACCAGTGTTGGTCGGCTTGGTTGTTTATGTTCGAGTTTATATTAATTAATTATATATTTGGTTTGTTTTTTTTATGTTTGTATGTTTAAGTTCTATTTTTTAAGGATGACTGTAGAAAACAATAAAAAAAAACTATCAATGAATCTTCAACATCATCATTTAGGACGAGTAAGTTAAATGAATATATTTAAATAATAATATCGGGAATGTTTTACTGTAAAGATAAGCATCGCGACCATGTGATATATTTATTACAAATAAATTATCATAATCGGAAGTTGAGGTACACGTGGAGACGGAGGCACAACCATAATTTAAGAAAGAGGTTGAGGTCGATGATAAGGCCGAGACAAAAACAAATGAGGAGATAGAGTTGAAGTCATGGGGCAAAGGAAAATGAAGTGATTGAAATGTAATAAAATAAATACCTTTCAGTAAAAGTGAGAGATTTTTTACAAAAAATCATTTAACTACAAAGATATTATAGGAAGTTCGTTAATCATACAATGTACAACCTATATCAGATGAAGGAAATTGTATAATATTTTTAATAACTATATTATATTTATTTCAAAATATCTTATATATATATTTGGTTTGTAGGAGAGACCCGACGATATGCAGGTTTGATCACTGCATAAGTGGAACTTGACATGCCAATAATCTTTGATGAGAGTCGTCGATAACACAAATGTTGGTCTATTGTGGAAAATATTAGTTGATTGGTGACTGAATGGGCCTCTTGCATCAGTGTTAATCGAGAGATGACACCCTCAGATCATCAGTGTACATTTCTCCTTTGGTAATATGTTATGTCGATTTCTCATTTATTATAGGTTTTTTTATCTAAGGAAAACTCATCAAGGTAGCCAACATTAGTGATAAAAATGATAAAGCTACAATTGTGTCATATCTTCTTAGGCTTGAAGTAAGCGTAATAAAAGTCGAGCTGGATAAACTTCACGGTAAAAGTCTTGGAATTACATCGTTGAATGATATATTTGGTACCGTGTATTATCGAGATGAGAAAATTTATATGCTAGATATAGTGAAGTGCACCCTGAACATATATTTTGTACTTATTACGACAATTATGATCACTAACAAGACTGAGTCAAAAATCAATGTCAATTGATTGTATAATCACCAAGACTTAAAAATAGAATATGATTTTACATAGGGGTGGACATATTGGCGGAATTATTATTATCTTTACATTCGGGATGTCATCATGCGATAAAAAAGATAAAAGTGGTTTATCGCGTTGCTTGAGTGTTGGGCCTACAACCATTCATCTAGTTATAAACCAATGTGTTGGTATGAATATCAGTCTTCAGCGCGACTTACATTGGATGGCTTAAAGGTTGATGAGATACGTATAGTTTAAGTATTTTAAATATTTAATATTTATGTTATATATATCTAACACTTTCATCATTGTACCACATGTCATATTTCAGTTGTACGAGAGATTTCGTTCAGTTAGAGGGTTCAATGAAGTGGCATGGTTTAATTAAGTTTTCATGCGCGAAAACAAAATAGAGTCGTATCAAACTAGGCGTTCACTTAAGTGGTTTGGTCAAATCCAAATCGTACTATCACACCTTAAAATGCATTAAAAGAGGAAGGAAAAGATGTGAAGCAAAACACAGAGTGGAAGAACTTAGTTTAGCGAGGTTGACAACATCATTTCTACCGAATAAAGAGAAAGGTACAACTAGTGGTACCAATATTATGCATTCAGCCTACTGCTAAATATTATGATAGATACCTTAAATATATTATTTGGTGGATTCTGTATCATGTTGATGAAGTATCTTTTGTTTTGAAGACGTGGTAAACGATAAACGTAGAGAACTTGTATGTCTTACCTAGAACGATAGTCGATAAATATATGCAATGATAGCCAAATATATTTTCTAGAAACGTGAAAAAAATTATATGGGAAATATCAAGTTTATGTTAGCCGATATTCAAATATGATGTTTTTGTTGTATGGTTTTTGGATTTCCGTAAATATGTGTTTGGATGTTTTCAGTTGTCTGGATCATTGGTTTATTTAAAACAAATTTGCGTTTTACTTGGAATTTTTCGGTTATATGAATTATTGGTTTTAGAAAGATGGATAGATGATTGATTGTGGAGGTATTGTATATGGTGTAATTTTTTGAAAACTAAAACCTTAATGTCGACTAACGTAGTCGATATTAGTTATTATTTTAAGAATACCTAATATAGGTCAACTTAGTGGACATTAAATGTTCTTATTTGATTTCAAATAACATCCTAATATCGAGAAACTTGGTCGAAATTCTGGTTTTTTTTATGAAAAACTTTGTATATTTTTTACATTAGGCCGATTAAACTTGATAAAAAAAAGGATTTCTCCAACCCTGATTTATTCGACCCATATACATGTATATATATATAATGTAATAAAATAACATGTATTATTTTGTAAATTAATTTTAAGTAGAATGGAAACATGAAGGGTGTGAAATATAATAATGAATAAATATGGTTGTATTTAGTATAACTTTGAATTAAAATATCCATCAAAACTATCAATGTGGGTGTAGTGCGAACTTATCCCTACTATAAATAAATGTACTATTTATTGAGAATGACAATAGAATCATTGTCTTGAATTTTTCTTTTCACAGTTTCTCTCTTTAAAATACTTAACTTATTTTATCTGTCTCTATGAATCTAATTACTCTCTTTAAGAATATTTTAGACCCATTATCAAATATATTTTATCATGGTCGGTATTAGGTTTTTTTTTTACATTATGGTTATTTTACTAAAATTACTTCTTTGGATCACAATTGTTTTGTCAAAAAAGAAGTTATTTAGGTGCTAATATATTTGGTTAAGCTTCTCAAATACATTGTTAAAGTTACAAATTCTAATTTAAACAATTTTATTTGCGTCTACATAGTTTGGAATGTGATAAAGTTAAATTACAACAAAATAAAGTTTCGAATTAGACGTTTTCAATCTTTGGAAATGTTTGTCATTGTATTTTTTTAATTACTCCATGAAGTTAAATATATTTTTCAATACAATTAAATAATCGATTCATCAAGCCACAAATATATAGTTGTGCATATGATTTCCAACCTTGATGAATGAAAGGTAGTAGGACATGTAGATGGAGCATAACTTGTTAATTGAATACAGACAATATTATAATTAAAATATTGTTATACACGTAATATGTAACTTAATTCAAAAAAATGCTTACATTAACAAAATTATACATTTTCACATGAGTGATGCAAACCTATTTTCTTTGATAGACGGCGTTGGAACATCTTTAAGAGGCAAACAATTTATTGAGGTACCTAGAGAAAATGAACACATGATGCTATTATACATAGTCGTAATGACGAAATAAATATTTGGGACTTCCATCCAGTTCTCAAATCATGCAATCATATCAAATAAATTGAGCTTTTTTAGTTCTTTATCTACATTTTCATGATGTTCATAAATAACTTCATACAATGGCAAATCTTATTAGATTTCGGTCGTTAATTGCTCTAATAGAAAGACATGTAGCTAAACTTTTGAACACATAGTGAATTATAGCCTTAAAACCATAATAACCATTACGTATCCTATTCATTATATGTGAGATGAATTGATTCATAAACGGGGAAAGATTTCTGAAGAACACCAAATATTCTTTAATTTATTAAATAACGTTTCAGTGTTCTATTTTAGGTGTTTTCGGGGATTTGGATGTTTTAGATGGCGTATTTATTTTGGTTTGAATTTTTAATGTTCTCAAGGTGCTTGTAGTTTTTTCGGGCTAAAGGGTGTATTACAATGGTGTAGACTTTCTACCGATTTTTTCGATGACATGCTCAAAAATGTTGTTTCTTTTGTTTCTTAAAACTATCGTCAACATTGTTTTCTGCATCATTTTGTTTTCACTGGTTATTTTAGGGATAACTTGGAAATTTTTAAGATCAAACTTGAAATAATTTGAATAGGATGTAAAGCCTCTGTTTTGGATCATACTCATAGACTAAACTAACCATATTGAAGAGCTATTTATCCATATAATCATTTTTGCCATATTTTCCTTTTGTTACAAAGTTTATAGTTCTTCACATTTTGTCAATTATAGAATAATCTATAATATACCATTCAAGACCATTATACATATCTAACATCCACATGGTAACACGTGTAAATTTAAACACACATCCACATTCTATTTTGGAAACACTATTTTATCCGTCACATATTATTTTAAGATCACTTCAAACCTCTTTAAATATGATATTATCGTATGCAAAATTATAAATTTTCTTATATTTCCCGAATGATGTTTATCTTATTTTGTTTAATACCAAGAAAACTGTTAAGCTTCATCCAGAATTTTTTAAAGTTTAGTTTGCTCATCCAACAAATCTCTTAAATGATGAATGTACGCCTTCATCACTAACAATAGTACCAAAACTTTAGTTCGACTGTGTTACTTGAATACCACTTAATATATTAGGATGAATGACTGATTAGTTATCGTGTTTGTATAGTGCTTCATAAGATTAATGTGTGTATATAAGAATTTTTCATCATACGATTTGAGTGAGGATGTTTCAACATATTCTAACCCCTTAAAACAGGCTTTATATGTCTTTTTCATTGTCGTTATATTTTTATGCAACTTGGAATTATTTTTCGAATACACGACCAATTTCCAAGAAGAAAGAAACTCATCCAACATCATTCATTCTTTGAACAATTTCTTCGTATTCGCAACAATGTGCAGTTAAATAGATGAATTATTTTATAAAATGTTTGATTTTGAAGTTTATTTATGTATACTAGTCTGGAGTGCATTCTTATTACAATACTTTTTATTTTTATTTTTATCCTTGTCAAATATTGCCCAGGTTTGATTTGTTTCCTAGTTGTTACTATTCTCCATATAAAATAGAAAGTACTTTGTGCATCTTGACTTTTGTCAAACATTAGTTATCAATGTTAAATCGTTTGCTTGCATAATTACTTCTAAAATGTTATTTTGGAAAGTGCAATAAAAAATTCTTACTGTTACTAATATAAATTGATAGTTCTTGGAATATTCACGATTGATTATCGAATAATGTGTATGGTGGAGTGGTATCAGGCGAATAAATACAAAGTTTTAGAGAGAGAAAGTAGTCAAAATAAAGTACCAATGATTAGAAAGTACCCTTTTCCCAAAAAGGGATCTTTCCTTATATAGTGCCAGTGGTGGGCCCCCACTGTCACATGCTATGTTTATACTAATTACATATTGGCCCTCATATTTACACTTGTTTCTTATATTTCCTAACTTTACAAATAGGTCCTTATATTCTTTTACATTATCAGTTAATCTCCCTAATAATGTTGACATTTTATGCCATTATCAGTAGCCCCCTAGTTTTGCGGAGAGTCGAGCAAAAACTACTTGACTGCTAAGCCTTCTGGTCAGGAATCTGCATTAGTATCTTTATCGACCCCCTTAATACTGATGCTATGAACTATGCGTTATTTGTCAACCTTTCATTTTTGGGTTGGTCGGGTGGTCTGTCGATCTTCAACACTGGTCTGTTAATGGCCGATCTATCGGTCCGTTATATTCCGATGCGTCGGGTTTAATCAAGGTTATAATCAAACTACTTGGACCATCTCTTATAGGCTTTGGGTCAAATTATTTTTTCCAAGGGCCCATCTATTTTACTCACGGAACCGGTTTCCTGACTTGTCCACGTGTCACTCATCAACTCGTCGTTTGTACTCGTAGTTCTCTACTGTTACACTGCCCAACATGTGCATCATGAGGCTACTCCCCTTAGGTCTGTTGTAGTTGTCAGGATAGATATGTGTCTCGCGATAACTTGGCTATATTTTAACTAACATTTTGGTTAAGCGACTCTTGATATTCCCGACGCTCTTTTCGATTGCGCTTCTCCATGGAACAAACCGTTACCATGCTTACTTGCCTATAAATAGTCCTACTTCTTTATTCTCACATTTTATCTTAGTTCTAGAGAGATAGAAACCTGCTATTCTCAATTTCCTAGAGAGAGAAACTCTGATTTTGTTTTATGAGAAAACCCTCCTCTTATAAGAAACCTAAAAAGAAATCTAAACCCTCCTGAGAAACCAGTTTTTGGCTTCACCGAGCCGCCAGGTTAATTCACAAAGGCCCCATATCACCGTTGAGTTCGGAGCCACTGATTTTTCCGAACCCAGAAATCTGGGCCCATCTATACCCTCTCCCAACACGAGCCCCCCGACTATCCCGAGGACTTCCTCGTCAAAAAAGCCTGACGCTGCTACTCGCTTTACTCCTTTAAGAACCCGAAAAACCGACGCTGCAACTCAATCTATACCTTCAAAACCTCGAACTACTGTTGACCGACCAAATAAAACCCCTTTTTAACTATGGTTGACTCAATCTCTTCGTCTACCCCTCTCGAATACGTCCAACTGAATCCAACCATTATAGGTCGTCGAACTAGTCATAATACGGCGACCACTCCTAAATGGGTGGTTCAACAAGATGAGGAGATAAGGAAACGTGAAGAAGCGGCTTCTAAAAAGGCCGAGGTCCCAGCGCCCGGTCATACCCGAGTCAATAGGAGCTCAAGTATTGTTCTCGCGACTCCCTCTTCCAAAGGGTTGGCCTCTGTCGATAAATCCTTGCCCAAGAAAGTCCAGAGTACTGAGGCCGAAAAGCCAGCTCTTAAATCTTCCAAAGTATCTGTATCGACAAGGGTTGAAGACGATCCTACCGAAAAGACCACTCATAAGCCTTTAACTAAGGCCTTTGCGTCAACGAGGGTCGAGGACAAAGCTGTTGAAAAGATCACTCGTAGGCCTTCAACCAAGGCATCTGCGTTGACGAGGGTCAAAGACAAAAACACTGAAAAAACTACCCATAAGCCTTCAACCAAGGCATCTGTGTCGGCGATGGTCAAAGACAAACTTTCTGAGGAACCTATTCAAAAATCTTCAATGAAGGCATCTGCATCAGCGAGAGTTGGCGACAATAATACAGAACCAACTTTGCCGATGATTCCAGAAGCTCAAAATACTCCTACCGTTGGCGAGGCTGAAAAAGAGCCTTTACCTCCTGAAGTTGCCGAGATTGTGAAAGGCTACCACATTCTCTTTCCCATAGATCATAGTTTGTCTCTTTTTAGCAGGAAGTTCCTGTACTATTCTTCTGACGAAGAAGCCGTCTTGAAGAAAATCTAGGGGATTTCTGATTCTGTAACTGTTTGCTTTCCGAAGGCCGCTGAGACTCCATTGTCCATAAAAGCTCGAGAGATAGTGTTCTTCACCGAGCTTTTCAACTAGGGTCTTTGATATCCCCTTGATCCCGAAACCGTCAGATACTTCGAGATCCTTCAAATTTGCCAAACCCAGTTAACTCATAATGCATAGTACACTTTAATGTCCACCATTATGGCTTCTCGATTGGCTGGGGTCCCGATCTCCATTGAGAAATACATAGGCATATTCGGATTGTCAAAGTCTCCGAAGGTGCCCTTCTTATATTCTTCCCTTGCCAATCCAAAAAATATAGTGAAAATTTTGTTGGAGGCTGACAAATCGTGGAAGTACCGATTTGTCTTCATCAGCGGTGCTTGGGAAAACGACCGACCATATAGCAAGGAGAATCTGAGGCGTCTTACTTACAAGCGGACTCTTGAAGGTATTTATTATTATTACTTTTTTTTACCGGCCTTCTTTCTTAAGCTTGCAAGGTAACTATTCAGGAGTTGAGAAAATCCCACCTTAAGATAGCTTCAAAGATCTTTGCCAAACTCCGAGCCTTTGCCAGAAAGAATTGAGGTCAGCAATTCTGTCGGTGCTTTAAGAACACCAACCTCATTAACGGAAATCTTTGGCGCGCTCTGAATATATACTAAGTATCGAAGAGTTACAGACTCCTCCTGATGTTGCCGACTTCGTGAGGAGACTTGAGGCCCCAGACTTTGAAGTGGTTTTACCCAAAAGAGATCGGGCGCCAAACAAGCGTGTGAAATCGGAGGAGTTGTCTGATCCAGAAGACAAGCAAGAGAATGCCGATGGTGCTGTTGTAGACAAACCTCTTGAAGTACCACCCTTAGAGCCTGAAACCACTGTTATTCTTAGTGACCCAATCGCATGCGGAGATAAGTCTCCTGACATCGTAAAAGGGGCACGGAAAGGACTTGGTGAAAAAAGAAAGACGAATGTCGCAGCTGACGAAGGGAACCATATTTCAAACAAGAAATCCAATGGGAAAATTATTGTAGACGAAATGCATTGCGATCCAACCACTGAACAGATCACCATTCCCACCATGTTCGAACAGTATGGCGGTATGAAGTCACCCACCCTTGTCGAAGTCTGTGCAAGAGAATGAGGGTCGGAAGAAATACATTCAGTAGGAAAAACTAAAGCGACGGGCCACTCAGGTGGTCTTGCTTTGGTGGCCCACCAAGATCGTACTCCTTATCAAGGAGATTCCATGCATCCTGATCCTATGTTCTTGCATGTTCGTGCTCAGAGTTCAAACTTTTTTCCTTCAAGATTCGGATATCCTAGCGACTTCCCTGCAAAACATGTTTGCCCTCATAGCCCAAAAAGAAAGAGAAGTAATGAAACTTCAGAATGAACTTGCAGAGCTCAAGAGAAGCATCTCATCCAAAGACCAGGAATCGCAGGACTTAGTTGATCTTGCCAACACTCGAGCTGATGCAGTCGAAGCTAAGATCCGGGCTTTTGATGTGAAAGAAAAAGAGTGGGAAAAATCTGTTTCTCAGGCCAACAAAGATCGTGCCAAAACCGTCAAAGAATTGGCTGCCCAGAAGCTTCAGAATTGCTACCTTCACTGGCGATCGAATAAAATGGCTACGAACCTTCATGAACTTCAAATGATCATCGAAAAAATAAAGAAGGAGAACCATCTTTTTACTGCTAAATGCAAAAAAATTATGGAAGAAGAGGTTGTCGATGCAAGGGCCAGTTATGTTCTAAACTTCCACGCACAGTTTTCGCGGATGCCGCTAGGGTCGATATGGCTAGACGTCCCAGAAGAAGATCGTCCACAAGGCGTTGATTGTACCGACCCTGTTATCGAATACACTAAATTATCTGAAGATCCCTCCGACACTTAAACTCTGTTGCTCGGATATGTTGTTTTTGTTCTTTTAAAAGTTAAGACTTTGTTGTTTTTATTATATATTTTCTTTCCTGTCCGTTTTTTGTACTCTATGCTCGATATCCTACCCTTTTGTAATCGAAAGTGATCAGTTTTTTATGCCAAAGTCAATGGCTTTTTACATCATATACTGTGTTCAAATTTGTGGATCAACTTTTAAGCTGAATACCAGGTTTGAAGTTGTTGATCAACTTTAGAGTTGAAAAACTTTATAACAGGTTCTACTTTGTTGATCAAACTTAAAGTTGAAAAACCTTATTAGGTTCGAATATGTTGATCAACCTTAGAGTTGAAAAGACCTTTAAAAAGGTTCGGATATGTTGATCAACTTTAATGTTGAATACCCCTTTAATAGTTTGACGTTGTTGATCAACTTTAATGTTGAAAAACCCTTTAATAGGTACGACGTTGTTGATCAACTTTAATGTTGAAAAACCCTTTAATAGGTTCGATGTTGTTGATCAACTTTAATGTTGAAAACCCCTTTTATAGGTTCGACAATATAACAACATTAAGCTTGTTTAAGGCTCTAAATATTTACTAAATGGGTCGGTTTATATAGACACCTTATCAAAACCTCCCCTCGCCACGAGGGTAGGAAAGAGTGTGTCCCCGACTAAAATTGTCTTACAATGAAGTTAAAAGAAAAAATTAAAAATTAACAATCATTCTAAGTACAATTTAAGATGCTAAATGTTCCAAAGGAGACGTAGAGGTTGACCGAATTTATCTTTCAACCGATAAGTCCCTGACTTTACTTTTTCTATCACTTGGTACAGTCCTTCTCAATAGGGTGCCAATTTCCCTAGATGCTTGTCTTTGGTGTGAAGGAAAACGTTTTGTAGGACTATTTCCCTGACCTTGAAGTCTCTTCTTCGAACTTTTAAAGCATACTTGGTTCTCATTAGTGTCCTCCTCATAAAGATTGATCCTGAAGGATGGAAACATTGTCTCCGCATTGATTACTGCATCCATGCCATATACCAGTGCGTAGGGTGATTCCCGCGTTGCAGTTAGGGCCGTGGTTCAGTATGCCCACAACACCTCTTGTAAAGAATCCGGCCACTTTCCAACTTTTCCTTCCAAAATCCTCTTAAGCCCACTGATGATTGTCATGTTCGTTACTTAAACATGCTCGTTAGCTTGAGGATGGAACGGAGCCGAGAAACAGTATGGTATATTGTGATTTGAACAAAATTCCTTCATTTTATTACTATAAAATTGGGGGCCATTGTCCATGGTTATCTTTTGAGGGACCTCGTACCGACAACAAATATATGACCATATGAACTTTACCACGTTCTCAGCTCTGGTTCCTCATAGTGGTTCCGCTTCGACCCATTTTGAGAAATAATCCACTACAACCACAATGGTTTGTCTTCCTCTGGTTGCTAACGGAAGTGGACCTACTAAATTTATCCCCCGTCTGTCAAATGGTAGACCTTCTGAAATGGACTCGAGGGGGACTACTTGGGTGTGGATTGAATTGGCGAACCTCTGGCAAGTGTTGCACCTTTTGACCAACTCCTTGGTGTTGGCTGCTAGCGTAGGCCAGTAAAATCCTGACAATAGAAATCTCCTAATTAGTGTCTTGAATCCGCAATGTGCCATCCCTTCACCATCGTGTATTTCGGATAGCACCATCTGTAACTCTTCGTGTCCCAAGAACCTTAGCAGAGGTCTCCTTGATGACGTTTTATAAAGTATGTTTCCCAATAAAGCAAAACCTCACGCCTTATACCAAACACGTTTTGCCAATGTCTTGTCATTGGGAAATATTTCCTCCGCCAAAAACTTTATAATATTATTCCTCCAGTCAGCACTCAAAGCTATTGAAATTTGACAGGCCATATTTGGTCGGTTTTCTAGGTCTTTCCGTTTCAAAATAGAAGGATACTCATGAGTCAGAATCCAAGGGTATTCTCCAACATACATTGTGGTTGCCAACAAATCGGCACTTGTATTATCCTCCCTACGGACATGCTCATAAGTAATATTTTTAAAGGATGAAGCCAAAATTCTTAAGGCTGCTAAATATTGCACTAGCTGTTCTTTTCTCGCCTCGGATGGACCCGTTGTATGATTAATCAGTAGATGTGAATCGCTTAGCATCCAAACATTCCTGGCTCCCCAAATTTGTGCCAACCTTAAGCCTACCAGTGATGCCTCATTGTTCGAAGCCTTGAAGCCAAAGTGAATCGCCTGATGCATTGTAATCCCCGAGGGTGTAGAAATCTGGACACCGCCCCCGCATCCGTTAATACTTGACCCACCGTCAGTTCTGACAATCCACTCATCTGAATCTTTTTCTGGCTCAACTGCTATCTCGTCTGGTCTACTGGAGTGGAACTCTACTAAAAAATCTGCTAGATTTTTCCCTTTAATGGCCGTTCTTGGTTCGACCATTTTGACATACGCCCATAAATATCAAGTCGTTGTAACACACTTTTTAGGGGAAAAGCAGTTCGAACCATAATACAATAGCCTTGAAAATAAGGTCGCATTTTTTTAGCAGCTGTTATTAGAGCCGGTGCTAACTTTTCAAGCTTAAAATATCGTTTTTCAGCATCCAGCAAACTTTTACTTACATAGTAGACATGTTTAGGAACCCTGTCCTTTTCTCGAACTAAAGTCGCGCTTACCGCATGCTCTGAAACCGCTATGTATAGAAACAGAATCTCTCGGGTAGTGGTTTTGTCAATAGCGTTGGGGATGATAAATAACTTTTGGTATTGAAAAAAGCATTGGTATACTCAGTTGTCTAGTTAAAACTCTTAGCATGCCTTAGCACTTGAAAGAAAGGTGTGCATTAGTCAAAGGATTGCGAGATGAATCTATTCAGTGCTGCAAGCCGTCCGATTAAAATATGTACAACTTTAATATTCCTTAGGGGCGCCATACTATTCAAAGCATTCAGCTGGATTGGATTTGCTTCTATCCCTTTCTCGCTGATCACGAACCCTAGGAATTTTTCGGATCGAACTCCGAATGAGCATTTCTCTGGTTTCAACTTGAGGTTCACTTTACCGAGATTCTTAAATGTTTCCTCAAGGTCGGCAAAATGGTTTTCATCAGTAACACTTTTGACCAATATGTCATCAATGTAAACCTCAACATTTCATCCAATTTGTCCTTCAAAAACATTATTAACCAGCCTCTGATAAGTAGCCCCTGCGTTTTTCAGACCGAAAGGCATAACCTTATAACAGTACAAACCTCTCCCTGTGATAAACGTGGTGCTTTTCTAATCTCTCGGATCTAATTTTATCTGGTTGTATCCTGCGTACGCATCCATAAACGATAACAACTTGTTCCCAGACGTCGAATCTACCAGTTGGTCGATCCTTGGCATGGGAAATGGATCCTTAGGATAAATTCCGTTTATGTCCGTAAAGTCTACGCACATTCTCCATTTTCCGTTCTTTTTTTTTCACTAAGACCGGATTTGCTGTCCACCACGGATATTGGGACTCCCTGATGTGTCCTACCTTAGTTAACCTTTCAACTTCTGAAATGATTGCCTCTGCCTTTTTTTTGGAAAAGGCTCGGCGTTTTTGAGTTATCGGTCGAACATTTGGATTCATGGAAAATTGATGATAAATAACATTCTCAGGAACCCCTGTAACATCCTCTGAACACCAGGCAAACAAATGTAACTTTTGTCTAAGAAAATCAATCAACGTTTTTCAAAAAAAGAGGAAACGATTTACACCAATCTTCAAAAACTTTTCCTTTAGAAAATTCATAACTTTCGCAACTCTCGGTAATTGTTAATCCCTTGCGTTAACCATTTCCTTATCCGATTTTGCCGCCAACACTGCTCGGTAACATTCACTTGCTGTCTTTTTGTTTCTTCTAACAATGCCAACATTATTCTCGATCACGTATTGCAAGCACTGGTGAATCGTAGAAGTTACGGCATGCATCCTTGACAACCAAGATCGACCAAAAATTGCGTTATGCGACGAAAGAGTGTCTACCGCTATAAATAGAACTGTTACTTCCTTTTTAAAAGGTCTGCATCCCAGCTAGACCACACCTTCAAACTCACCAACTACTTCTGTTGATGCTCCCGTAAAACCAACAATAGTCCGATCTAATTTGATGATTACCGGCTTATTTTTAAATTTTGAAAAAGTTGACAAGAAAATGATATTTGCCGAACTCCCAGTGTCCACCAATATCCTCATAACTTCTTCACCAGCGATCGTTGCTACAATTACGATCGCGTCTTCATGAGTTCCAGCAATGTCTCCCATGTCATTATCATCGAAACACGAGATGAGAGACGGGTTCTAGTATAAGTGCAACAAGGTTCTTGCTTCCAACTGTGTAGTCAGATTAACCAAATGCCTCTTTTGAGAAGAGTTGGTGATCCCTGATATCGAGTCACCACCAAAAATTATTAGAGATTCAAAGAACTTGCATAAGTCGCTCACCTTTTCTCGTGTTGTAGTCCTAATTCTTCAATTATCCCGATCACATTTCTATTTTTGTCTGAGTCCAAATACTGTAGTGGATATATCGAACAGGTCAGTGATTTCTGAGATCATCAGAGAAGTTTCATGCTTCAGCACTGTTACTATTTGTTTGGAAACTCCACCTTGCTGAGCTTGTTTTTTCACATATTCTAGCAAATTCTCATTATCAATTTGCACATGCACTTCTTTCTTTAGCGCAATACAATCCTTGGTGTCTTGGCCTACGTCCTCATGATACCGACAGTATCGATTGTTTCAGCTCTCGCGAGTAGTTCCAATCGAAAAAGACTTCTGCAAAATGCACAATTTTCCTTGATTTGTCAAAAATAGTTGCAACACACTCGGTCAAATCGACATAGTGGTTAGGTCAAACCCATTTGTTCGATATGGGTCGATACAAATTTCCTTGGTAGTTATTTCGTACTCTCTGCGCCTGAGTCCCCGACCCTTTTCCGCTCGACTGTTGTGTTGTTGGCGCCACGGTCGTTATTAGTTGTGGCTAGGAAAGTGAAGCAATCTTTGCGGATTTTTCTGATATGATACTATCGAAGCTTGCGCAGTTTGCTGGATTTGTGCTGCCAATTCTGACGCTTCAGTCTCTTCAATCAGGATCAGCTTTTCTACCTCAGCTAACAAGGCAGAAAACGTAAAAGCCTACTTTTTCGTTACTGCTTGCTTCATCAGGCCAGGAAACAAACCCAATCTATAACCCGTTAAAGCCACACTCTCATCGCAATAGTCAAGATCGATTTTTGCATCTATAAAGCGTCGGGTATAGTCTCTCAGACTTTCTCCTACCTTTTGTCGGTAATTCACGATTGTATCACCGTTGGCTTGGAAATTCTTACTTCCCACAAATTGATGTCTGAACATCAGCCAAAATATGTCAAAGTTTTGTATGCATCCCTGTGGCAACCGATTGTACCATTTCGAAGCTCGGTCTTTGAATGTCATCGAAAATGCTCGACAGATTAACTTATCATCATTGTCAAAACTTAGCATGAAGTTCTTAAATGCTTCTAGATGGTTATCATGGTCTTTATTTCCATCGTATTTTTATAGTTTTGAGATATCAAACAACTTCGGAAGATGTCCCGACAAAATTTTATCTGAAAAGGGAGATGATCTCCAGTTATGCCCGAATTCAAAAACTCCGCTACCTAGCCCTTTGGCATGAGTTGCATATAACACCTAGTGGTTTTGCAAATTAGCTTCGGACCCTGTAACCGTAGGATTGGCTTCCTGATGAAAATTGAAATCGCGGGACATTTTGCTGCTCTCTATTAACTGTGATTACACCTTCCTTTTCTATAGAAATGGGAGTCATTTTGTCGACGATGTCCCCTTGAGGTTTGGTGATTTTTTCTCGGTGTGACTTACGTCTTCGAATTTCTCGCTCTCTAATCATCATTTTATCCTTCTTGAAGTATTGGACGTCCCGGTCTGGAGAAGATGACTCATACATATATTCCTCAGTTGAATATTCATATTCGTGCTTGGCTCGCAGTTCATACTTTTTCCTTGATACATCGTCATGATTTTGTACGCGAGCTCTGCCTTTGTAAAAATTAGCCTCGTCCGGATTGACAGCACGATTAGCCTCTTTTCCATCTTCGCACGCCCGTTTGCCTCGGCTATCTAGCCGATACTTATTTTCAGCCAAGGCCATTTTTTTCTCAGCGTTAAGCTTAGCGATGTCATCCAAAACCTGCTGTATGGTCATGATAAGGGTCAACCGTTTGCCTTGGCCTTGGTTTCCCTGGTCGCCATCACCATACTGCTCATCGGAGATCCAATCCTCTAAATAAGAAATTTCCCTATGAGAGCCTCTCTCTTTTGTATTTCCCTTTCTAACCTCCGTATCCATTCCTCAAATTTTTAAGTTTTTACTAGGGTCGAGATTTTGGAGAACCTGATCTCCGGGTATCACTCTTTCCCAAAGACGGCGCCAATGATAGTTTTTGGAATATTTGGGACTGATTATCGAATAACATGTATGGTGGAGTGGTGTCACGCGAATAAGTACAAATTTTTAGAGAGAGAAAGTAGTCAAAATAAAGTACCAATGATTAGAAAGTATCATTTTCCCAAAAAGGGGTATTTCCTTATATAGTGCAAGTGGTGGACCCCACTGTCACATGCTATGTCTATACTAATTACATATTGGCCATCATATTTACATTTGTTTCTTATATTTCCTCACTTTACAAATAGGTCCGTATATGCCTTTACATTATCATTTAAGCCCCATAATAATCTTGACATTTTATAAACTTATCATAAATGACCTTGCTAGCTTGTAACTATAAGACTTAAAAATCTATAAGGTTAACTTTCATATCTATTTTTTCCTTTTTACTTTGGGAAATGATAAGTGATGAGGGAATCCTCATCGCGTCACATGGTCAAACAGAAGGGAAATGGAAGAAGACAGATATAAACCTAAACTAGGCAAGTGACGAGGTGAAGAATGTGTGAAAGTATCGTGAAGGTTCCAGACCGTGCAGAGCTCTAGCTCTGAGGGCTAACTAAAAAACACAAAGATACCGGGCAGATAGTGCCCTACAACCAATGGCCGACCGCGATGATCAAAATAGGAAGGCTCACGGTGGAGTAGAGCTCCATCATTGCAAGCCCGCTATGAGGATCAGGATAGCAAGATCTCCCTAAAATCTTCAAACAGAGCAAAGCTCCACCTATGAGGACTGATTAAAGGATTCAGAGCTCATTTGCCGAGCAGAGCTCCATTGCAGTGCCCCATCAGGAAGGAAAAGAGCATAGAAAGATGTAGCTCGGTTTTGAGTCAAGCTGGAGATGAGCAGAGCAGACCAAACTGAGCAGAGGCGGTAGTAAAGGAAGATGAAATCAAGGTTGTCGATTTAAACTCTAAGGATTTAATAAGTCAGCAAGCATGAATGATAGGAGACTGAATTTATGATCGCAAATTTAGGGCTTTCTTCATAAATGTTAGTCTAATCTTTGAATAAAGGGAATTAGCATTAATTAAGAGAAAAAAATGTATAAAAGGGGTAATAGACCCAAAGAATTGTATCTTTTTTGACATAATACAAACAAACTCTCTTCTTGTCATAAGTTATTATATTTTCTTATAACAAATTGGGGAGTATTCCGAGAACTAGGTGTGAAATCATGGTTATGGCAAGGTCAGGGATCGAGTGAGATACGCAAAAACCAAACGAAGCAACAAATCGACAGAGAACGGTGACCGATCCACCCGTGGAGGGACTTGGTCAGCAGCCCACAGTGATGGTAGCCATCGACAAGTCAGCAGTGGTAACGCCTATAGAAACTGTACCCCAAACAAGGCCAGAGCTTGCACCACGCATGCCTGAGGTTGTTTTGAATTCATCCCTGCACGATGTAGAAATCGAAGAATTTTATGGTCGGGATGACAATTCAGTGACTCGAACAGCAACTTTAACATCAACAACAGGAGCAACTTAAGGTACCATATGAGTGTGATGCTAGAGAGAAAGCTATGCATGCAACTATTGTTGGACTAAACAACTTGGTGAAGGCATTTAAAGCTAAAGCCCAACCCCCGTCCCGTACATGTCATCGAGCAGGTCCGAAAGATGGTCGCTCAAACCGCGGAGATTGATCCTCTAAGCGTGAGGATAGAAGAGAAGGAGAGGGAGAAAGTGGAAGCAACAAACATTCCAAGGAGCCCAACCACCAGCGGGAGGGGGAACTTTAAGCGTCACAGAAAGCAAATGAGGTTGAGGTCGTTCAGTACAATCAAGTACGGCCTAAACTTTGAACGTATATTTTGATAGAAACCCATTTGTTGGAAAAATCCTTGAATCTCAGCTCCCTCTCAAATTCGACCCCTTCAGAATGGAGGCATATGATGGCACAGAAGATCCTGAACGACACTTAGAACAATTCCGCAATATGATGATGGCTTACAATCCTGATGATGCCATGCTCTACCGAGCATTATCTATGACTCTCAAATTAATGTGATGGCCTAAAGCATCGATTCATGACTTTGCAAGACTGTGGAGAGCCTTTAAGGAAAGATTTATATGCAATAAGTAGCTCAGAGATGAACACGACTCGATAATGAACGTCTACCAAAAAAAGGTGAGCCTCTGAAGAGTTATGTCCGACATTTTATCCACTGCATGAATGACCTACCCGATCTGGCCAAAAATATGGTTGTGGCTTCGCTTAAAAAAGGTTAGGATCGTCGAGAAGAGCTCTATGTCGACCTGATTCGTTTCCCTACTAAAAATATGGGGGACTCACTAGCTCGAACCGACATGTTCATACGAGTTGATGACGCTAGGAAGGGCGACTCTCCAGAGAGAGCTTCCGATGATCGAAGAGATGGGAAATCTGACCGTAAAATGACCGAGTCTATTTCTTTGATCTACGACCGAACAAAGGGAAGAACGAGGTATCAACCTCGTAAGACGATGAGTGCGCCAAGCTACAAGCGGTCCAACGGATATTTCTGTGCTTATCACAACGATCACGGTCACCCTACGAACGAGCGCAAGCAATTAAAGAAATAAATTAAAAGATTGATCGATAGTGGGGAGATCATCCCATTTATAAAGTGACGGGATCATCATCGTCGACGTGAGTATATGGAGGAAATTCGCCAGATACTGAAGGACAAACCCAAGGAAGACAAGGGCGTCGACAAGGGAAAGAATGAGTGATTGTTCACCATCATGAGGGGACAATTGGATATGACTGAGCACGAGGAAGTGGCGAACGACAAAGAGTTAGCCCCGACGACTGCTGAAATACGGTCTGAGGTAGCTAGCAACTTGATAGTACCAAACCAACTGCAAATACCAGCATTGTTAACCATCACTGGGGGGATTCAGGGTTGTCTCATAACGCAAACTCCAAGAAGCGGTCTCGGATTGACCATGAGGTTCAGGCAGTCGAGGCCTCACACTACTATAACTACCATGATCTCATTGTCGATATCGTATTCAATAATGACAATCTGAGATGGGTCAGCACGCCGCACGAGGATGCATTAACAGTAAGCCTAGATATGAGAGGAGTAATGGTTACACGGGTCCTTATCGACGGGGGCAATTCTGCAAACATTATATTCAAGGCCAACTATGACCACATGAATGAGGTCCCACCCTACAAGAAGATCCAGCGGACCCTCGTGGGATATAAAGGGAAGGCCTCACAGTGTGTGGGAGAAGTTTAATTGCTGGTTACGGTTGGACACGGTGCTACCAAGAAGGAAATGAAAACATTATTCATGATTTCCGATGCTCCGAGCCCATACCATGCAATAATCTGTCGCCCTTGGCTTTAAAAAATGGAGGCCTCCCTTGCACATTTAGACAATGCATCAAGTATTCGGTCGGTAATGCAGTAGTGGTTATTATTACAGGTAGTCAGCGGACAGCCAGAACGTGCTACGTCGTCTCCACGAACTCCCTCAAATAGAAATTATATACCGGAGGGGAGCCAGAGAATCCTATTCAAGCAACACCCCAAGCGGAACCCGTTGAAAATCCATGGGAGGCAGAGCCAACTGGCACAGAAGCAGTGGCCGAGGGCCATAGCCTACAAATCGGTAAAAACCTGGATTCCTTTTTTATACAATCACTACTTGAATTATTACGCAGAAACTTAGATATTTTCTCCTGGGATGCTCAGGATGTGTCTGAGTAGACCCTTCTATCATTTACCATGAATTAGAAATTGATCCGTGCGCCAAGCTAGTGCTACAGAAGCGTCGTCCATTCTCTCTTGAGAAGCAAAAGGCTATTGGCACGAAGGTGGATAAGTTGTTATGCCTAGGTCACATACGACGAGCTCGATACCCAGTGTGGATAGCCAACCCTCAAAAGGAAGGGGGGCCAATGGTGAATGTGTATGGATTTCACCGACTTGAATTAGGCCTGCCTCAAGGACGCATTTCCTCTTCCTCGTATCGGCCAACTGGTGGATTTCACTTCCGGCTGCGAATACTTCTCCTTCATGGACGCCTACTCCGGTTACAATCAAATTCTCTTACCCATCTGATGAAGAGCATACGACGCTGCAGACTGAGCACGATCTCTATTGCTACACAGTCATGCCATTCTAAAAAATGTCGGTTCTACGTACCAAATATTGGTCAACCACATTTTTCAAGGATCACTTGGGTAAGTATATAGAAGCCTAAATTGATGACATGTTAGTTAAAACGCATTCTCCAGAAACCCAACTCAGGTTCTCTAATCAGTATTCAATGTGTTGCGACAATTTAATCTGAAGCTTAACCCAATCAAGTGTTCCTTTGGTGTACAGAGTGGAAAGTTCCTTGGTTATGTGATCAACAAGAAAGGGATCGAAGCTGATCTAGCTCAATTACAAGTCATCCTCGTGATGCCCCCGTCTTCCAATGTTAAAGAAGTCAAATGCTTGACAAGTCGGTTAGTAGTGTTATCACGTTTTATTTCTCGAGCATCGGATAAGAGTCACCCATTCTTTGAAATTATCAGAGGTGCTAAGAAATTTGCATGGACAGAGGCATGCGACAAAGCTTTCGAGACTTTAAAGCAATACCTCACCTCGCCTGAGATACTTTTTGCACCTATAACAAGAGAAACTCTTTTTATATACTTGTCTGTCTCATCCTGTGCCGTCAGTGCAGTTTCAATTCGGGAGCCTGATGGTGTGCAACACCCGATCTATTACGCGAGTAAAGCTCTGCTCAACGTTGGGCGAGCACAATATCAAGTTTGAACCTCGCACCGCTATAAAATATCAGGCCGTAGTTGATTTCATCACCAAGTTTTACACACCTTATACCGGACATCTGTTTGCCGATGTCGAGGGTGAAATTCAGTGGTCGTATTGGATCATTGAAGCAGATGAAGCCTCTGGTGTGTCTGGGGGCGGGGCATGTATTATTCTACAGCAACTAACATGGGAACATGTCAGATTCAACTTTCCAGTGACTAATAACATTTTCAAATATGCGGCTGCCACTTGCGCGATGAAATTGACGTTAATATGTGGCGCTTGAAATTTGTGGATCCGCTCGGATTCTCAATTGGTGATTAATCAGGCCAACGGCTCATATGATGCTAAGAATATAGATATCTATGGCTATTTGGCTGCCCTGATAGAACTCGAATCCACGTTTTCTCAAGTCGTTTACGAGCAGGTGTCGTGACTAAACAATTCTGATACTGACACCCTCGCCAAAGTAGCGGCTCTTGTTGAGCATCCACTTATCTTACTGCAATTGTTACCCACAACATAACTTATATACCAGCATGACAAGGTCTACGTCATCACCCCCACGACAGACTGGCACAAACCATATCTCCACTATCTTCAGTCTGGTGTTCTACCGAGCGACAAGGCCGTCGCTCGAGCTCTCTAGTTGAAAGTTATGAGATATTGTGTCCTGGATGACATCCGATATAGTAAAATCTCTACTCAGCATTTGCTCAAATGCCTAGATTCATCTGAGGCTGCGTCGATTCTGGAAGATCTACACTCAGGTGACGCTAGAGCGTATTGCGAATATCGTAGCCTCATTCGATGTTTCTTACTAGCTGGCTACTACTAGCTATCTTTGGCGGCCGACGCGGAAATATTGTTCAAAAGTGTAGCAAGTATCAAGAATTTGCCAACTTTAACCACTTACCGAGTGAACCGATGCAGGTGGTTCATGTCCCTTTCCCTTTTGCAAATGAGGCATCGACCTTGTGGGACCACTCCCAATAGCGACAGGTAAACGAAAATTCTTGGTAGTGGCAGTTGATTATTTTACTAAATGGGTTGAAGTTAAAGCTACCTCAAGGACTAAATTGGCAGACATGTGTCATTTTCTCTTACAACACATATTATCTCGATTTGGAATATCTCGCATCCTCATGACAAATAATAGACCGCATTTCCAGAATAGAGTGATGACCACATTTTGTGAACGTTTTGCCATCAACCAACACTTCTCCACACCTTATTACTCGTAGGCGAACAGGAAGGTTGAAGTCACGAACTATACTATTTCAGAGGGCCTCAAGAAAAAATTGGAGGAAGCTAAGGGTAAATGGCCAAATAGATTAACCGAAGTGCTATGGGTATATAGAAAGACACCGCAGACTACAGCAGACGAAACCCCTTTCTACCTGGTATATGGTAGGAGTGAGTCAGTGGTCCCAGCAGAGATTATCATCCCAAGTTACTGAATCAGCAATTACGACGAGAAAAGCAACACTTTCACTCGGGCAGTCAGTATTGACCTCATTGAAGAGCGGCATGATCAAGCTCAGGTCTGAGCAGAGCATTACCGGATTTTTATGCATGGACGCTTCAATGCTCGGCTAAAGCCCCGTACTTTTCAAGTGGGCGACAAAGTCATGAAGAAGGTATTTTTGGGTTCAGGTGACAAGATATCAGGAAAATTAGGACCCAATTAGGAAGAACGTATCGCCTCGCCGAGAATGAGGAAAATACCCTTAAACACCTTTGGAAGTTTCACCATCTAAAACTGTATCGATATGAATTGTAATTTATCTGATGCGCTCTTTTTCCTTCTTGATGGCGCGGGAAGGTTTTTTAACGAGGCATCAAACTTACTATTTTATACCACTAATATTTTCTTATTTTCCCCAATGTGTGTATATTTATTTTTCTTCGTCCTTACCTTAGCGAGACAAGTCTTAGACTACGCCTACGGGCTACGCAAAGAGCCAAGTGCCACGCCTACGGGCTACATAATGCGAGCTGACCAAGTGTCAATCCCTTCTTAGGGCCACGCAAACGGGTTATCATAGCCTCGCTACAAACAGTGGACGTGCCACGCCTACGGGCTACGTAACATGACGTGATCCCGGATCAAGCCTTTGAGAAGGCCACGCAATAGGGTATGACCGACCTCACCGCAAAATGGGATCTAATGGACTTACGCAAAGAGCGTAAGTAACGCTCGACAGGTTAAGGAATCAATCATTGATCAACATATTTAAACACACACACATCTACTTCAACCATAAAATTCCATAAACAGTACTCCCAGAAAGGTAATTCACCAATGTCTACAAAAAATAAAGCAAAAAGGGTTTTACAATACAAGTTACAAGATTAAAAATCCGCAAACGTGCCATAATGTTTACACATAAGTATCAACCTTCAAATTAGGTATCCCGTATCAAGTTTGGGTTTTCAGTCAGCGCGTCTTTCGTGCGCTCTGCACCTACATGTACAGCATCAGCCATCACCCCCGTGGTTAGCGCGTTCACTACTAAATCCTCTTCATGCCGAGCAAGTCGGATAAATGCAATACCGACCCATGTACACTGCTTTCCTCTAGTCGTCAATTTCCCTAATGATCCTAACTTCATCCCTTGGTTCAAAGACACCAGCTCCTTTACAGCCTCCTTCACTTTCTACACCACCATTGCCATTGCTACCTCAATAACCTTGGTTTCTCTTTCGTTTAAGTCAACCACGGTCTTCCTTTGTAGCTGCTCACGCTCTTACTCTGTTTTTTCCTTGAGCTCCCTCAATGTAGTGGTTAACCTCCCATTCTTCAAAGTCGGAGTAGGAATGCGCTCTGCTTGATCTTCTACTTTCTTTTCCTAAGCCACATTCTGAGCTAGTAATGTACTACTTTGCATCATTACCACATCGTTCCTTTTGATTAAGTCATTTTTCTATGCTAGCAGTGTGGCATATCCCGTTGTTAATTCCTTACATGATGCTCGCAGGCCCTTAAGAAACCCTGGACTGTGGTCAAATTTTGGCGCAAGCCTTCGTTCTCTTCAATTGATTTATCCTTCTTCGCCTTTGAAGTCCCATAGGCATTCTTGAACCGAGCTAACTCGGTCATTAACCTCTTCACAAAACCAAAAAACATGGGCTCTGGTATCCACTTCTCCATGACCAGATAATCTGCTTTTGACATCCTCCGATAAGACAGCACCACTGAGTTATGATGCATCTATATAGCCAAACACACAAAGCAGGAGATGGGTTAATCATCTAACCAAATGCATCTATGATGCCTCTACAGAATTTTACTCATAGTTAAATGGTCGTAGAACAATAGCTCTGGAATGCGTTTCATATTCTCAAACATAAACATCGATGGTGGTAGCATCACTACACCAGGAGGCAGAAACTTTTCAATCGAGGCTCCCCCTTTCTGCACTTCCGCCTCCTTCCCTTTCAAAGATGGCAGCTCAGGGATCACCACATTTACGGTGGTCGAGCCGGACCCCACCTCTTGCACTAATGATTTTGAAGGACGAACAGTCAACGTTTTGACCCAGTTATCCATCCTCTTTGATATTTCCTCTGCGATATACTTTTTTGGCCTCCCCGTTCTCTCTCAGCATCCTTGTTTAAATGAACCTCTGCACGGTTCTCATCCAAGACTATTACTTCAGGAGCTTTACCAAGCTCCTTATCCATATTTGGCGCCACGTCCATCTCCTCCTGGTTCTCTTTCCCACGAGCTCCATAAATCTCCTTATCATATACTAAAGCTTCCTAACTGATAATGGAACTGCATCTACCACCACTTGTGCTTTCTTCTGCGGTGGAGTCACCTGGTCCTCTACGTTCTCCTCATCATCTTAAACCAACTGGTTCCAATCTTTATCTACTTTATCTCTAGGGGGAGCATCATCTCTGACCCCTTGATTTACTTCCCCCGCATCCTGAGTTATGCCCGCTTTATTCTCATTCTCATTCTGGCAGGACACGGATAATGAGCACCCAGCCTCTTTTGTTATGTGACTCTAGAAAACTGCTAGCCACACCCCTGCACTATTTCGATCCTTGTACTTCTACTCCATTAAATCCCGCAGACGTTTAGTAGTCGTCTCTGCTCTGCTTCCTGCCATTGTGACTTTTCCGTCCTTCGAGATAACAAGCTCATAAATAGGCCGCAACCCTGCTTTCAAGAAATTGATCTGCGTGAACAATCGAGCGGGTTCCTGAAGCTACGTTTCGCTCGCTAGGCTAGCAACTTGAATCACAGACTTTTTTTCACCCTCAACTAAACCCTCCTTACACCACTCATGGTGTCTCCCTTCACCTGCATCAAGCAAAATTATTTGGTTAACACACACTCACTAAGTTACCGCACACTAAGCTCAGGAGCATCCTTCTTACACTTAGTCTTCCATCGGCGTTCCAACTGCAGATTCATCAATGCATTTTCATGTTCCCAGTTCCCCGTTCAACTGAAGGTAGAAGAAGGGGGGTTTCGCCAACTTTCTCACGTCTACTACAACCAACAAATCGGCTAAACAAATCGAGATGCCTATGAGTTTCGCGCTAAACACAACTCTAAGTAATACTCTCCACCAATGGGCGACCAATTGAGTAAGGCATAGACCTATGAAGCTAAAGAAATGTCGTATCAGCAGTGGCAAGGGTAGTCTTAAACCTCAATCAACTAATGTCGTATAGAAGCAAGTCTCGTTTTATTTTGCTTGGTAGGGATGTTCACCAACCTCTGGAACCCTAGTTGTTACGTCGCTCAGAATACCATATCTATCTCTAAAACTCAATAACCCTGGTTCATCCAAATAACAATATTTGGGTGCTAATCGATCGAAATAACTTTTTAAAACCAAAGAATCTTTAAACTCTTTTTCCACGGCCTTCATAGAATTCCCATGCCTCTTTGTAACCTTTTTATGGGCCATTTTGACTGTAATAATCCAAATGAAGGGGTAAGATTAAAGCATTTGGGTAGACACTTCATGTACAAACATGATATCCAAGGTAGTAGTGTATCTCCAAAGCAATAACTTAGGGTTCACTGCCTCTCAACTACACAACTAGGGTCATCATCGGTCAAGTGTTATGAAAGAAAATAAAGAGGAAGCAAAAATATAAGGGCAACTTGAATTACCTTTTGGATGCAAAATACAACTTTAATAAAAGAGTGAGAGCCTAATTCTTTCACTTACAAATGATTCTTCAAGCCAGATGATATAGTATCCCCTTTTGAGTGACTGTTCTTTGTTTACACACTCGTCTGGAAATTTAGTTTCACTTTTCAAAGATAAAAATTCCACACCCGTGATGGAATGGTATTTGTCACTCTTGAGTATATAAATAGATACGTTCTTTTTGTTCCCCACGCACCATTTCAAAAGATGAAACGGCATCGTTGTCTGAAATAAATTGCTACAAAATGGATACGTGTCCAACAACAACTGATGCGTCAGTGTAATCATAATTACGCATCTTACATCACACTATTATTTATTTTTACAAATCCCTATGTTACGATAATTTTTTCAATTAGAATTCTTTTAATTTAATTCACGCATTCTGTGTAATTTTACACATAATCCATGAACTAGGGGGTGCCCTGATGAGGGAATCCTCATCGCCTCATATGGTCAAACAGAAGAGAAATAGAAGAAGACATGTATAAACCTAAACTAGGCAAGTGACGAGGTAAAGAGCGTGTGAAAATATTGTGAAGGTTCCAGCCCGAGCAGAGCTCTGGCTCTAAGGGCCAACTAAGAAACACAAAGATATCGGGCAGAACAGTGCCCTATGATTAATGGATGAGCGCGACGATCAAAATAGCAAGGCTCCTGACGAAGCAGAGCTCCATCATGGCAAGCCTGCTATGAGGATTAGGACAGCAAGGTGTCCCTAAAAGCTTCAAACAGAGCAGAGCTCCACCTATGAGGACTGGTTAAAGGATTCAGAGCTCCATTGCAGTGCCCTATCAGGAAGGAAAAGAGCATAGAATGATGTATCTTGGTTTAGAGTCAAGTAGTAGACAAGTAGAGCAGACCAAACTGAGCAAATGCGGTAGTAACGGAAGAGTGAATCAAGGAGGTCGATTTAAACTCCAAGGATTTAATAAGTCAGCAAGCATTAATGATAGGAGACCGAATTTATGATCGTAATATTAGGGCTTTCTTCATAAATGTTGGTCTGATCTTTGAATAAAGGAAATGAGTATTAATTAAGAGAAACGAGTGTATAAAAGGGGTACTAAACCCAAAGAATTGTATATTTTTTCGACATAATACAAACAAACTCTCTTCTTGTCATAAGTTGTTATATTTTCCTATAACAATAAGGTTGTATTAGGCACAAGAAAATGTCTTGTAAAGAAAATAAATTACTATGAAGTGTATTGTTTTATATTTATTCTTTATTTGATACGGGTCCTTTATGTGTAGATTCACTTTCTTATAGATGTGCAATTGAAATAAAGATCCATTTATTAATCAAAATTTAATAGTAAAATTAGTCAGTTGTAAGTTATATAAATCAAAATTCATCTAAAACTAATAGACTAATAGTTACTAATTTATTGGATGTTTTTGTTACTCTCGTTCATAGGTCCACTCACTGTTAAAAGATATCAGATTGGTTAAACTTGTCTATCATTTTAAGTTTTTTTTTGTCTCATACTAAAAGATCAGACGTCTGTGTTTTAATTATGAGGCCTAATATAGAAATGTCTAACTAGTAAAAGTATGTGGCTACTGTGTATCCTCTCTATCATTTCTTGGTTTTGTCTCTTAGTTGCTAATTTATTAGGTTAATATATGTAGAGGTGAAAATTGTTTTTGCATCCAGTAACTACTATTGATTGTTATGGGCTATTGTCTTTTTTGTTTAAATATTTATTTATTGTGTTTATTTTCTATTCTATTTTTTAAACTTGTAGGTAATGTCTTTGACAAATGAAGTTATTCTAAATCCACATATCGGAAGTATGAACCCACAAGATGGTTTTCCAGATCATTGTTCTCTTACAAATAATACTCATTCGACCATATCTTCGAATCCAACCATAGTTGAGGATACATAAGGAGACAAAAACACTTTAAAATGGATTGAAAAGTCTATATTGGGAAAACTATGAAAGGGGAAAATGGTGGAGTTTGGAAGACTATTTACAAATACTGAAAAGTCCATATTATGTTTATTTCATGTCTCATGTCTTTATACAAAAGAAGTAGTATGTGTTGCATTATATGGCTTCTTTTTTATTGTAACATAGATATGAAGATATCTACTATTATCGTGGGTAACTTCACAACTAATGACGGCATGGTTAGAGATATATGCTTGATAAGTTAGTCATATCATACTTTTGTTAAATGGAAATACATTACATGTGCGGTGTTGTTCCCATACCCATAATTTAATCGTGAAAGATGTTTTAGAAGTTGTCAAATATAATATTGATAAAACTCACGATAGTGACCAGTAAGTGGTCCGCATCACCAAAAAGAACAAAACATATTTAGTTTTGTCTCAAAGTAATTAAATATTTCATCAAATAAAAATTAAGTCCCAATTGTCCTACTAGACGAAACTCCATATATTTGATGGTTCGACATGGTCTAGTTTAGTAAAATGTATTTAATTAAGTTAAACAATGAGAACAAAATTATAGAGCATTGTTAAGTTCAACTGACTGAGAATTCGCTAAGGAAATTCATGCTAAATTGAAGTTATTTTATGAAGTGACTAAGTTATTTTTTTGTTCAAGCTTTCTAAAGTAAATTTATGTTTTCCTAAAGTATGGAAGATTAAAAAATCTATATAGGAGTAGAAGAGATCGTCCAATGAGATTATTAAATTGATGGCTGCAAAATGATGGAGAAATTTTATTAATATTGAGATATTATCCATAAAATTGTGGGGGTTACAATGGTTTTGGATCCGAGATATAAGTTGACACTGTTAGAGTTTTCATTTCCTATCATTTACGGTGTAACTACTTTTATTGAAATAGAAAAAAACAGAAAGTGTTGTTATGGTTTACTTGATAAGTACCAAGCTAAATATAATACTCGTGTGGGTTCAGATTTTAGTTTCTTTGATGATAGTAGCATAATTTCGATTATGATGCCTATGTGAATAAAAAAACAAAACAGGATAACACTGAGTAAATATGAGTTAGACAATTATTTGGAATAATATGTTTTACGTAATAAATCTTATTTTGACATTTTGTCTTGGTGGAAATCGAATGAATTCAAATATTCGAATTTAAAAGCTATTGTTAGAGATATATTGTCTATTATTACATATGAGTCCGTTTTTAGTATGAGCGATCGCTTAGTGAGCGCTCATCGTAGTAGACTTCATTCGAAGATATTAGAGACATTAATATGCACGAAGAGTTGGTTATGGACACTCGAAATAAAAAATAATGGTATGTATTTTTACTCAAACTTATTTTTAAATTATAAAGTTGTCAAAACTAAGATATTAATTTGTTTCCATTAGATGCTTACGTTATGCATTCGGATTGTTATTCGTCAATATTTGAAGATGTCGATGAAGATGAATCTGTAGGTTTATATTTATTATGCAATATTTACTCCATGGCTTTGTATCGAAACTTAGGGTTATAAATTTTATATTTTATGGTAATAAATGTGTGTTTTTCTTTCTAACTATTAGTTATTAAAGGAATATGACAATGGAAACATAATAAATTTAAGGTTTCTCAAATATGGTACAATTCAATATAATACTAATTCAAATTAGTTTCCAACTTAATTTAGTTTTTTAACTTGGAGTTCTACTTACTTTAATACAAGATTATTAATGTATTTAAAGTTTCTCAAATATAACATAGTTATCTTTATGGTTGTAGGAAATGTGAAATGTCCACATAGAAAATGTAATGTTTGCTCTTAATGTAAGGTTTCTAAAATATAGTATAATTAAAGATTACAACTTCAAATATGGTACAATTCAATATTATTAATGTATGTAAAGTTTCTCAAATATCACAAAGTTTTCTTTCTGCTTGTAGGAAATGTTTAAAAAGACGTTGTTTGGATATCAGTTTAGACAATGTGCAAGTTTGGATATCTTGGTTTTCACGTCTAAAAGCTTGTCAAACTCTTTTAATCTCTTGTATCTGATGAGAAAGAATAAAAGACATGGAGAAAATTGTAAAGAAGAAGTATAATAGGAGAAAAATGTAAAGAGGAAATTGTGTTAGGGGAAAATTGTATAGACTATTAAAGAAGTAGCTATTATGAGAAAAAGAGAAGATGTAGGGACCAAAAATGTAATAAACAGGAATTAAAGCGTGTGGGACCCGCAATTGTACTATAAAAGGACCACACACGCTTCACAAATCCCACGATGAATATAATATTACTTTCTCTCTCTACTTAATCTAAAACTCTCACTTTCTCTCTCTAAAAAGCTCATAAACAAAGTATTTTAGATTGTTTTGACACTAAGAGATTTTCGTATCACAAAATCACCCCTAAGCATTCTAAAAACTCTTCAGTGGCGCCATCTGTGGGAAGCGAAGATTGTTCTGACGACAATCGCTTCCTGGAAATAGTTCCTATTCTGAGGAAAACTATGGAAGAGCAAGGGGACGATTTTGTTAACAATTACGAGGAGAATTTGGTGGGCGATGACTATCGGAATGACATGGAATACGAGGCGCGTGGGGGCCAGGGAGTCGGAGACACTTTCGATGACTCAGAATTGTTGGCTCGAAGGAATGAACTGCTGCTACAGATCGAAAGATTGAAGGCAGAAAAGGAAACCGTACAGGAAAATCTTCGTTCCGAGATAAGAAGGGAGCCAGTTAGTGGAAAAGAGGAGCACGAAACCGATTTTCATCTAAAAAACAGGGACGATAGATACAGATGATATGAACGACGATCGTCGAGGAGGAGAGAAAAGTGACATTTGGATTCATCTGATTCGAGCGATTATTCTCGATACAGTTCGTCGGAGTCATCTCCTAAGAAAAATCACAGAAAGAAAAAACACGGTCGAGGACACGCTGATTACCGAAGGGGAAGAAGCTCGGAGAGGAAGTCTCCGAGGGAGAAGAGTTATCGTGCTCAGGTTAATGAGCGGGCTTATGGCCAAGCAAAGTTTTCTGTTGGAAAAGAAGACGTACGACCGCGAAATTCGGAGTGGCAGCATCAATATACTCTACCATCCGAGGAAGGATTGTATTTTCCGAGCAATGAAAATTTGAGATCCAATGTTTATCGTACGGGTCACAATTGGAGAGCTTCTCCTTTATCCACGGACATTTTGGTGGGCAACCTCCCAAAGCATTTCGATATCTCGAAGTTAGAAAAGTTCGATGGGACACAAGACCCTGATAATCACATTGAACAATTCAAAAACTTCATGATTAATTTCGACGACGATGATAAGTTGTTGTGTAGAGCGTTTTCTCAGACCTTCAAGGGGGTAGCTTCCAAACGGTATAATAGGCTTCCGCAAGGCTCGATAAAGAATTTCGACATTTTCTGGAATATCTTCAGACAACACTTTCTGGGGAGCAAAAAGTTCAGAGCCAACAGAGACACGATAATCTATTGCAGACAAAAGGTTGGGGAGAGCTTGAAGAATTACACCAATCGGTTTGTCAAAACGAAAACAGACATGGAGTATTGTAAAGACTCAGTGGCACTTGCAGCTTTCAGGATGGGCCTACTCCCCAGATTATTGAAGGATACGGTGGCGGAGATTCAGGCCATGACCTTCAGAGCATTGTTGGATCAGGTTAAGAAGAGAATTCGGGTGGAGGAGACTCAGGCATCTGAGAAAGGATCCGGTGATCAGTTGGATCAGAATCAGTTTCAAAGATCTGAGCCTAGTAGCCAAGGGCCTCGTGCCAATGTTCAAGCCAAAAGTACGGGTCAATATCCGCCGAGGTAGAAAACAAACCCACAGTATTATGGCAACCAGCAAAATTACAATCAAGGAACTAGACCAATGTCGAATAAGTGGGTTCGACCGGACTATTTCGCGGAGTTAACGGAAAATGTTGCTGCTATATTTGATAAGGCGAGATCCACAGTACCATTCAGGAAACCTTTACCTATACAGACTCTGGGGGAAAGTAGAAGTGCCAACAAGTATTGTAAGTATCACGAGCATATCGGGCACGACACCAAGGACTGTATAGCCTTGAAAAAAGAAGTGACAGCTTTGATCGAGAATGGAATGTTGTTAGAGTTTGTCAAAAGGCACTCTCAGAAAAATACTGTGATGAAGACTGTTCCAAAGAACACTGATACAGCCATGGTGATTTCCGAGGAGGTCGGTGGTTTTGATATTGAACAAGAGTATTTGGACCCCAAGGAGGGGAGGAACAATGTGAATATGGTGGAAGAGGTTATTCCGAGGGGGAGAGTGAACAATCTTTGTGCCTTCTTTGAATTGCTGGCAATCTTTGGAGGGGATACCACCGTAGGGAATTCCAATAGCTCACGGAAGAGGCACATGGTCAACTTGACCACCCAGATTGAAGCAGGGGCGTCAGCACAAATGCACCGATTTCCCTCCCCTATAATATGTTTTGACGACGATGATATGCGAAATGTTACGGGCCTGCACGAGGATGCGGTGGTAATCGTTGCGGGTATTGTTGGAGATCAAGTTCAGAAAATACTTATTGATACAGGAGGCTCAGCGAATATCTTGTTTATGAGCACTTACAGGATAATTTCTGACCCACCAGTTATACGACGTTCCAACAGAACCATAGTGAGCTTTACCGGCGCCACAGCAGTGGTGGTTGAAGAATTTCAGTGTGTGGTAGAGTTAGGCCGGGGGCCATTCAAGAAGGAGGTGGAAGTATTGTTTATTGTCGTCGACGCGCCAACTTCGTATAACGTTATTCTGGGTCGCTCTTGGTTGTCCCGAATGCATGGTGTAATTTTGATGGTGCATCAGTGTCTAAAATATGTGGTAGGGAACAATGTCGGGATAATTAGAAGTAGCCAGAAAATGGCCCGTGAATGTTACCAGATGGCTTTATCCTCGAAGGGAGTTCGGGGAGAAATGTCAGATAAAGCATAGCAATTAAAGGGGCCTTCCTTGGAAGTCGTCCCATGTGATGATCCGAGGGAGACCCCCGGATTTTTGGTCCCGGAAAAAGATTCTGAGGCACATGAATTTGAGAATGGCAAATCTCTGAAGATTGGAGTAAAACTTTCTTTTGAGTTCAGAGAAAGGTTAATTGTGTTTTTGTCTAACAAACTCGATATGTTTGCTTGGTGTGCACAGGATGTCACGGGGGTAACATCGGAGATCATATGTCATAAACTTGCGGTACGACTTGATGTTAGACCTATTGTCCAGAAGAGGAGACCCGTTTCTCCGGAGAAGGCAACAGCTATTCTCTTGGAAGTGGAGAGGTTGTTAAGCATAGGCCACATTCGTGAGTCGCATTATCCCGTATGGGCCTCGAATCCGGTCTTGGTCAGAAAAAAGAATGGCAAGTGGAGAATGTGCGTAGACTTTACAGACTTAAACAAAGCTTGTCCCAATGATCCGTTTTTGGTGCCCCGTATTGATCAGTTAGTAGATTCGACTTCAGGCAATCGATTGTTGTCCTTCATGGACGCGTATTCTGGGTATAATCAAATCCGGTTGCACATTCATGATGAAGAAATCACTTTGTTTATTACCGGAAGAGGATTATATTGCTACAAGGTTATGCCATTCGGCTTGAAAAATGTGGGGGCAACTTATCAGCGTTTGGTCAACAAAACCTTTGAGGGACAGATTGGTCGGAATGTTGAAGCATATATCGATGATATGTTAGTCAAGAGTTTACACGACGAAGATCATTTTGCTGACCTGGAGGAGACTTTTAATAATTTGAGTAAGGTCAATTTGAAACTGAACCCGGAAAAGTGTGTTTTTGGGGTGCGATCGGGTAAATTCCTTGGGTATATGATCAGTGAGAGAGGCATCGAGGCTGACCCGGATCAAATAAAGGCTTTAATCACCATGACTCCACCTCGAAATATCAAGGAAGTCCAAATCTTGACAGGGAGATTGGCAGCATTGAATAGGTTCATTTCTCGATCCTCGGACAAATGTGCACCTTTCTTTAAGGTATTACGAAATGCCAAACAATTTAATTGGACTGATGAGTGCTCAGCAGCTTTTCGCAAAATTCAGGAATATTTGACATCTCCTGATATACTGTCTAAACCATTGTTGGGGGAAAGATTGATTATCTATGTAGCATGGTCAGATTGTGCAGTCAGTGATGTTCTACTTCGCGAAGAGGAATCTCTTCTGAAACCTATCTATTATGTCAGTAAGAGTTTGTTGGATGCGGAGAAGCAATATCTTAAGTTAGAGAAGGTAGCGTTGGCTTTGGTAACGGCTGCCCGAAAGATGAGACCTTACTTTCAGGCACATCCTATAGTTGTTTGGACAAATTTCCCCCTAAAGGGTTTGTTACAGAGGCCTGATATCTCTGGGAGGATGACTAAATGGTCAGTAGAACTGGGAGATTTTGACATAGCATTTGAGCCTCGAACGGCGATAAAAGCTCAAGGTTTGGCTGATTTTTTGGTCGAATTCCACTCAGACGGAGAGGATAAAGAGGTCGTTGACCATTTTGATGAAACGGAATGGTTAGTACGAACGGATGAGGGGTCGAATAATTCTGGAAGTGGTGCGGGTCTCCAGTTGATTTCTCCAGAAGGGTTAGCTATGTTCCAATCCATTCGGTTTGGTTTTAAGGCAACTAACAATGAAGCGGAGTATGAGGCTGCATTAGCGGGTTTGCGTTTAGCTCAGATATGTGGGGCCAAAAAGGTTAAACTGATCAGCGATTCACAGTTGGTGATAAACCAAGCTTTGGGAGAGTCTGAGGCCAGAAAAGAGAAGCTGATACAATATCTAAAAGCATTAAAAGATTTGGTGTCTGAGTTTGAGGAAGTCAAGTATGAACATGTTCGAAAAGAGGCAAATGTTGTCCCAGATTCCTTGGCCACAGCCTCACGAACGGAGGGATGCCCATGGGTCTTGATTCAGGAACATCCTTCGATCATGATTGATGCGGAGCATGCAATGAATGTTAATGAGGAGAGCAATATGATCAAAGATGATTGGAGGTCAGCCATTATTGACTTCTTGGAAAATGATACTTTACCCATCGGAAAGTACGAGGCTAGGAAAATCAGGTTCAAGTCTCATGGCTATATCATGTTGGGAGGCGTTCGGTATAAGAAATCTTTGAGCCGACCATTACTAAGGTGTTTAAACAAGGATGCATCGCAATTCATCATGTCTGAATTGCACGATAGGGAAGGTTCAGCCCACTGTAGGTATAAGGCGTTAATTCGACGGATGTTTCTGGCTGGTTATTATTGGCCGACTATCGTTCAGATGCAAAAGATTTGGTAAAACGATGTGATACGTGTCAGCGCTATGCCAATGTGATCCATAAGCCTGGGGTATTATTGGAGAGTATTTCGGAGGCGGTCCCATTCGACAGGTGGGGCATTGATTTAGTTGGGCCCTTACCAATGGCATCCGGCGGCAGGCAAACCATAATTGTAGCAGTGGATTATTTCTCTAAGTGGGTGGAAGCAGAACCTTTAGCAGGGACAAAGGCCAAAGATGCGATTAAATTCGTTGTGTCGAATATTTGCTGTCGCTTTGGTGTACCATTGCAAATCACAACGGATAACGGGCCTCAGTTTGATAACAAGGAGTTTAAAAGTTTTTGCCTTTCCAGGGGCATACGACAATGTTTTCTGCCCCATTTCATCCTCAAGCTAATGGACAAGTGGAAGTGACCAATCGAACAATTCTCGATGGTTTGAAAAAGAATTTGGAAGGAAAGGCAGGAAAATGACCTGATTATTTACAAGAAGTGTTGTGGGCTTATAGGACAACTCCACGAACGGCCACTACTGTATCCCCATTTGCTTTAGTATATGGCATGGATGCCATTGTCCTTCCAGAGATTGTTTTCTCTTCATATCGTGTGGCAACGTATACAGCAGACGTAAATGATCAAAACAGAGCACTGGCGTTAGATTTGGTTGAAGAAAAAAGACAACGTGCACAGTTGACGTCTCTCCATTATCAAACTCTTATGAGGAGTCGATATGCGTCTAAAGTAAATCATAGAGACTTTAAGGAGGGGGACAAAGTACTACGTAAAGTCTTCCTGCATACTAAAGACAAGAGTCTGGGTAAATTGGGACCAAATTGGGAGGGCCCTTATGAGGTCACCGAGAAAGTAAAACCGGGCACGTATCGATTAAAAGACAAGGAAGGGCGATATCTCCGGCTCCCATGGAATATTGAACACTTAAAATTGTATCTTGAATGAGGAAATAGTTAGGGCGTAACAGTTGTCCTTTTTTGTACATCAAAGTTCCAAACATAGTGAGGGCATAGTCTTTCCTACCCTGATAGGCACAGGAAGGTTTTAAAGAGGTGTCCAATGAGCTGCTTAATATGACGTACTTTTTGCCTTAAACTATTCTTTGGGTCAAAATAATTTGTGCCTCGAATTTTTCTTTGCCTTAAACTATTATTTGGGTCACAATAATTTGTGCCTCAAATTTTTCTCTGCCTTACACTATTATTTGGGTCACAATAATTTGTGCCTCGAATTTTTCTTTGCCTTAAACTATTATTTGGGTCACAATAATTTGTGCCTCGAATTTTTCTTTGCCTTAAACCATGATTTGGGTCACAATAATTTGTGCCTCGAATTTTTCTTTTCCTTGAACTATTATTTGGGTCACAATAATTTGTGCATCGAATTTTTCTTTGTCTAAAACTATTATTTGGGTCACAGTAATTTGTGCCTCAAATTTATCTCTGACTTAAACTATTACTTAGGTTACATTAAGTGATGCCTCGAATGACTTTACCCTTCGAACTATTATTTGAGACACAGTATGTTGTGCCTCGAATTATTTACACTTAGCCTATTTCTTTTTCTTAGGATAGTTCTTGATGTACACCGCAGGGCGAGTAAATATAGATTACTGAATTGATACAATGATATAAATTGGCAACCACAGTGGGAGAAAACGATAAATAAAAAGTTGAAGGGTTAAATGTTCCAAGTTGGGGCATACACAAAAATCCGAGGAGTACATCTCCTCGCATAAAGAACGAAGGAAAATAAAAATTGCCTCATAAGGTCTTATACACAAAAAACTATGCCACCATGTTTACCTATTGTTGAGATTTTTCCGGGAAGTCACTTTCCTCGGAATCTAACGAATCACTCTCACTAACAACAATATGAGGAGGACAAATATCCGGGGACACGAGTTTCCAAAAGCTGCCAAGGTCGTATTCAGGGTGCTCTGCGTGAAGTTGAGTTATTAGGCTTGCTCGAACTATTGCATCTCGATCAGCAAGGTTGTTTGTGCACTTGGTCACATAGACATCCATAGCCTTTTTCTTCTCTTCCTCCACCTGCCGAGGAAAATCTTTGATGCGCTTCACCAATTTTTCTCTGTCCTTGAAAACTTTTTCATAGTCATTGCAACAATCACTGAAACCTTTGCGCGCTACTTCATGGCCTTTTGATACTCAATAATGAGTTTCTCTTGGCCCTCCGTATTTTTCTGGTACAGGTCCCTTTCCTCTTGGCAGCACCTCTCAAGCATGATGACCTAATTTTCCGATGCAGATAATCTCTCATATAGTGCATCTGCTTGGCTCTCCACAATAGCATATTCCTTCTTGGCTTCTTCAAGCTGTGAAGCCAACAGGGAGGCCTTGAACTTATAGTGGTTTTTTCGATTCTCTAAGTGCTGCATTTTCTTTCCCCTAATGGCAGAGGTGTGCAGCAGGCCTCGCAGACTTAGTGAAAATTCGTCATCAGGGGGAATTTCGAAGGAGCTGCTGGGAGAGCCTAGGCCAACAACGCCAAAATCTGATGTCTCTCCTTCGAAAATTTCAAGGTCAACATGTTGTGGAGGATTACTTCGAGGCATGGGCAGTGGAGCAAGTATTGGGGGCTCCTCCAAGGGAGCTGGATGTGAAGCTTGGGTCCGAGGAGTGCTAGGTGTTAAGTTGGAGTTCTGTTTGGGAGAGTTATCTCCCACCTCATGCTCAGACTCACCCAATGCCCTTTGGTCTTCAATTTCCTGGGCCAGTTCGGGGGCGTCGTTTTGAAGTTTGCCGTCCTCGGACAGCTCTTGGATGGGCTCTAAGACATCCTTCTCTTTCCCTTTGCTTTTCAAGTTTTACTTCTTCCGAGGGTGGATAGACTTTTTGGAGGAAGAGTCAGGATTGGAAGTCACTATGTTGTCCGAGGAGGCCGGCTCAGGGACGATGGCCACTTCCAGTTGTGGTTGTTGTTCCTTAGTGGGAAGTTCTTCATTGGACCCATCTTGATGACTCTGTGCACGAGAACGCTTTGGCAGATAAATCACTATATCCTTTTTCGTTACGCGCTTTAGCACTTCATCTTGAGAAGGAGGGGTCATCAACTCTTTTAAAGATAGTCGATCAAGGGGATTCAACCTCCAAAGTCTGCTCAGAGCCATATTGTTGTCCCTGAAACACAAGCGAAATCTATTTTCCCATTTCTCTTTGGCCCATTCACTGAGCTTGGTAAATATGACAGTCGCACTATCTACATGATCAGCAAATGGCTTGGAGATGCCAGTCATAGCTACAAAAATATTAAGTTAGACTCATATTATTCGAAGGACTATCATGAGTAAATTAGTTCGAAGACTTACATTTATTGGTCCACAGAAGAGATAATTTGTGAGGGTTCGAAGGGGTTGCTTCAGAGCCTGTTTCCCAATGCCCTGAAAAGAAGATAAATTGTTGTCTCCATTTCTTGTCAGCCTCTAGCAAATCTTTTAACACTTTTTGCCTTCGGTTAAAGGTCAATGAGTAGAATGGGAAGAATGGGTTCCTAGCCAACCCGGATAATCCGATGAACTGCTCCAAGGAAAATTCTTGGCCTGAAATTCTTGAGGCCATGATGCACGCCATCAATGTGAACCACATGTTGGGTCCAGCTTGAGAAGGGCAAAGATCAATCTTAGCAAAATATTCAATGAAGAAGGGGTCTAAGGGAAATTTTAGTCCCCAATTAATGATTTCGGTATAAACAACAAGCTCATGATCTCTCACTGATAATGGGGTCTCTCCTTCGGAGAGGAACCTGATGTCGATATACGAAGGGATGCACCAACGCGTACGAAGTAACATTTCTTCCGATGGAGAAAAATACTTGTACGATATATTGTAAAGAGTAACAACATGTTTGTTCTCAATCCCTCGAATATTGTTTCCCATGATGGCATCGAGTTCTAAGGGAAGTGTTACGTCTCCTTTTGACTTATGGGCAATACGGTTCGCTTGCTCCACGGATATTGTTGGAGGAGGAGTAAACATTTTTCTAGATGACATTGCTGAGATTTTGATGTGTTTGTCTGGACTTGTGGCTTGAATGCCTTGAGTGTGTGGATCAGGATTGTTCGGGGTGGTAGGTTGTTCACTAGACGACTCACCAGGAATTTCTCTGATCCGCAACCTGAGTAGCTTGAATAGATGACTCAGGATTGTCCGAGGCGATAGCTTTTCCTTTAGCAGCTAGGGCTTTGTTGCGCAAATCTTGAATTTCTACCTCGGTAATCACAGTCTGTCCTGGAGAAAACCGGGGAGTCCCAGTTCCTGTTATGGACGGAGTGGCTGGAAGGCTTGACACAGGATCTCCGGTCCTCGGAAGAGGAGTATCCACTGCAACACTTTGGTGGCACTTCTTTCGAACGTTTGCGCTCCTGCGAATGTTTATTTTGTGGTGTCTCTTTCTTTTTCCCGATGAGTGTTTGTGGTGTATTTATTTCGCCATTTCTTCAAGGGTGGTCTGGTTGGTGATTTGATTCTGATGAGATATTTCGAGGGGAATGATGGCCGTCAAATTCGCATGAGGGGGCCACGAACTGTAGAAGGTAGTCACAGCATGTGGAGGCTAAGGCTCAGTGTATTCACCAGCATCGACTTTTTCTTCGAACTTTTTGCTAATAAGGAGCCACTCTGGAATCCGACGAGGTTTGTAAGCCAGCTTTCTCTCTCTAGAAATTCTGGGTGGAAAGTTGGAGCTATTAATGAAGGAGGTAAGTATTTATAGAAGCCAAATGGGCTTCTAGGAAAAGTCGGGCATGGAGACATTTCCTATTGTTTGCCTAGGGGTATTATGGGTACCCTATGTCAAAAATTGCTGACAGAAGCGTGGGAGAAGTTGCAGAGGCATGATCTCTCTAAAGATACGCTGACACGAAAGTACGACTGCTGATGTCATGCCTTTTTTCAGCCAATCATTGCAATGTCTTATCATCGTATTATGGTGGTTGTGATATGCTCACACAGCGAATTCCGATGGGCAAAGTTTTCAAGCAATAGGCTTGTCCTTACTAAGACATTGCAAGGATTGGGGGGCTACACTGGTTAATATGAGATAAAAGAAGTTTATAGTCTAAGGGATGTATGTGTTAAGAAGACGCTTTCTCGAAGAAATGTTTTTTTGAAGAGATGTTTTTTCGAAGAGATGTGTAGCATTTGAAGTATTGGTCTAAAGCATTTTCGAGGAGGAAATTTTGCAGTTGAAGAAAAGTTCTCTGAAGAAAAGATGTTCGAGGAAGCAATGGAGACTTCTTTACAGTCCCAGTAAAACTATTTTTACTAGGACCGGGGGGCTACTGATGAGGAAGAATAAAAGACATGGAGAAAATTGTAAAGAAGAAGTATGATAGGAGAAAATTGTAAATAAGAAGTATGATAGGAGAAAAATGTAAAGAGGAAATTGTGTTAGGGGAAAATTGTATAGACTATTAAAGAAGTAGCTATTATGAGAAGAAGAGAAGATGTAGGGACCAAAAATGTAATAAACAGGAATTAAAGCGTGTGGGACCCGCAATTGTACTATAAAAGGACCACACACGCTTCAGAGATCCCAAGATGAATATAATATTACTTTCTCTCTCTACTTAATCTAAAACTCTCACTTTCTCTCTCTAAAAAGACTCCTAAACAAAGTACTTTAGATTGTTTTGACACTACGAGATTTTCGTATCACAAAATCACCCCTAGGCATTCTAAAAACTCTTCAGTATCTAATTTATTATGGACAGTCATGTGGGATATAAAAGCATCTTTGTTTTGTTTCAAGTATTTTATACCAAAGTTCGTGAAATATAATACTAGTTAAGTGGTTGAGATCAAAACTTTGAAGTATATTTTTAGATTATTCAAATTTTGTTTTATTTTTTTATGTTCTTAAGATCAGATTGTGCTCTTTGAACATAGATTGCGATAAAATTAATAAATGTTTATTATGATGTTTTAATAATGTTGAATAAGTAATTAATTTACTAATAGTTGGATTATGGTATTTCTTAATTGGATATTTTATGGGAGATTATTATTCGCAAATTTTTTTCCGACGGATAATTTTTTAATGGATATTGTATTCATGAAAAATTATTATCCGTGGGTAGTTTTCTAGAAAATTATCTCTGAATAGCAAGAGGATTTTCTAAAAAAGCAGGAATATTCATGAGAACATTTTTATTACTCAAGAGCTTTGTTATGACCTAAACTATAAGACTAGATTATGTAATGTTCTTCTGAAATGAGATATATCTAAAGCGTTTGAAAAAATCTATCATAAGTTTATCTTAAGGATTTTGGCAGTCTTTGGGTTTATCAGTATATTCATAAACTTAATTCATAAGAACATCAACGACATTTACTCTTTTATCGTTGTAAATGGAGAAATGAAAGGCTTTTCTAAATCCACTAAATGTCTAAGACAAGGAGATCATTTGTCTCCTAGTCTATTTATAATTTTTAAAGAATATCTGGTTAGGGGTATCAAGCATCTTGCTAATGAGGATCAATCAATAAGGTACAAGAATAGAGGGGATTGGCACATACCTTGCTTAGCTTTCGTTGATGAATTTATTATTTTCTGCAATAAGTCTTCCTCCTCCATCAACAAGATCAACAAGCTCCTGATATATTATCAAGAGAGATCAAGTCAAGCTATTAACAATAAAAAATCAAAAATTATTCTACTATCTAAAATTATTCATACAAGAGTTCAAAGGCTGGAACAAATCTTGGGATTTAAGTATAGTAGTTTACCTATGCAATATTTGGCGACAACTATCAGCACCAATAACATAATCAAGAATTTTGAAGACTTGATAGATAAAATCAGAAAAAAGATATTTGAATGGGATAATATTCATCTTTCATTTAAGGTGAGGCTTACCCTTGTTCAGATTGTTCTTCACATAATTCCTAACTACATCAAGCAAAATTCAATCATTCCCAAGTCTGTAATTTAGAGAATTAATATGATTTGCAATAGATTTTTTTGGGCCTTAAAGGAAAACACTAAGACTATCTCTTGATCTTTTGGACTAATTTGTGCAAACCCTATGAAGAATGTGGACTGAACATAAGAAAACTAGAGGAGGTTCAAGAGTTTACTCTTATAAGCTTTGGTTGAAGTTTAGAGAGAAAAAATATCTTTGGGCTAGGTTTATGGCTTCTATCTACTGCAATTTTTATCACCCAATTACAGCTCCCAAACCTAACAGATGCTCTAAGATTTAGGATATGCTAATTAAAATCAGAGACAAGGTAGAAACGTTTATATACTGGAAGGTTAGAGAAGGGGAAATGGATTTTTAGTTAGACCGTTGGTGCTCTCCCTCTCTTTTCATTCTTCTTGACTCTGCTAAAAAACATAATCTGGTATTATCCTAATGAAATTAAAGAATACCTGGTTGATGGTCAATGGATCATGACTAACCTGGAAGTAGGCATGGGCATTCAGTTCGGTTCGGTTTTTTTATTCTCGGTTCTTTTGGTTCTATAGAATTGGTACTCATTTAGGAACTAATTAAAATTCAGTTTGGTTCGGTTTGGTTCGGTATGGGTATTTAACCAAATGGTTACTTTGTAACCAAAGGAACTGTTTGGAATCGAATCCGAAAGGAACCAAATGGTTATTTTGTAACCAAAGGAACCGTTTGGAACCTAATCTGAAAGGAACCAAAATTTTAAAATAAACTAGATCTGAATTGAACCAAAAAATAAACAACAAAATAACCCGTAACAAGTTATAAATTAAAACTTCTAAGCTACAATAATTGATCCAGAAATTTATCCAAATTTGAAGTTACAAATAGTATTAATAAAATAATATAAATTAGACAAACCCATCAATATAAAAACATTTATAATATTGTATATAAGTTACAAAATTTAACTTCGTAACTTCTATAACATCCAGTGTACCAACTCCATTGCTGTGAAAATAGAAAAACAAACTCGTTCAGGCATTAAAAACGCAGCTCACTAAAATCACCTAAAAACCTGCAGTATAACCAAGGTTAAACTATATAAAATATCATAGATGATTGCGTTGTAAGATTTTGAAAACCATTGATTCGTTTTTATAAATATATTTTATCCCTCCAGGTGTCTATTAAAACTGAGTTGGTCCTAGGATTATCTAACTTTATAAAATTACAAAACAAATTCAATAAAACTCTATTAATAAAGGCTAAAATTCCAGCTGAAATATATTAACTGCCTTTATGGATCATCATTGTATAGAATAGTGAATCTAGTTGGTTTCTCAATAGTCGTATAAGCCCTTTAGATATACTCCAAAGGAGAAAGCACAAGTGGGTATGCTCCCGTCCAAAGACTATATGTTCGACTGAACTACGCATTTCCATTACAAGACATGTTATGGAAATAAAAATTTATAACAAGTTATACAAACAAATGAAAACTTGGCATGAGTAGGCTCATAGAGAGTTAAACACATAAATTGTCATTGTACTACCAGCCAGATTTAACTGATCAATAAAACACCGTTAATAAAATAAACATGCTCAACGGGGGTTTAGGGATGTTGTTCCATTCATTACAAACAATAAATTAGAATGATGTAAATTATGAAAAGGTTTAAAGAGATACCTGACCTGATGTACGAAGCCAACAAAGACAAAAAAAAATTGCTTAACTATTGAGAATATCACTGTTAAACTCCAAAAAGTAAAAACATATAAAATTAAAGACTTCACGATTAAATTTTATAAATTTAATCTAAAAATGTAAGATATAATTAGAAATTGGAAACTAAATTACCTTTTTCAAGTTGATCTTATAATGGAATTTCCAAAAGAATATCTTCAGTAGTTGTATCTCCATTTTTGTCTCTTAAGTTTAATGAACTCTTAAACCATTATTCGGTACACATGAGAACTTATATCATATAATGAGTAAGACGACTTTTGTAAGGGTCAAGCACACTACCACTTGGGCTGAAGGTTGATTCCGAAGCAACAGACGATACTTGTATAGCAAATACATCTTTAGCAATTTTAGACATGATTGTATACTTTCCAGCATTAACCTTCCACCATGACAAGATGTCATACTTTGTTCCAAGTACCAGATTTGTATTTTCAACACTTTCTTTCAAATAAAGCTCCAACTTATTACTTGATTCTTTGAGCCATTTTTCGTTAACTAATTTCTTGTAAACGAATTCAATTCTTTCATACCCACTAGTACCATCTTCTATTTGGTTTATGTTCACTCCAAGACTTATCCAATACTTGATTCAAATGTAGAATGTGATGGTGAGAAACCACTACTTGTCATTGATCTGCCAAAATTAATAGAGTATTCTCCAAACAACCGCTTCATCGCGTGAATAACTGAGTGATCAATCTCGATTGACTCCATACTACCCTTTCTATAAAGCTCCTCAAAGCATAAAGTAGCAAAACACATCTTGTTTGTCGGGTTTAACACAGTTGCAACAATTATTAGCCTGTTGATCTCTTTTACTCTTTCCCAATATTTGTCAAACTTCACTCACATTGCTTCAGCCTTATCTCGCATGTCTTTATCGTGATCTTTAAAAAGTGCAATAAGATTTCTCTCAATAGTGACAATCTCAGCATAGAAGTTAAATGAGTTAACAGATTCAGAAGTTGAAAGAACCAAAGTGGAATGGTAAAATAGTCTAAGAAATTTTACCAATTTATCAATTGCTTCCCAATTCTCCTTTGTTGGTGGTCCAACTCTTTTTCCCCATCTACTCTCTCATCAAACCAATCATTATAAACCTTATCTTATGCTTGCATCTTATCAAAATCCAATTTATACTTCGACGCTCTATTTAACATCAAGTAAGTAGAATTTCACTGTGTTTTAACGTCTAATGGTAGACTACCTCTACTCATCTTACCATTATCAACCCGTAATTCAAAGGACTTTAATCTTTCGGATGATGATCTTACATATGTGATTGTATTGCTAATAGCTATAATGCCTTAATAAGCCTCTTTCAATCCATCATTCACAACTAAGTTGAGGATGTGAGCAGCACATCTCATGTGTAAAACAATCACCACCTAAAACCATAGAATCATAACCTAAAGCTTTAAATTCTCCTTTAAATATTTTGAGAGCTGCAGTGTTGGTTGTAGTATTATCCACTGTGATAGTGAATATCTTCTTTATTCCCCATTCAGCTAGGCAATGAAGAAGAACCGAAGCTATTGCTTTTCCCTTATGATCTATGATATTTTTGAACCCAATGATGAGCTTCCTGAGGTGTCAACTATCATCAATCCAATGTGTTGTGATAACTATGTAACTTGCACCAGTTGTTGGAGCGACCCATATGTCTGTTGTTAGTGAAACCCTTTTATTACCAATCAGTCTTTTTATCTCTTGTTTCTTCTGTACATACATCTATACAATATCTCTAGTTGCAGTTCTTTGAGAATGTGGCTTGTGAAGCTTCATTTTATTGCAAAACATTCTCCACGCTAAACTCTCAATAAAACACAATGGAAACTCACCTAAGACAAGTAACTCATTACATGCATCCTTGAATAAAGCTTCAGATATTTTTCCATACTTAACGGAACCATTGTCTTCTGTATTTAACGTAGTCTGATTTTGAGACTGTTCGAGTGCCTGATAATTCTTGCATGATTTCTAATGTTTCACTAGGTTAGAGGTACATGAACTTGAAGGACACGCTATTTCTTTCCTACATTAGTTACAATTGCATTTGTTTAGGTTATTTTTCTTCTTCGTATAATGCTTCCAACCCCATGATCTTTCTTGGACTTGTTTCTTTAATTTAGATCCTCCTTCATTTTTTTCCGGATACTTTTTTCTTTTTATATTGGTTATTAGTATCAGCTTCATGTTCAAAATTAAAATCTTCATTAACCAGTTCAATATTATCATCCGTAGGATACGCGGAAGAATCCATCTGTAAAAATTAAAAATAGAATAAAATTCAGCAGTATAAGACAATGCAAATATTAAAAATGATTGCTAGTTTATAGTTTATTGCAGTATTAGTACTATATTTTATAAGTACTGATACTGCAGTATTAAAAAGAACAATACTAATAGTGCAGCAAAGGAACGTCCTTATTCTGTAGCAAAATATATATATTAGTACTTATATTTCATTAGTAATTATATTTTATAAGTACTAATACTTATATTTTATAAGTATAATTTAAAATAGTACTAAAATAGTACTGTAGTATTAAAAAGGACTTTGGGTCTGAATACTTTACTGCATTTGTTTGATACGTAACTTCAAAGTTCAAACTATTTTATGTATATAATTTTGGTAATCTGATTTAAAATCAACCTACACAAACACAATGCACAATTATAATCAAATTTGAATCTCTACTGTTTCCACTTTCCATGGTAAACAAATAAAAAGTTCCTAGAGTCCCTAACCAAATCTTATGTTCTAAATATCCTAAATCCTAAAGCAATCATAGGTTTAATATATCCTTAATTCGTGGTTTACTACTGACTTTACGTAATCAAAATATATAACTGCAATCGACATAAGTATAGCCCAAATTTTATACTGAATAAGAAAATTCGAGCCAAATTTTAACCGGTATTCAATTATATAACTGCAGTCGACACAATAGCGAATCAAAACTATCCGTAGTCATTCTACTCACAAATTCAGCAATCATAACATCAAATTTAGCATTCGAAACATAAACTATTACCAAAAAAAGCAATCGAATCGAAACATGAAAATTACAAATCAACCAAAAATAAAACATTGAGAAATCAAAGCATAACCATCAAACCTAATATACGACAAACATTATCAGCAAATCTAATATTCATATTCCATATGCAGTTAGAGAAAAACAAATATATAAGAATAAAATACCTTGGATGGAAATAATCTAGACACCTCCATTGTAGTTGTTGAGTTAGGGCACGAGAACCCGATTTTCCATGATTTGGTTTAGGTTTAAGATTAAAAACTACAGATTTGCCT